>JAJPUD010003445.1:38222-155783 GCA_023553655.1 Myrmecobius fasciatus
AGAGAGAGAGAGAGAGAGAGAGAGAGAGAGAGAGAGAGAGAGAGAGACTCTATTAAGATGTCATACTTTTGGTACTAGTTACAAATTGGACGATTTGGTATGATAATTGGAATGAACCTCAGTGGCCATCTAGTCAAATATCCACAAAGGACTCCTTACTATAAAATCTTCAACAAGTGATGGTCCAATCTGTGCTTAAAGACTTTCAAGGAAGAACCTACCAATTTTCTAGGCAATTCATTCCATCCCTGGACAGTTTTTATTTAGTTTTTGTTTTCTGATAATCAAGGCAGAATTTACCTCTTTGTAACTTCCCTCCTGTGCTTTTGGTTCTGCCCTCTGGGGTCAAAAAGAACTACTATAGTCCCTTCTCCACATAATAGACTTCCTTTCAAATACTTGAAGACAGCTATCATACCTCTACCCCCTCTGCCTTCCCCCCACCCCAAGTCTTCTCTTCTCCATGCTCAACAAGCCTAGTTCCTTCAAGTGATTCTCATATGGACTCAAGGTCCTTCGCCATTCTGACTGCCCTCCCCTGAACATTCCAGTTTATCAGTACCCTTAAACCATGGCTCCCAGAAATGCATACAATACTCCAAATGAGGTTTGATGAATACAGATAGTAGGAGAATTATCTCTTACCTATTCCTACAGTCTGTGCCCCTTCTACTTCAGTCTAAGGTGACATTAGCTTTTCTGATTGCCATACCACACTGCTGATTCATATTGAGCTTACAATCCACTAAACCCCTCAGAGCGTTTTCAGAATATCTGTTGTCTATCCCTGTTTCCCTCCTTCATACTTACGTAATCAGGAGGTTGTTTGTTCCCTGGTGCAAAACCTTACTTTTGTCCCTAACTGAACTTCATCTCAACTAGATGGAGTTCTATTGCTCTAGCCCAACAAGGTAACTTTGAATCCTGACTGCCATCCACTGTTAGCTATCTCTCAACTCAGCTTGGTGTCTTTTGCAAATTTGATGAGCATAACATCTATGCTTTTATTCAAGTCACTGACAAAAATGTTAAACAGCATAAGGACAAACATGGATCCTCAGTGAGTAGCCATTTTGCTTATAGATCAAAGCTGGGAAGCAGCACTGTGTTGTGGATTTGAAGTCAGAAGATTTGGTTCTCTGTCACTTAGGTAGTAAGTGAAAATCACATCTTTCCACTGGACCTCAGTTTCTTCATCTATAAAATGAAGAGGTTGGAAGAGATAATGTCAAAGGTCCTTTCCAGTTTTTTATCCCATGATCCACCTGATTGTTAATGCTCTCTTTCCTCTGGAATTTCATATTTACTTATCAATGTATATGTTGTATTCCTCCCCTACCTCAACCTGAATGTAAGCTCCTTGAGGACAGGGATTGTTTCATTCTTGGCTTTCCATCCACAGAACCTACCATAGTGCCATGCAAATAAGTCACTTAATGATTGTTGAAATGAGTTGAACTGTTTTCTCTACTTCCCAATTTGAAAACCATGTTTCTTGCTGGTAAAGATGTTAGAAGAATTGAAGTCTTTGTTCAGTTCCCTTATCCTCTATTAGCATTATGCCATCTTCTATAAACATCCCTAAATACAGCATTTTTTCCCAACAATCTTAGCACTTTCTGGATTTGAATCCTCCTAACCTTATTTTTATCAATTCCTGTGCAATAATGGAAACCTGGGCAAGAAAAGGGACCAAGCCCTTCGTGGCATAATTGTAGAAAGATTCAAGTCAGGATAATTGAATTCAAGGCCTGAACTCTTTGACATTGGGCAGGTCAGTTCCTTTCCTATGCTTTAATTTCTTCATGAGAGGGTTGGTATGGATAATGTCTAAAGGCCTTTCCAGCTCTGTCAATAATTCTCTAAATCTATTTCTTTGTGAATTAGAATATATGTCATTTTGACAGTCATTTTCCTTACTGACTGATTCATGATGCTTTTAATCATGGCCCCTTCTCCCTTTCTCTCTTCTCCTGCCATCAAAGAAAGCTTACCTGACTTGGCCTGGTCTGGTCTGAATGCCTCCTCAACTTACCCAAATAGAATCATAGAACCTAAGTATTGCAATCAATACCACTTTACCTCAACTTACCCAAACACAGAAATTTGATGGGGATTTTTTCCCTTTAAAAGCAAGAAGGTAAAATACAACAAATAGGCAGAGCACAGAACTACCATTTTACTGAGCCCAGGAACCACAGTATAACAGCATTTCAGGGCTTTAAGGGACCTTAGCATATAAAATATCAAAATAGAAGGGTCCTCAGAGATCAACTAATTTAACACTTTAAAGATGATGAAACTGAGGGCCATAGTATAATGATAGTAATGACAGTAATTGAACCCACGTTTTCTGACAAGTTCAATGTTCTCCTCCAATTCCATACATAAGACCATTCCTATTCACTCCAAATTTGGAACTGTCCCTGATTCGTGGCCATCTGCCATCTTATTTTAAGGGAATCCCTACCTCCCACCCTCAGCACACTCTTCCCCTAATCCCAGTAATCATTCAACTTTTAGGTTCCATTTACCATTCAAAGCTAATGCTTTCCTGGCCATTCTTGTTTCCTTCAAGAGCCAAACCTAAGAATTACCACAATTCAGCCTTCCAGAGCTGATTTGTCACGATTTATCTCACTCTACCTGGAGAGTTCTCACAAAATTAAATAAAATTCCACATGCACACATATATGATGAAAGAGTCATATTCATATTCAGTTCCTACTGGTTACGTGTTTTTTGGTCCACAAATGGAATGAGCTGCCTTAGAAAGTGGTAAAAAATAGAATGATCTTCAGGTAAAGTCTTGATGGTAAATTTTCAGGAATAGAGATGATATTCCTGTTCAGATAGAAATTTAATTAGATGACCATTTGATTGCAATACTTAGGTTCTATGATTCTATTTTTGTACTTCTGTTTAATAAATCTAAATTTGTCTAAGTTTGAGAGTTCTCTATGTTCAGATGCTTGAGAGTTCCCTCTTTTTTTCCTCATTGGAATAATTCACGATTATACTGTTATAATCCAGTTATTGAAAATTTCTCATCCTTTATACATCCTCAGCCAAAGCCTCATATCCACCATTTCTCAGACTTTTTCAAAATGTTGTACATCTGTGAAGAATATTCTCTTCACTTTTACAAATTTTAAAATGACAGGGTCATTCCCTTCCAAATTTCTATCCTTCCCACTCCATCAGCCAATTTCTCTTTGTGGGTTAGAATTTTTTTTCTAAAACAGTTGTTCTTCTCCTTGTCTCCTCCACCCTCTGAACCTACTACAATATCTTCTAACTGACTGGGGAGTCTTTAATACATGTTCACAAGGATATCATTTGTTTTCTCTCTCTTTCCTCTCCTGAAATAAAATGCCTTTTTCCTTCAGGTTCAACATTCTTCTTCATATAGAAGTACAATTTTTCCTAACACATGCAGTATATTGTCTCTTCCTTCTGTTGGATCCGCTTTATGAAACTTCTCTCTGTTCCACCATTCCTTCCTCCATCTGTTCCTCCCTCTATCCTTCATTGGACCTTTTCCTCTTTCCCTATCTTCCTTCTTTTATCCTTCCATTCCTTTGTTCCTTCTTTTGTCCATCCTTCTCTTTAGCCCTTTTTTCATACCTTCCTTCATGCTTCTTTCTAGTCTTTTTTTTCCTTCCATTGCTCTTTCTAGCTATCCCTCCCATTGCCCCTCTGTCCTTCTCATCCGTTGTCCTTCAGTTCCTTCTTCCCTTCTCCTCTCCCCTCCTGCTCTCCCTTCCCTCAGATTGATTCTAAGTCTTCTTTCCTCTTCCTCCACAGGGGCCACCAAAGACATGGGAAAGATGTTGGGGGGTGAGGAGGAGAAGGATCCAGATGCCCAGAAGAAGGAGGAAGAACGGCAGGAGGCCCTAAGGCAGCAGGAGGAGGAACGCAAAGCCAAGCATGCTCGCATGGAGGCAGAGCGGGAAAAGGTCCGGCAGCAAATTCGAGACAAGGTGAGTCAGTCCTTCCCACTGCCTTTCCCCTCTCTTCCCAAGGTATTGTCTTTAATAACAACCACCATCCCTCACATCAGCTCTAGCACTTTTTAGTTGGCAAAGTGCTCATTTGCTCCTCACAAAAAACAAACAAACAAACAAACAAAACAAACCCTGAGAGAGGCAGGATCAATATTAGTATTCCCATTTTATAGATATAGAAACTGAGGCTCACAGAGGGGATTAAATTTTTCCAAGGCCATATTATTAGCAGTTATTCTATTCCATTGCTCTTTCACATAAACTGGGCTGGTTCCATGATTGTTGGGAAGAAAACATATATCCTGCCAGCACAGCAACATAGCCTCCTATGGGAGGTGCTTGGAGAGCAGGTTCTTAGAGAGAGTCCTGTAGATACCTCTTAGGCTGGAAGACATCACACTCCTTCCCCTACCAAAGCTGGGGCCTCCTCTTAATTGTGAGATGCAGGATCCTGAGTGGGAATCCTGCCCCTACCACTTTCCACCCCTGCCTGGACCTCAGTTCTCTCCACTGTAAAACAAAAGGATCAAACTAAAGGATCTCTAAGTTCCCTTACAGTTCCTACTATCCTAATAACTAAGCCAGATTGCCAAGGGCAAAGACACAGGTGACTGGAAGAGGTGAAAATGGCCAGGCAGTGGGGAATGGAGCCCCTCATCGCCGGGCTCCCCTTTGCCCCTTCTTCCTCCCTATACAGTATGGCCTGAAGAAGAAGGAAGAGAAGGAGGCTGAAGAGAAGGCTGCCTTGGAGCAGCCATGTGAGGGCAGCCTGACCCGTCCCAAGAAAGCCATTCCAGCCGGTTGTGGGGATGAGGAGGAGGAGGAGGAAGAGAGCATCCTGGACACCGTTCTCAAGTACCTACCTGGGCCTCTCCAGGACATGTTCAAGAAGTAACCCTGGCCCAACTCCATCCCATTCTCAACAGTCCCACTTTTGTTTTTAATTCATTTTTTTCCACTTTCCATTCAGTATGAATTTTGAAGGGCAAACCTCATTTGACCTCCCCCTCACCCCCACCCCTCACATGGACTGTGGGACCCAAGCCCCTCATCTTTGGCTGGAAACTCCCAGGGCTCCCCACCCTGTTCAGTACTGTCCCCTGCCCCACAGTGCCCTGGGCCTCTTGAGGAGCCCTAGGGAAAGAAGGCTGCTGGCCTGGGCTGAGGGCCAGAAACTAGGACCAAACCATAGATGACCTCAGGAGAGGCCCGGGATGTGCTGAAGTGGGAGGAAAGGCCTGACCACTGAGTCCCACATGCACACACTCCTCCCGAACCTCTTCCTACCAGGAACATTCCTCATGCCTTGAGCATGATCTCCACTGCCAGAGCGGGGAGAAGGCAGGCCAGTGGACCCTAGGGGAAGGACCCAGAGCAGAGGAGGGTCAGGTTGCCTGTTCTTCCTCCTCTACTCCCCTAGAGATCACTGGAGCTCTACGCCCTGTTCCCCAACCCCAATGGGTCAAAACTCCCCACACTTTCCAGGCCCGCCCAACAGAGCACAAAGATGAGGGGCAAGGGCCAGCTCTGGGCCCTTCGCTAGGGAGCCCATCAGCCAATTCCAGAAAAAGCGGAGCCGATCTCTGTTCCCTCGATATCTCCCTAGGCCTCCCCAGTCTCGCTTCAATTCTAGGGACTCAGCCCACCATGGAAAGAACGCCCCTCTCAGCCTTGTCCCTCCCTGTTCCTGGCTAGACCTGGGAGTTGCAAGGAAGACCATTTGACTGTGGGAGGTATCATTAGAGTCCCCAGCTCCATCATCACTGACCTGGATAGGCCCAGAAGTAAGTACAGAAGCCTCAGAGCAGGGCCTGTGCCCTCCAAAGGAGTATTCTGGAGTTTTGAAGGGCCACTGATAGAATTTGGGCAGGGCCCTTCCAGGAAGGTTGACTCCCATTCCCACAAATATGGCAGCCTGACCTTTCCCCCGAGTGGAGCAGATCTTTCCACAGGGCAATGAAAGGTTGTCCCTGTGACAACACCGTACCCCGGGATGCCTCTACCTTCCACTCACATCCTAGTGGCCACTGTGGAGCCGGATCCCTTCTCCCCTAAATCCCTCCCCCTAATAGGGCAGCCCCTTCCAAGTACACATTGATAGCTGGAGCCATCGGGCAGCATCTCTCCTCACCAGAGAACACCTAGTGGAGAGGAGATGCTGCTCCTTTTCCTACCCCACCCCCAGCCCATCCAGGCGCTTCCAGGGCCCTGAGTGGGCCCCATGCCCAGGAGGCTCCACTGGCCCCCAGAAGGGCTCCCTCCTAGCAGACTGAGGCACTGAGGGCAGGCTCACCTACAGTCTTGCCCTGATCCTGTGGGAAAAGTCAGCCCCGGCTGAACTGCTGCCCTCTCCTTCTGCCTGAGGATCTGTCTGCCCATATGCTGAGCCCCAAGGCAGACATCTGTCCCTCCTCTCTGAGTCTGTCTTGTGGCCAGGAAAAACTTCTCCTCTCAGCTGTACCAGGGAAGGCCTAGCCCCCCGACCTGCCCCCTCCCTTGCCCACCCTCTGAGAACTCCTGGGCCAGGGAGGACGGGGATGGGGAAGAGAGTGGCGGTGGCAAGATGGGTGTGTTGGGTGTATGAATGGGCGTGTGATAAATATGTGTGTACGGATGTGTCAGAGATGGCATGGGATGTTCTGGAGGCGACTCCCGTGTGTGAGAGGGAGCTTGCTTTGGAGACGCAAGAACGCCAAGGATTCGAATCCGGAGAGAGAGAGAGAGTTGTGGGGGGCAGTTTTAGAAAGGGGGTGTGGGTCTGTAGATCGTCTCTAGTGGAGGGACGGGTGCTAGAGGTTCTCTGTTAAAATGATGGTGCTAGAGGATGTTTCTGGGCAGGGAGGTTATCACAAGTGTGTGACTATGGGGCTGGCTGGACGACTTAGAGCACTAGCCGGGCGTGGGGGTGGCTCTTCTCCCCCTCAGACCGGCCATTCGGTGCAGCCCTGGAGCAGAGGGGAGAGGAGACGCTTTTCCTGCAGCCCAAGACCCTCCCTCTTTCCCCCAGGCTCCCCGAGCCAAGCCTTGACCACCCTCCTCCCTCACCGGATGTGATGGGGAGAATCCCGTTTGGGTCCTGGGAAGACGTGGCAGCTCAGACTGGTCTGGGCGGCCTCGGGAACAGGACTGCCCTTTGTCCCTCCATCAGAGAAGCCATGCTGGTTACGGGGTGGGAGAGGGAGATGCCTCAAAGAGGGTTGCTATGCCCGCCCCTCGCCGCCCCACCGCCACCTTTTCACCATCGCCCCAGTTTACAAACTGGGGTGTTTCATTTTAGAGAATTTTTCCTTTAATTTCAAAAGAGAAAGCAGCTCACGTCGTGTCTTCTCTGTCCGTTTCCAATAGTTAAAGCCATATCAGTTAGACTGCAATACTTTAAAGCTGAGGGGGAAAAAAAAAACCATAGATTTAAGAAAACCAGAAAGGGAGTTTTGTTCATCCCCTCTGTCCTGGGGTGATCTGTCTCTCCAGCCTCCAGGTCTTCCTTTCCCCCCGACTCCCGAATCTTTCCCCTGCCTCTTTGTGCCCCAGTCTCTGGCCCCTAGGGTCATGTACTTGTGAGTGTGTCCATGTATGTCTCTGTAATGGGGGACACTTAACCCCCTCAACTGCTGTATCACCCCATTGTTGTCTCTGCTTGTCCATGGTCATTGGAGTAAGATGGTTACCCTGCAAGGTCTTGGGGGGCCAAGAGGTGGAGGGTAAGCTGTGGATAAAGGGAGCTGAGCAGAAGCTGGATCGACCCTGAGCCATTCACCTCTCTTGAGAGAAAGCTAATGGTTCTTGTCCTCTGTCATCATCACAAGTTCCAGGGAGCAACATCAGAGGAAGTTCCTCTGACTTCTGGGGACCAACCCCAATGTATGCATCTTCAGGAAAAGAAATAGGCCTGTGAATTCCCAGCCAAGCATAGGGCCTACAGACGTGCAAGGAGGTGCCCAGTTACAAGAGGTCTAAAGACCCACAAAGGAACTCCCAGGCCCACAGGGGGTCTGCAGAAATACAAGGAATCCCAGTTGTACATGTAGAGTCCAAGTTACCCACGGAGAATACTGACATACAAGGGGATCCCCAGGAGCACAAATGGGTTTGAAATTGGGGGGAGGAAGAACTTGAATAGAAAAAGAAAAGGTCTGCAAACATATAGAAAGGATTTGTGGGTGCAGAAAGGGTAATATACTGCTTAGTGGAAGGGATCCGTAGGACCTTTAGCTGCCTAGGGCCTTGCACTTTGGAGGGGCCTATCTAGACTCCCAAGGTACTCCCCTTCTCTCCTCCAGGCCCAGGACCGCTGCTGATGCAGACAACCAGAATTGGGCCCACTAAGACCTTTCCACCCACATACTAGACCTCCTACAAGTTCAGGACTTAACCACTAGCTGCCCTGGGAGGCCCCATCACCCCCAAGGTGCTGGCTTCCTTGGGGACAGGGCGACTATTCCTAGAGAGTCTAAGAAATGTAACCCTAACTCCTGTCAAGCTTTGTCCAATCCATGCCCCCCAGTGGGCAGGTCCAGGAGGGATCCGGAGATGACGTAATGTGGGGAAGGGGGCCACGGCTGTAGTAGCTCGGTAAGGGATACAAGTGTGGTACATGAGCTAAGAATATGCTGTATGTCTGTCACGCACACCGACTACGCAGCTGATGGTAAGGCACTACCCAGAGAAGGCCCGAGCGCGTGTGATACGGTGGAAGGCAGGGTGACAGATGGAGACAGGCCAGAGGTTCTGCGGGTTTGCATTCAGGGCCTGGGCTGGGTGTGGGAGACCCAGCAGTGGGTGCATGGCTCACAGCGGGCAGGGACCAGCTTGGCAGATTCCAGCTTCCCTGCAGATGAGCAATGAGACGGAATCTGCTGACGGGCACAGCATAGGTAAATGGGGAAAGAGAAAGAGAATGTGTGCTGCCGTCCATGGAACATGAGATATGCAGGATCCCCACCTGGGAAAACTCACTAGTCCTTCCGCACCCGCACGCGCAGGTAGCAGAAGGGGAGCAAGTGTGCAGACTGAAGGAAAGCCCTCTCCCACCCTTCCCTGGCCAAGAAGGACAGGAAAAGGCCCTCCTGGCTCCAACCCCCGACCTCCCGCGGTTCTCATCTCAAAGTTGCCATATCTGGGGGACCCCACAGATCCTGGAGAGTGCAGGATCCAATGCCATACTTCCTTAGGCAATAAATCTGCCCCTGGCAACCGGCTCGTGAGACCCAACACAGAGAGACAAAGTCAGACTATCCAGGCTGGTAGCATACTCTGCCCTTAATCCAAGATGGGACTCGCTTCTCTGGGACTAAGTGGCTTGTGAGTGGCTCTGCTCCAGGAGCCTGGGAAGAAAAAGGCAGATCTCAGGAGAGTTTTGTAGGCAGGCGCAGCCTCTCTAGTCATTGGGTCCCTCTGGAAGCTGGGGGCAGGACCCTATCCCTCCATTTCCAGACCCTCTACCTCCGCCTTCCCCAGAGCCTTGGTCCCAGGGGGAAGAAGTGTGTGGTGGGGGGGCCGTAGGCCAGGCCGAGTGACCATCTTGCTTTCCATCAACCTCAGAGACAATCCAATCCCCCACCCTCTTGTGTGTAATTGTGTCCTTGTGGCCCCGCATCCCCTGAATGTGTCAGTGCCTGGGGGGAGGAGGGCTCTCTCCCACCCCCTTGAATCTGACCTAAAGCCATGGCTGCCGCTCCCCCCATCCCCAATCCCAACTTTGTATGACGCAAAAAGCTAACTACGGATGTACAAAATCAACTGCGACCAAGAAAAGACATTGTACAGCTCTCCATCTGACTGTCTCGTCTATTCAGGGATGGTGGGAAATGGGGGAGGGGGAGCAAGATTGAAGTGGGTGAGGGAGGGGGGCACTCATTCCCCGGATATAGAAGAAACCTCAGGAAGTGATTAAAAAGTTAAAAAGAAATTCCCCAAGAGAGCAAGGAGTAATACACCATCCAAACTGGAAAGTATCTGAAACCATTTAGTCATGAATGTGACTCACGTTAGGGCCATTCAGTCCAACCTGGATCTCAACAAAGATGTGCCTCTACAACTACAAAATTGTCAAATTTCCTCAATTAATATGATGCTACTAATAATATTAGTGACTATCTATAAAGCGCCCCCCTTTTATAAGGTTTACAAAGTGCTTTCATCCATGTGTGCTATTATTATTTTACAGAGAGCCAGAGAGGTTAAATATACACAGCTAGTGTGTTAAAGTCACACAGCGAGCTAAGTATCTTAGGCAAGATATGAACTTGGATTTTTCTGATTCTAAGTGCATTGCTCTATCCCTTACAATTCATATAAAGAAGGAAACCAAGATTCAGAAGAAGAGCAGCAGGTGAAGGGATTTGGCCCAGATCACACAACTTTACTTAATGGTAGAATTCAGATTGAAATCCAGCTCTTCTGATTCCAAATTCAGAGTTCTTTCCACTGTACCATACTGCCCGCCTCTTCTGGAGTTTGTGAGGGTTACCCCTTTATGCCCCGTAACTTTGGCAGTTGCCCATAATTATGGAAAGAGTGCAGAAGTGGGAGCAGAAGCCAGGGACCCAAATCCTAACCATCTGCATAACTGGGTTTGTAAAATGCTCATTAAGGTTCCTTTCATAGCTAGACCCTAGAATTGCAGAAGCCTGGGGCTTCTGGGCTTCCAGAAATTCCTTAATCCCCCCCTCAGGTACCCCTCCTTTCCTCTCTTATCTATAGAGGCAAAACAGAGTTGAAAAATAATGTTGGCTTGATTATTCAGGGAAGAAGAAACAGAAAATAAAGAGCTTAGAGGAGTTATAAAAGCATAAAATAACCATTTCAAGATAATCCCATTCCAAGGGCATCGAGGTGGTACAGTGGATAGACTACTGGGCTTGGAATCAAGAAGGCTCCTCTTCCTGAGTTCAAATCCAGCCTCAGATACTCACTAGCTGTGTGACCCTGGACAAGTCACTTACTCCTGTTTGCCTCAGTTTCCTTATTTATAAAATGAGCTAGAAGAGAAAATTGCAACCCGTTCCAGTATCTTTGCCAAGAAAACCCCACATGGAGTTTATAAGAGTCAGATATGACTGGAAAATG
This sequence comes from Myrmecobius fasciatus, assembly GCA_023553655.1. Lineage (NCBI taxonomy): Eukaryota > Metazoa > Chordata > Mammalia > Dasyuromorphia > Myrmecobiidae > Myrmecobius > Myrmecobius fasciatus. Next base: position 49,298 of record JAJPUD010003445.1, read on the forward strand.
ACTTGACAACAATAAAAATCATCCCTAGAATCACAGAATGATAGCTTTAGTGATGGAAGGAGGAGGGGTCCTTATTTCCAACCCTTATTTTACAAAAGGAGAAATGAAGGATCAGATAAGTTAAATGACTTGCCCAGTGTCACACCCATCCATAAATGTTGGAAGTAGGATGTGAATACTCTAAATCCAACACTCCATCTGAGGCTGCTAGGTTAAAGGCTATTAACAAAAAAAGACTAGCAACATGAAGAGAAAAACCCTCCTGGGGTAAGAGATCAGAGTCCAATTTGTAATCCAAAAGATGAAGCAGGAGGCAGCCCAGGGCAAGCCACAGCTCCCTGGGGCAACCAAAGCCAGGGAGCCAAGAAAGGAATAGGAAAGGTTTTCCCAAAGGCTGAAGGAAGGGGATATGGGCAAAGAATTGCCCCACACTAAGTGGTGACATCCGCCACTCTGCTGTCTCATGCAACAACAAAGTCGGTTCATGATGGGAGGGCCTAGCTCAGCTTCCTTGGCCAGGAAGATCTCCATCTGGCTGCCCTATCCCCTTCAGACTGCTTTCTCTCCCACTTCTGAAAAAGGGGGATGAAATCTTAAAGCAAGTCAGCAATCTGTCTGGAACTAGACAACAATGGGTCACTAATTACTAAAGACCTTAATACCTTTTTCTAAAGAACTTTACAGATCCGGGAAGGCTTATCTTCAGCCCTGTAAAGACAAGAAAAGAAGGTAATTTCCATCTAAATTCACACAATCCCTAAAGAGCCATTTCATCTAAGCCTTTTGAGTCATTAACAACAGTGGGTTCTATTTTCATACTACCTTAAAATTTTCCAAGGATCGTCCTCTCAACAACCCTCAGAAGAATATTATTATTATATGCCCATTTTATAGATAAGTAATCTGAGACTCAGGGAATCTAAGGGGCTTGCCCAGGATGAAAGAATTCTAATCCAGATATTCAAATCAAGTCAAATAGTCTTTCTACTCTCTAATTCTCATTCCAGGAGCCAGTGGATTTCATCTGTCCCCTCAGAAAAAAGGGAAAGGAAGGAGAGAAAGTCAAAAAGTTTTCCCATGTTTTCATACCTTCCTCCCTGTAAACATTTTCCCCAGGGCTCCATTCCATGCTGTCTGGACTATACCTAACTATGCAAGTCCAGGGTTCCCAAGATACAGATCCTGGACCTCTCCAGGTTGACTCAAGTCCATGCTAGCAGTGGAGACACCAGGTATGACTCACCATCTGATTTCAGGTAAATGTCCCCACTCCTGAGGCCTGATACACAGACAGCCTGTGTGAAGAGACTGTTCTGGACCCTTGGACTCCAAATCCATTCTCTTCTAATGGGGAATTCTGGTCTTCCTGGTCCCTTATGGCAAAGCTTACCTAGGACAGGACAATCTTGAACCAGAGTACATTGGGTACATCTCTGATAAGGAATCCAGAGGCAGAAGTTTCTAGTGACATCATTCAGGAGAGTTTCCTGACAGATCTGATCCTAATAAATTCAACCCATAGCAGCATCCTGAGATCCTGTATGAACCGGACCAGGGCAGTCTGACCAATTGTTCCTCTTAGCAACAGAGCATTCTAAACCATGGAACAGCAAAATGCCTGGATCTAGAAATCTAGCTAGATAGTTTCACATTCCAAAGGCTACAGGAATCTTAGGATAGCTTTTTTCCCACCAGACCAAAAACCACACTTTGTATTCCTCTGTTTATTTCTTTTCCAGCAATGTCCGTTAGCCAAACCTTGATGAACTCACATAGTTAGTTCAGTTACACACTTAAGTTGAAGATACTTGGAGGGTTTAACTTAGAAAAGCAAGGACTTAGGGAGGACTAGATATCTATTTATGAAGTATTTGAAAGGCAATCACATGCAAGAGCTAAGACTTGTTCTGTTTGGCCCAAAAGGCAGACCCAGAAATAATGGATAGAAGTTGAAAAAGGCCAGTTTGGCTCACCTCCAGAGGTTGTGGGGCTCTCTCCTTAGAGGTCTCCAGGAAGATGCTGGATGACCACTTATTGATAATGTTGGATCAGGAATTCTTTTCATATATGAGTTTGACTTGGTAGCTGCTAAGGTCCCTTCCAACTTTCAAATTTGGTAATTCTGTCATTCTTGCTGCAATATGAGGGAATTTCCTAGTAGTAGAGTTACAGGATGCTAGAACACTGACTATTTAAACTGGAAGAGAGCAGAGAACAAAGGTCAGCATAACTGGAAGGAATCTTGGATCATATATAGAAATTCATCATCTCTCATCTGGCCCGTGGCAGTTCCTCCTGACTGGTCTCCATGCTTCCTATCCTATCCTCTCTAATTTATCTTCCACACAGCTTCCTAAATAAACTTCCTACTGTTGATATGTGACCCTGCCTTCCTATTACCTCTAGAATAAAATATGAATCCCTTTGCCTGACATTTAGGGCCTTCTGCAATCTGGCTGCAATCTTACCTTTCTAAACTCAGAATACGGAATATGAGAAATGGAAGGTACCTTTTAATAAAGCACCTGTACTGTTAGAATTTCAAGAGCCCCTGGAATATTAAATGTAGATTGTCCTGGTTAGAAAGGATTGTAAGATATAGCATGGCCAAGCCAGAAATCTTAGAACAAAGAAACTGGAAAATCAGCTGGGAAGTACATTAGGAAATAAAAATATGTTTCAGAATTGGAGGGGTACCTTAAAATATAGATGGAGAATGTCATATATATAGCGTACATTTTAATATAATGCCAGAGTTGGGGGGGGAATCTTAAAACATGGAATAGGGAATGGTAGGAAGTAGTGTGGTGAGTTCCCAGCCACCAATTCTCCCAAATAAATCTAGAAAATGCACCAGACTGAATCCTGGTGGTTAAATCTAGTGAAAGTCACAGTAAATCTTTTGTCAGCCTAGCTTAGGGAGGAAATAGAGAAGTCTTGGACAAGGACAAGGAGGGACCAAGAGCAAATGACAAGTGGATCATTCCAGGGTCCAGGGAGAACCTGTGCACCAGAACAAGAGAAGGTCACAGATGCAAACCAAGTCACTGTAACAGGATCTGGTGTGAAAAACAAAACTTTGTCCCCCATTACCCAGGTCCGGGTCACAAATCCAGGGCAGAATGAGGAGACCCTTGAATAATGGCTATGGCATTCCCAAGTGGGGAGGCCTTGGGTGATATAGAGAGAAAGAGGGATATCCAGAAACAAAAAACAGTGAATTGATTCAGACCACAAGAGCAGAGCAATGTCTCAGTTCCAGCTTCCAGCACAGGCTACAAAATAATACCCAAGTCAGGAATCCCAGACCAAAAGAGAGCATATAATTTAATTACTCTGAACCAACAAAACTTTCTGGCTGACTGTTAGGGGCTGAGTTCAGCAGCAGTCTAATCTTGCTCAGACCCAAACCCAGCAGAGGAACTTTCAGAGGTCAGACCAGGAAAGCAACTAACAGACCACTTTGGGAGCCCGGAAAGCTTGCAAGTTCACAATCTGTCTGAGATCTTGGAATAGCACATACTTAATACCATTCCCCCCCACCCCCAAAAGAAAGCATCAACAGGATCAGCTCAGCTTTTTCCTCCAAAATGTGGAAAAGTCCAATCCTAACATCAACTTTAAAGTCAGGAAGCACACTGGAATAATGAGCAAACAAATAAAAAAAAAGAACCCCAATGAGCTATTGAGGTGGCAGGGATGCACAATACAGAAGAAGAAAATGACTAAAATATCTATAAGCAAAGCCTCAGAGAAAATATAGCTTTGGTGCAAATTCAATTAGAATTCCTGAAAGAAATGAAAAAGAGGGGGAAAAAAGGTTTTATGAGTGGAATGAAATTCTTTAAGGAGGGAAAATAAACAAGAAATGAGACCTATGGAAGAGAAAATTGGAAAAGGAATTAAGAGCTTGGCACAAGAGGCACAAAACCTTAACCAAGAAAGACTGAAAATTAGAACAGATCAAACAAAAACCAATGATTCTATCAGGCAGCATAAAATATTAAAACAAAGTAGAAAGGCTGAAAAAAATAGAAGAAAATGTAAAATAGCTCATAGCAAAAAAAAAAAAAAAAAAAAAGACCTGGAGAACAGATCAAGGAGAAGCTAATTAGGAATCAAAGGCCATGATCAAAAAGAAAAAGCAGCAGCAAGATATTCTGTCAAGAAATCCTAAAACTGCTCAGAAAGGACCAAGTTTTAAAAAAAAGAATCCACAAATCACTTCCTAAAAGAAATTCCAAAATAAAAACACCCATAACATTATAGCAAAAAAAAAAAAAAATGCAGAGCTTTCTGTCAAAGAAAAAGTCCTGCAAGCATCCAGAAAGAAAGAATTCAAGTATCAAGAAGCCAGAGTCAGTATCATATACAATTTATCAGCTACCACAGATAACTTGGAAAATGATATTCCAAGAGGAAAATAACATGGGCTTGTAGCCAAGAATAACTTACCAAATCAAATCGAATATAATGTTCTGGGGAAAGGAAGGGGGAAGAGGGAGGGAATGGGCTTTTAATAAAAGAAAGGATTTTCAAGCATTCGTGATGAAAATTGTAATTCAAACACAGAAGTGAAAGCAACATAAAAAAGGAAACACAAATGAACAAAGATAAAGGACTTATGAGGATAAAATCACATTCAAAGAAGGGGAAATTATATGTGTGTCTCTTCTGGGCCCTATCATCATCACGGGTCATAGAGGGAGTCTAATGAGACAGAAAGCTTGGAGTAGTTGTGTTATTCTGTCTTGAGGATCTAAAAATAAGAATGGAAAGAGAGGAGAAGAGGAACGGACTGGGCAGGAGAGAGGGAAAGGGAGATTAGGAGAAATTATCTCATGTAATCAGCCTGAATAAGTAGTGCACATCTATACAAACAAGGATTTGGGGGGAAGCTCTCTTATCTTAACTAGTCAAAAGAAAAAAAAGTATATACACAGAGTTGGGCACAGAAATACATTTTACTCAACAGGGAAATGGCAGAGGGCGGAAAAGAGAGAAGAAGGAGAGAATCAGAAAGAGGATAAGTTAAGAAGGAGGGCAGGTAGGTAGAGAAGTGGAGAGCTGACCCTGTAGTCAGAAGAACTTGAATTCAAATCTAGTCTCAGACACTTATCTGAGTAAATCACTTACCTCTGTTTGCCTCGGTTTCCTCATTGTAATATGAGCTAGAGAAGGAAATAGAAAATCACTTCAGCATCTTTGCCAAGAAAACTCCAAATTGAGGTTACAGAGAGACAGGTACAAGTGACTCAACAACATGGGTTAAGGGAGAGGTTAATCCTAAACAAAACAAACTCTAAGGATGACTAAAAATATTTATAGCTCTTTTGGGGGTGGCAATGAATGGGATCTTTCATTTTTTCAGTGCAATGACCAACCAAGAGCTTGATGAGAAAACTTGCTACCCACCCACCTCCTGACAGAGTGGGAAAAGACTCAGAATACAGAATGAGACCAATATTTTTGGGACACGGCTAATGTGAAAATTTGTTTTGATTGATTATACACATTTATAATGGGTTTTGCTTTTCTTGGTTTCTCAACTTCAGTGGTGGGGAAGAGAGGACAAGAGGTTGGAGTAAGAAAATGAGAAGCTAGAAATTGACGGATTAAGACAAAATATGTATTTTTTCTTAAAACCACAGAAAAGCAGAGTGGAAAGGACTTCAGAACATAGAAAGAATGTCAAGGTCAGAAAGGACTTAAGAATATAAACTGTTAGAACTGAGAGGCAGAATATCAGGGCTAGAACAAAAACTAGGAATTCTAGTGCCTCTGGCAAATTTTGTTGAAGACAGTGTGGTGTGGGGGATAAACATGATTATTTCTATATATATTGAGGCCAAATAATGACAGAGGTCAAGTGATCTGAATACATTGAGGAAACCAAGGTATTCAAGGAGGACAGAGGTAGGGAATAGAAAAAAATTTTGAAACTTATTGGAGAGAACAGAGTGACTCATATGGCCATGAATATTATATATAGCCTGGATGGAATGAATTGAAGTATCACCAAGAAACCTTCTGCCCTAAGTTTTACACTTTCCTCAATCAAATTAAGTCAATAAGCATTTGTTAAGCGCTTATTCTGAGCCAGGCATTCTTTTTAACACTTGACCTATAAAGAAAAGCCAAAACATCCCCTGCCTTCAAGGACCTCAATTTTCAGTCAGATAGCACAATGAAATTAGTGCTGGACCCTAAGTCGGGAAGATTCATATTCCTGAGTTTAAATCTGACCTCTGACACCTGCTGCCTGGGCAAGTCACTTCAAACTGTTTGCCTCAGTTTCCTCATCTGTAAAATGAAGTGGAGAAGGAAATATCAAACTATTCAATTATCTTTATCAAAGAGTCAGACACTCCTGAAAACAAAAGAATAAACAACAGAAATGTACAGCATTTCCTTTCTAGTCTCAGTTCCTTACTTCCCTTTGCTAACATAGACACCAAATTACTCTCTCCCTCTCCATCCCTCTTACAATGGCATCACACACTGTCTTAAATTACAGTTCATTGTGTAGCAATGGGAATGGGTTGCTAAGGGAAACTGTGATATCTGTTTTCCTAGGGATTTTTAAAGCTTTAGACATGCCTTTCTGAATGGGACAGTGAATTGAGCTCTGCTTGAATTGAAGCGACAGAATAAACTTAATGAATTCCAGATGTTCTATATACTTCAGAAACTCTAGAATTTTTAATCCACTATGCCTTCTAATCACCATGGGGCCCCTACCTGAAGTATTCCAAATTGGTAGGACATGTTAAAGCTTCAACTCATCTGTCAAAGCCATCCCCACATTATGGCAAAATATCAGAACAGAACCTCCCTGTAGTTTCCCAGTGATGAACTAGGTATCTCTAAGGACCAATCTAACAAAGTCCAGAGACATTTGTCATCAACTTGGTAGCATGATAATGCTCAAAAATAATCTAGGACAAGAGTTTAATCTGAAGATGGATCATGAAGTTTTAAAATATTTTGATAACTATATTTCAATATAATTAGTTTCCTTTGAAATCCTCTGTATTTTGTTTTATTAATTTAAAAACATTTTTCTGAGAAGAGGTTCCTAGGCTTCATCAGACTGCAAAAAGGGGCCTATGATACAGAAAAGGTTAAGAATCCCTGATCCAAGAAGTTGTAGAAAGATTGGGATCAAATCAGAGGAGGGAATTGTCTCATAACTCAATCCCAGGTCCTTGAAATAGTGAAAGAAACACACTGACTGACCCCAACCTCCTGAAGGCCAGGCATGAAAGCTTCCACCATACCCTAGGTTCCTGCTTAAGAGGTTTTAGGGGTGCTTAGGGCTGTGATTAACTTCTGATACAACTGATGATATTCCCTTCAATTAGAAGGGGGTAATTTGTACCCCCGATTCATTTAGCTACTAACATTGGACTCATTTTAAAAAAGGAACATGTATTTCAAAAAGCATAATCACAAACATGAAACCAACATTCCCTTACTTCTCCTTCTACCACTTCAGGGAATTAAATTCATAGTTTAGCTCTGTTCCTATAGAGCACAGAACTAATTACAAATTCAAAATTCCCCATTTACTTTGTCTCAGGTACCCTGGCTTCTCTATGCTTCCCTGCTGGGTTAGTTGGGCTTTGACATCCTGCCTAGGTGGGGATCACCACCAACATCTAAAACTATAAAGGACAAAGTTTATTTATTTATTTATGTCCTTTATAGAACAGAAACAACCATTTCTCAGATTTGGGGTAAAAGAGAAGGAAAGTCTTTGCCCCTCACTAGTTTTAGTTCATGGTGACCAACTTGTGATCGTGTTCACCCTCTGGAAGAAGAATGTGAGCCATAAAGAGAGGTAGGGAAGGGGAAGTCTGCCATCTCAGTCTTGCCCATTTTAAAGACTCATCTGTTTACAGTTATGCAACCTATCAAAGGAGCTATACCTGGGAAGGGGTAAAAAGTGCCTCTGTCTTAGGAGATCTGAGGATGCTCAGACAAGCCTCCATAGGGGTGTCTCTAAACATGCTCTAAAGCTCCTGTTACACTAACAAACCCTTCATTATTTCCTATCATTCCCTGGCATAGCTATATTATTCTGTTATCACATCCTAGTACCTTTATAATAAATGAACCTAGAAGGAAATGGGAATAATGAAAAGGAAGATGCAACAAGTCAGACCAAAGGAGACCGTTCAACTCTCAACATGAAGAAGAATGTACCCATGCCCACGAGTTTTTTCTTCCTTATTTATGTCAGAGATGCAATAAAGAGTTATCGGTTCCATTCTATATCATGATGTGTGGTTAAGATAAATCATTTCTGTGTCAACTCCACTTTCTCTCCAGGTAATAGTGGGAGAAGAGTCTTTATTTCAGACTCTTAAGGAGTAACTCTCTGCCTACACAATATTTGAGCACTCATTTACTTTCATTCATCAAATAAATATTTATTTAATACCTACTACCTATAAGCCTATGCTCCTATTTTCCATTTAGCTGTCAAGATGGTAGGCATGAAAACAACCAAAGGATAGTGCCGTCTTTGATAGATGTTCCACAAGGATATTAGTTTGGGAATGGGATCAATAAGAGTGGCAGAGTCCTATCTAGAACTCACATGTCCTACAGACTAGCTAGCTGCATAGTACTGGGCAAGTCAAGATGTTCAGTCAAAAAACTTTAATTAAGTGCCCACTGTGTGCCAGGCACTGGGCTAAGCATCAGGATACAAAGAGAGGCAAAAGATAATCCCTATTCTCGAGGAGCTGAGAGTCTAACGAGAAAGGTAACATGCAAACAGTGGAGGACAAACAAGATACAGACAGAATACATTTGGCATAATCAACAGAGAGATGATCATTAGAATGAATGTAGGGGGTGGGAAAGGCTTTATGTAGAAGGTGGGATTTTTAGCTGCAACCTGAAGGATGCTGGGAAAGCAGGAGATGAAGATGAGGATGAGATGTTCCAGGCATGAAGACAGACTGAAAATGTCCCAAGTTGGGGACAGAGTATCTTGTGAAAGGAACAATAAAGAGCAGAATCAGCAGATCACGGAGTACATTGGTGTGTAAGGAGACTAGAAAGGTCACCTGTCTGAGCCTGAGATTTCTCATCTCTCAGCATCTCTGAGGTCCCTCTGTAAACTGTCACTCACAAAACTGGTCATGCCTTTCTCTAGTAACACATAAATTTCATCTTTCTGCCTGTGAAATTCATTTGGATGACAGGGAGCCTTTGGGTGCCAGAAGAAGCACAATGAGCACACATTTCCTCCCAAGCACACTCTGAGACAGGTAATAACAATGCTTATAATGCTTGCATTATGAACCACCCCCCTCATAAGTAGGTTTTTCCTTTTTCCTTTTTTTTTTTTTGGAGGGGAGGGCAGCAGACAGCTTCATAAATATTTTCTTCTTGAAACATTTTCCTCTTCCTCCCTCTGCTGAGCCCAGTGATCTGTGGTGTATCACCCAGGTAAAAATGGGGCAGAAGGCTGCCCAAAAAGAAGAGTATGAAAGCCTGAGACTGAAGACTAGAGAAGGCCATGATGGGAACACAGCTAACACTCCAGGGGGAGGAAGCATGGTGCAAAAACCAGGGAGTTCCAGCTCTGCTCCAGGACAGAAAGACCAAACAGAATGTCAAAGCTAGAAGGGACCTTGAAGCACAGAACGTTAGAGATAGGAAGAAACTTAGGATATAGAACAAAGACTACCAAGACTGAAAGGAGCTTTACAACATAACTATTACTTAACCTCTGTTTGCTTCATCTTCCTCATCTTTAAAAAAGATTGTTTTATGTATTTCTACCATGTTTAATATATTGTACCACTTGCTATGTAGGGGAGAAGGGGGGGAAATTGGAACACAAGGTTTTGCAAGGACTAATACTGAAGAATTGTCCATGAGTATGTTTTGAAAAATAAAAAGCTTTAATAAAGGAAAAAAAGGTTGTTGTGAGAATCAAATGAGATTAATGCAGAGCATTTAGCATAGTACCTGGCATATAGTAAGCACTAAGAAAATATCAGTTATTATTATTAATTGTTGTTATTGTTATTATTTACATAGAACATAAAATGTCAGAACTAGGAGATGGACTAAGGAAATAGAATAAAGAATATAAGGGATGCCTTATAATACAGAAAGTCAGCTAGAGAAGGGTCATCATAATAAAAAACAAAAACATTAAGCTGCAAACAACCTTAGAATATAGAACATAAAATGTGTGAGCTAGAAATAAGGTGGGAACATGAAACACAGAATGTCTGAGCCAGAAGGGATATTAATGGCTGGTATTTGTATAGCACCTTCAGGTCTGCAAAGTGCTCTTGCAGATGCATTATCTCATTTGATTCTCACAATGACCCTGTAAGGTAGGTGCTATTATTGTCCCATTTTTATAGTGAAGAAACTGAGGCTGAGAGTGGTTAAATGACTAGGCCAGGGTCACAAGGACAGTAACTGATGTAAAACTAGAATTCAAGTCTTACTAGTGATGTATCATATCAGAATTTGTTAGTCAGTCCTTCAGTTATGTCTGTCTCCTCATGAATCCATGGGCCATCGAACACCAGGCCCTTCTATCCTCCGCTTTCTCTCAAAGTCTGTCCAAGCTTATGGTCACTGCTTCCATGACACTCTCTATCCATCTCATACTCTGTCGTCCCCTTTTCCTTTTGCCTTTAATCTTTCCCCAACACTGGGGTCTTTTCCAATGAATCCCATCTTCTCATTGTGTGGCCAAAGTATGAGTATCTGATCTTTCAGTGAAGAGCTTGAATCAATTTCTTTAAATATTGACTGATTTGATGTCCTTGCTGTCAGAACTTGGGGTGTCCCTAGAACAAGTGCTATCGGGACTAGGAGGAGTCATAGAACACCGGCTATCAGAACTGGAAGGAACCTTAAAATACAAAATATCAGAGCTGGGAAGGAAGTTAAACTAGAGAACATAACATCTCAGAAGAGGATAAAAGAAATAGTAGTCAGAGCTGGAGAATACAAAATGCCAGTTACAAGAGACCATCTAGTCCAGTCCCCGTGTGTTACAGAGCAAGAAAGCAAGGCAAGGGCTAGGGCTTTACATATGTTCTTCTCAATGTCCTTCCTCCACATCTACTAGCCATAGGCTCTTGGTAATAGGTAATTAATAGGTAATAATCTGAGATGTAAACAATTCCTATTCTCAAGAAGATAAAAGTACAGGCACAATAAAGTTATGAGGGAAGAAACTGGATACAAGGGCACCTAGGGGGCACAGTGAATAGAGCATCAGCCCTGAAGTCAGCAGGACCTGAGTTCAAATTCTACCTTGGACATTTGACACTTAGTAGTTATATGACCCTGATTGCCAAGGAAGGAAGGCAGAAAAGGGAGGCAGAAAGGGAAGGAAGAAGTAAAAGAAAAAGAAATTGGATACAAAGGTAGGGCAAGGATTTAGTACAGGAGCAGCTGGAACACATTAAGGCTTATTGCCTAAATTCAAATCAATCCAGCATTAGAGAGTACTGCAGAGCTGGCCCTAGGACTTCTGACACTTAACTATTAAATCCTTAAAATTTGTCACTTTTAGCCAGAAAGACACAGTTACCTGGAGATTCCTGAGTTTTTTCCTGCTGTTTCTCATTATTCAGATGTCCCTGAAATGCCAAGTAGATGTCCAGATCTCTTAGTTTTCAATTTTCAGTCACAGTTTCCTTTATTCCTCAATCTTCTGGCTCAGAGTTTCAGAGGCAAAATTAACAACTATAACCTCATTCATTCATTCAACAAACATTTTTCTAGCACCTGGGCAGAATCGCAGCCTTAATAATCTGTTGTTCAATTGTTTTTCTATTGTGTCCAAGTCTTTATGATTCCATTTAGGGTTTTCTTGGCGAAGATAATGGAATGGCTTATCATTTTCTTTTCCAGCTGATTTTACAGATAAGAAACTGAGGCAAGGAGGCAGCTAGGTGGATAGAGCACCAGCCCTAAAGCCAGGAGGACCTGAGTTCAAATCTAGCCTCAGATACTTCCTAGCTGGGTGACCCTGGGCAAGTCACTTAACCCTGATTGCCTCAGAAAAAAAAAAAAAGAAGAAGAAATGGAGGCAAAGAGGGTGGTAATTGGGTGACTTGCCCAGGATCACCCAGCTATGAAGTGTCTGAGGCCAAATTTCAACCCATAAGGTTGCAGGCCTGGTACTCTCTCTACTAGGCCATCCAACCAGAGCCCAGAGTAGCCCTTTTTGTTTATGTAACATAGCCTCCAGATCCCTCCAGCTTTGAATGCAGAAGACCTGGGTTTGAATCTCAGGTCTACCTATTGCTACCTCTGTGATTTGGGGCAAGTCACATCATCTATCAAATGATGAATTGGGACAAAAATTCAATAATGTGGAGTTTGTAAGGGAAACAAAATATAACCCACTTTGCCTCATACTGTGCATGCAGGGTAGTATGAGAAAAGGCTGCAAGAAAGGATCTTGAATGTCATGGACTTTTGTCAGTAAGAAATGAAAGGATTGGACGAGAGGAGTTAATCAACAGCAAAATTGGGAACATGGGGTTTGGGAACATGGGGTCCGGCCAACGTCATACAACAAGAAGAAGAACTGAGACTCGGATCCAGGTGTTCTGGCTCCCCATTTGGGGCCTTTTCTGATTCATCAGGATAGATTATGCCCTACCTGACGCTGCTTAACTTAGCTTCTGAATGACTTTACCGAGCCCACACTGCACAATAAAATATGCACTGATCCTGCAGCACCAAGGAAATGAGACTGCTGGGATTGCCCTTGCCTACCTCTGAACATGGCCTAGGTGTCCTGGGTGCTTTCCTGAGTCTGTGCAGCATAATTTCCCAGACTTTAGAGCTGGAAGGAAGCTTACAGATAACTGAGTCCAACCCCTCGTTTTCTAGATGAAGAAAATGAAACCCAGAGAGAGAGTAATTTGCTCAGTGATACATAAGCAGTAAGCAATAAGTTCAGGATACAAACCCAAGTCCTCTGCTTCCAAATCCAAATTTTTCTGTTTCACTTTGATTTCTCTATCCTCAGGAACTCAGGAAGGGCAACAGCAAAATGGCCCTAACTGATGGCCCAAATATGTATAAAATCTTAGGTCCAACAAAGCCTGAAAAAAAAAACCCAAATTAAGAGGATTCTGGAATCTCAAGGCCAGGAAAGACTTCAGAGAGCAATCTAGAACAACAGACCCAATACTGGAAAATCCATTTTTTAACATCAGGATAAACTGTCCTTTGTTTAAAGTTGCCTCAATGATGAGGCACTCTTCTCCTTATTCCACTTCAGGACAGCTCTCAGTATTAGAATGCCTTCCCACTTCTCTTAGATCCTATGAAACGTATGAAAATCATTGTTCAAAATGTCTTTCAGAGGGGGCTATTTAAGCAGGGTTTGCACGATAAAACAAAATCATTCTCCCTGAGACTTGTACTTATTGCATTTCATTCTGAAGATCAAGCACAGCAAGTTTAATCATTCTTCCACGTAAACAAATGGTATTTATTAAGCTTCTATTATGTACCAGGCCTTAGGGATTCAAAGACAAAAGAATGAAACAATCCTTACTCAGAATAAATTTATACCCTACTAAAGTACTATGGTACAATGAAAAGGGATATTGGTGGAAAATGGGTAGATGCTCATCAATTGGGGAAAGGCTAAATAAGTTGTGGTATATGAAAGTAATGGAATATTATTGTTCTATAAAAAATGATGAACAAGCTGATTTTAGAAAGACCTGGAAAGATTTACATGAACTGATACTGAGTGAAACAAATAGAACCAGAAATACATTGTTTACAGTAACAGTAAGATTATGCAATGATCAATTACAAAAGACTTGGTCCTTCTCAGTGATTCAGTGATCCAAGACAATTCCAGTAAACTTTGTATGAAAATACAAAAAAAAAAAAAATCAAGAAAGAAAGAAAAAAAGGGATACTGAATTTGGAGTCAAGGACCTAAAGGGAAATCCTTCTTCTGTGTGATCTTGGAAAAGTCACTTCCCTAATCTGGGCCTTGGTTTCTTTTGCTATGAAATGAGGATGTGACAGTAAATTAGCTCTAAAGTTTTTCCCATTCAAAGCCTTTTGCATGGCCAACACCCATCACAAAACTTCCCACACAGTTGCCATATAAAAAAAGTTTATTAATTGATTTGAGTACTACTTAGAGCCAAAAAAGGTGCTACTAAACAGCATGCAGCTACCACCAGATATTGAGAAACAGAATATCTAAGTTCAAATCCAGAGTCTGCTGCTTCTTCCCTGTTCAACCTTAAGCAAGTGACTGCATCTCAGTTTTTCATCTGTAAAATGAAATGATTAGACTAGGAGATCTCAAAGGTTCCATTCCTACCATCTCTATGTTTTAGTATTCTATGATCCAAAAGGTGATTCCATCTTAGGTTGCATTCATAGAAGTATAGAGTACAAAACAAAGGAGAAGAACAATACATTTATTTTTTCATCTTGGTCTCTACCCATGACAGTGTTGTATCCAATTCTAGGTACATCATTTGAAGAAAATCACTGAGTAAAATACTTGAAAATCTATATGCCAAGAAAAACACAGAAATTATGTAAACACAATTATAAAACACTTTTCATATAAATAAAATCAGATTTAAGCAATTGGATAAATATTAATTGTTCATGGGTAGACTGAGCCAATATATTAAAAATGACAGTTCTACAAATCATTCCATAATTGATTAATGGTCAAAGAATACAAACACATAATTTTCAGGTGAAGAAATTAAATAGCCACATGGCAAAATGCTTTAAATCACTATTGATTAAAGAAATGCAAATTAAAACAATCTCAGATTGGCTAAGATGACAGAAAATGATTATGATAAATGTTGAAAGAGATATAGAAAATTGGGACACTAATGCATTACTGGTGGAGTTGTGAAAAGATCCAACCATTCTAGAGAGTAATTTGAAACTATGCCAAAAGGTCTATAAAACCGTGCATACCCTTTGATCCAACAGTGCTACTACTAAGTCTATATCCCAAAAAAATCATAAAAGAGGGGGAAATATCCACATGTGCAAAAATGTTTTTAGCAGTTCTTTTTTGTGGTAGCAAAAAATTGGAAAGTGAGTAGATATTCATCAATTGGGGAATGGCTGAATAAGTTATGGTATATGAAAGTAATGGAATATTATCTTTTTATAAAAAATGATGAACAGGCTAATTTTAAAAAGACTTGGAAAGATTTACAGGAACTAATGCTGAGTGAAACAAGCAGAACCAGGAAAACGTGGTACATAGCAACATCAAGATTATGTGATGATCAACTATGATAGATTTGGTTCTTCTCATTCGCTCAGTGGCCCAAGCTAAACTCAATAAACTTTGGATGGAAAACTCCATTTGCATCCAGAAAGGCTAAATATAAATCAACACGTTATGTAATTTTTCTTCTTTTTTTCCTGTGGTTTTTCCCTTTTGTTTTGATTTTTTCTCCCAACATGATTCACATGGAAATATGTAAAAATGAATGTACATGTATAATCCCCCCAAAAAATAGAGTTTGAATCTAGATCTTTCTGACTCCACATCTAGTATTATATCCACTCTATTATAAAAAATACAACTCTACCTAAATTAGTTTACTCATTCAGTTCCATACCAATCAAACTATCAATAACTTACTTTATAAAATGAAAAAATAATAATAAAATTTATGTGGAAGAATAAAAGATTAAAAATTTCAAGAGAATCATTGGGAGAGAAAGTGAAGAAAGGTGCTTCACACTACCAGATTTCAAACTGTATTACAAACCAGTAAGCATCAAAAACAATCTGGTACTAGTTAAGAGATACGTTGGTGGATCAATGGAATAGATTAGTTACATAATATACAGTAGTAATGACCATAGAAATCAAGTATTTCATAAATGCAAAGGTCCAAATTTTTGGCACAAGAACTCACTATTTGACAAAGATTTCTGGAAAAGCTGGAAAGCAGTGCACTAAAAATTAGCTATAAACCAGCAGCTCCTACCATATAGTAAGGCAAGATTAAAATGGGTACATGATTTAGGCATAAAGGATGATATCATAAGCAAATTAAAAGAGCAAGGAATATTTTATCTGTTAAATCTATAATAAGGGAAGAATTTATGACTAAATAAGATAGAGATTATTACAAGATATAAAACGGATCTTTTTATTACATTTTATTAAAAGGTTTTGCACAAAACAAAATCAATATAGTCAAGATTAGAAGGAAAGAAGGAAACTGGAAAAAAATTATAGCAAGTTTCTCTGAGAAAGACCTCATTTCTCAAATATATAGAGAACTGAGTCAAATTTAAAAGAATACAAGCCATTCCTCAATTGATAAGGATATATGTCCTTAAGGAACAACAAAGAAAAGAAATTACATCTCCAGAAGTAGATTTCATATGATTATAATATATGGGAAATAGTGTTTTACACACACACACACACACACACACACACACACACACACACCACTGAATAAACCCTAGTAGTTCCCTATTACCTTCAGTATCAAATATAAAATCCTCTGTTTGGCTTTTAAAATCTTTCATAAACCTGTCCCTTTCTTACCCTTCCAGTCTTCTTGTACCTTAATTCTCCCAGTATATTCATATAGTTTTTAATTGTTTTTTTTTCCTGCTCAAAGAATCACAAAACATCTGAACTGAAACAAGTTATAGACACTGTCTAGTCCAACTCCTAACTGAGCGAGACTTTTGCTTGAAGATATCCAGGAAGGCAAAACCCCTCTCTTTCAAGGGATCTCCTTCCACTTTTAGCTAGCTCTAAAGTGTTTTCCTTTACATCAAGACTTAATTTACCTCTTTGTAATTTCCATCTATTATTAGATGAGACATGAAGATGATACTCTGGATAGAGCACCATGCCCAATGTCAGGAAAATATGAGTTCCAATACAGCCATCAGACACTTAACTAGCTGCCTGGATAAATTAATTAATCTCTGTTTAACTCAGGATCTTCAGCTGTAAGAATTGAGATAATAATAGGATCTTCTTCCCAAATTTGTTGTAAGGATCAACAGAGATAATACTAATAAAGCATTTAGCACAGTGCCTGGCACATAGTAGGTACTTAATAATTGCTTGTTCCCTTCCCCCTTTTGGATCTTAGCTCTGTTACCCAACATGTCAGATATTCCTCCTTTCTGTTGTCAACAAATTTGATAAGCAGGCCATCTGTTTACTTTGAAAATATTTTGTATTTGCTTATGTGTGTAGGTGTTGTCCCCTGACACATATCCTAATAGAATATAAGTCCCTTGAAGACAGAGATTATTTCCTTTTTTCTTTGTATCTCTGCTGCCTACTACATAATAAGTACTTAATGAATGCTTTTCATTAACTGCTTCAACCAAGTCATTAATAAACATGTTAAATACCACAGAGCCAAGCTCAAACCCCTGGGGTGCTCTACTAGGAATTTCCTCCTAAATTGACATTGAACTATTAATGACTACTTTGTAGGTTCATTCATCCAACCAGCTTTGAGCTATCTTGCAATCCCTGTTTCTCCATATTTTCCACATAAATACCATGAGAGATTTTGTCAAATACTTTGCTGCAATCTGTTTCAACTCTACCTACCACATTGCTCTGATCTACCAGTCTAGAAAATCTATATTTAAAAAAAGGAAATGAAGTTACTCTGATATGATCTGTCTTTGATGAAGCCATATTAACTCTTTGTGATCATAACTTCCTTTTCTAGACATTCAATAACAAACTTCTTAATATGGTACCATATTCTCCCTAGAGTCTTAAATCAAAACTCACTGTTGTTCACAAACTCCATTCTCTTCTATTTTCAATGATGGCAACCAGGGAGAAGCAATGCTGGAAGGCCTTCTCCCTGTTGAAGCTCTGTGGCCCCCAGAAATATATGTCGGCCTTGGTCTCTGCCTTTGTTCTTTTTTCATTGTAGGTAAAGGGAACGGATCCTTTGAGAGTTTGGAAGGCCAGGAGAGCACCTGGGGGCCCAGCATTCTAGTTTCTGGGTTTGTAGTCAGCCCAGCTCGGATGTCTCAAGGAACAAGGAGGGACCTCAGACCTCGGCTGAGCTGCAATCATACCACATTTGCACAGGAATTGGATAGGAACAATGTTAGGTAGGAACTGAATTAAGAATGTGACCAGAAATGTTAGAAGAAACATCTGAGCGTTTCTTCTTGCTATAACTTCAAAGTGGGATTAACACTGAAACTGGAGCCCTAATACTGGCACCTAATAATTCAGACAGCATAAACAATAGTGGCTCAAGCAATAATAATAAAGACCCCAAATCCTGAGGATACTTTAGAACCTTGAGAGGCAGTGAGAGTAGAGCCATAACTACTGTCAGTTAGAGAAGTCCTGGCTCTGGGAGAATGGTCCAGGGTGTATTCTCTACACTTTTCACTGTAATTGTTTTTCCTTGGGTGTTTCAGAATGTCACTCCTAAGAAGTATCCAGGGGCAGATTCCCCTGAATTTTAGGTCATAGACCCCCATCTGTTTTTTCTCTGAACATTTTGAAATCTGTTCTTCCAAAATATCTAAGGTAATATATAAGGTGATTTTTCTCTCTTCTATTTCATATTGTAAAATACACATTTACCTTCAAAGTTCCTACCATGTCTCCAATAGCAACCACTTCCTCCTTGTTGGTCAGAATCATATTCACAATATCAGTTCCAGCTGTTATTTTCTCAATCTTCTAAAGGATTAAATTATTATTAAGGCAAGCCAAAAAAAAAAGTCCTTGGCTTTGGACAGAAAAGGAGTTATGGCAGATATCCAGGTAATTGAAATCTGTGCCCTGTGCCTACTATGTGTCATGTTGGTGTGGCAAACTCATCTATTTACTCCTGCTCTTCTGAAGGTAATCTATTGCACAGTTCCATTTCTATTTCTCTCCTCTCTGATCTTTACACAAATGCTTTCAGCATGCTTCCACTCCCTTTTATCCTAGTTGTCTCCTCCTGAGTACTTATTCCTGGCTTCTATTCTGATGGCATTGCCATGGGAACATGAGATACAGGAAGTCACTACAGCAGCTGAACAGACATTTCTGCCCCAAGTTTCCTATCAATGATGCTGAACTTCAGAGACTGCAAGGGATGGTAAGTGAAGGAAGATGTTGTTTGGAGCCAGCACTTCATTGATAAAAACAAAAAGTGATCAGAGAGCCCCAGACACCATAAGGACCAGGGCTGCAGTAGTGTGAATGATACAAGGTCAGTCACCAATGGAAGTTAGAGACAGTGGGGTGGACTAGAGATCCACAGCCCCCAGACACCTGGCTTTTCTCTCTCCCATCTCTGGAGATTAAATAGTCCTCTTTTAACTGTCTAAACATTCACTTACGGTGTTCTTTGTCTCCCAGAGAATAGAGCAATAAAGAGGAGAGAAGCCTATTTATTCTCTCTTACCAGCCCTACCAGGAAGCCAATATTCCAAATGAACTATTCCTCAATTTCTGTCATTTCTTTATTTTTGAAGTGTCTGCTTGCCCAGAGCTGACCAATCCTCAATGGCGCACCTGGACCTTCTTTCTCAGGTCCATTTACTTGTTCTCTCTGTGATTTCCCCTCAACCTGCCTCTGGGATAACAAATTGGGATTTCCTCAGAGAGATGTTGCTACATTAAATATTCTTAGGCTATTACAGGTAACTGTTATGGAAGAATATTCCTAATTACACCATAGCACATAAGTCCTTCGTTAGTATATTTTCCACTAACAAACCAGCCTTTAATACTTTTTTTATTTATTTAAATTATTTATATTATATTATATATTATATTATATATTATATTATATATATATAATATTATATATATTAAATTATTTAAAATTCAAAGAAAATGCATAACACATATAATATTCCACCTCTAAAATTGGATCATATTCTCCTGCCAAAGCGTGTAGTGTCTGTGGGGAGAATAGGTAAAGATCTTTAGTCCCAAAGTTGTAAAACACATATTGTAGGAAATACACGTGTCCAAGGTAACTCACAATTCTCCAACTGTAGACTTTCATGTTCTCTTTATTTCTCAGGAACCATTCATAAAAGTTCCTTGATCAGTGTAGCTTCTATGTCGAGCAAATGCTTATATTGCCAAGCTGAGGATCCTTGCTGGTAGAATAATACTTCACTAGTATCTCAGCTGAGTGAGTCAATATACTTTACTGTTTTTCTGATGATGATATTTCTTTGTTCTGCTTGACATGATCCTCAAAAGCAACTATAGTATCCATCACTTTCAGCTCTAAGTTTAGATAATACCTTCAGCTGAAGTAATGTTATGCTCTTTTGGGAAAAAGCAGAGACCCTTATCTTAATACTAGCAAAAAGCCTCTCCGACTCTGCTCCTTTACAATATTTTTCTTCTCCACCTCTTAGCAACAACAGATGGTAAGCCAGAGAAATATCTTCTATTATCTCTTTTATTTTTCACTTCTTAGCAACAAGTAGCAGTAGAGAACAAAGTATATCTTTTCCACTCCTCAGCAGCATTTGTCAGGAGAAAGCAAACTATAACCTCTCTACTTCTCATTTAAGTGTATGTCTGTATATGTACATAAAAAACCTTGCTTATTATTCATATTTTACACATTATGTATAGAAATCTAAGAGTATTGATTTTATTTCTATATTATTTCTTGAATTTTGTCTTTGGTGAGTTGCTAGGCATTAATATTCTATTGTTCTTACTCCATTGTAGTTAATCCTGGTGATATCAATGAATAGATGTTCATAGACAATTTTCTCCCTCTCATTTCTGAAGCCTTTTTGATTAGACTTGCAAGATTTCAGATAATGCATTTTCACCAGTTCTTGTTGAATACGTTCCATTCCTGACCTAGAGTTCAACATTTTTATATTTTAAGCTACAGCTCAGAATTTTAAACCCCATTGTCAGATACTATTTTTAAACCAGATATTATTTTCTAAACTATTTTTCACACCTGCCTTTTCTGAAGTCCTTGCTTTCAATGGGCAGCAATGATGGAAATGCTTCCTGCATTCCCTAAAGTCTTCAAGTTCTTGACAGAATTTGTCTTCATAATTTTCAGCGATGTCTTTTAGAGTCCTTCTAAGAGTATCATTTGTGCATCCACGAATCACCAGAACTAAATAGTAGTCATAAGGTTTAACAAATATTGGGTGGTCCTCTATCAGGTACTGAATACATGCAGGAAAGAACAAGCAGACTTCTATTTTGCTAAATTCAGGTAGACAAACCACTGTCTTAGTACCCTTCTCGGCAGGAAATCACAAGAAATACCTGGTCACAACTATTTGTCTCTTCTTCCTCTGATCCTTACTGAATGATAAGTCTTCTGATAACAACCATATATCCACATAATTTTTCCCAGGAGCTCAAGAAGTTGATTCCTCCTCAGATCAAGTATATAAAAGATAGTTTCATATCTACTACCTAACTACAAGTAATCGGTGTCTTTTTTTTCTTTTTTCTTTTTTCTTTTTCCTTCAAATTTTCCTCTTTTTGAGAAAGAACCCAACCATAGAAAGGTCCTATAGGAATAAGGAAGGCTGGGGTTCATTTTCAGAGAAGGATACTGAAATTTAAAAAGGCCTCACCTACCTCAAAGAGTAACATCAAATGGCCACCTGCGCAAAAGGAATTCATAGAAGAACTTCAAAAAGACTTAAAAATCAAATAAGAGAGACCGAAAAAAACCAAAAATAAATAAATAAATAATGACAATCCAAGAAAAACAAGATATGTAAAGAAAGTCAACCAACTAGAATAGGAGATCCAGAATCTTAGGAAGAAAACAACTCTTTGAAAAACAGAATTGGGCAAGAGAAAGCCAGTAAAGTTAGAAAAGATGAAGAAATAATAAAACAAAATATAAAGAATGAAAAAATAGAAGAGAACGTGAGACATCTCGTAAGAAAAACAACAGATCTAGATAACATTTCAAGAAGAGAAAAGATAAGCATAATTACACTACCTTTAAAACAATCAAAAAAGGAATCTTGATATAATAATACAAGAAATAATTAAAGAAAATTGTCCCAAAATGTTAGAACAAGAAGGGGAAGTAGACGTAGAAAAAAATCCATAGGGGGGCAGCTATGTAGTGCAGTGGATAGAGTACCAGCCCTAAAGTCAAGAGGACCTGAGTTCAAATCTGGCCTCAGACACTTAACATATCCTAGCTGTGTGACCCTGAGCAAGTCACTTAATCCCAATTGCCTCAGCAAAAGAAAAACAAAAAGAAAAAAAAAAGAAAAAAGAAAAAATCTATGAATCACCACTTGAAAGAAATCCTATGAGAAAATCTTACAGGAATATCACAGCTAAATTCTGAAACTCCTCAGATCAAAGAGAAAATATTATGAGCAACAAGAAAAATTAATTCAAGTACAATAGAGCTACAAATAGAATTACATAGGGCTTAGCAGCAGCTACATTAAAAACTGCATGTCTTGAAACACTATATACTGTCATTAATAAGTGGGTAGTTAAGAAAAAACATTAGGATAGAGCTGAGTATGATGTGATTCTATAAAAGCAAAACTGTGTAGGAAAGGGTAAAAAAAGTATATGAATGACATGCTACAAAGAAATGACACAAAAGAAATTAGATGGGGGAAGAGGGATGGTAATTCTGGAATCCTACTTATAAGTATTGAACCAGAGGAAACAATACTTATACATAGATAGATAGAGAGATACAGAGAGACAGAGACAGAGAGAGAGGGAGAGAAATGTCTTATAAATATATTAAGAAATAAGAAAGGGAGGGAATAGTATAAGGGGTATAGTGTGTAGATTAATGGTAATCAGATAAAGAGGAAGAGAAAAAGTGGGAGAAAAGGGATAGATTAGATAATAGCAAGGCAAGATAACAGGTAGAAATAGAAGAGTCAGTAGGGATAGGAAACAAGAAATTCACACAAACATCATAATAATAATCAGGAGTAGAATTTATTAGAGAAAAAAAGCAGAAGTGGTAATCATTGACTCAGACAAAGTTAAAATTAAAATAGATTTAATCAAAAGAGAAAAAATAGGGAAATTATAATATATGTCAGCCATATTGATATTGTTATAGACTATATATAGACTAAAGTTGGAATATTTTTGTAGTGTAGGAAATTATTAGTTGGTGGATTTAGAAAAATACAGAAATACTTTAACCTAAGAAAGATGATGTTATCCACCTTCAGAGAAACAGAGGACAAACAAGTATAGTACGGCTTTACATAGATGTATATGAATGTATATGTGTATATGTGTGTATGATTAGAGGTATCTATTTGTACATACATATATGCATATATATGTATAGATCTGCATGGTGGATGTAAATATATCCATGCTTAACTGTAGCCTGTCTGGGGACATGGAGAGGAAAAAAGGGAAAAAAAGAATAAAGTAAAAAGTGTACAGCAGAGAACAAAAGAACGAAGGAGGCGAAGAAAAGATGGACATTTTGAATACACTGTGTAGTATTTATTATACTTAAAATGGAAATTTATTATTTCACATTTTGAATGCTCTCTTATGTTCTGCTGTGCACATGACAATTTTTTTTCTTTTTTCTATTTAAATTTTAAATAAAAAATGTTTTAAGCTTTTTAAAACACCTTTTTTATCATGGACTTTTTTTTCTTTCATGTCACGTTCTTCTACTTTTTAATTCCCTAACATAGATAAAATTCTCCTTTGCCTTTTATGGTTCTCTTTCTTCCTTATTTTTACCTTGAAGATTTTATTTCATTTAAAAAGTTTTATTAGTGCATTTAGATCTTTACATTATATTATTAACCTCTCTATACAAGAATTGCAACTGACATTATATATAGCATCATGCATCCATGGTCCTCTAACTTTCTACCCAGAAGATAATGTTTCAACACTATTGTTCATTGCATTTGCTCAGTATTTCTACCATTTCCATTTATATTATTTTAGTGATATGTCCTGATTTTGCCAATATTGTTTTGCATAAATTCGCACAAAACTTCCCATGTTCCTTCAGCCACTAAATTGTTGATAGTATCACTAGTTTTTTGGGGACACCACTGTCTCCCAGTTCTCCTCCTATCTAACTGCTCCTTCTCAATCTCCTTTGCTGGATCCTTATCCAGCACTCTAACTCTAGGTCCCATTAGGGTTCTGCCTTGGGCCCTCTTCTCTTTACTATTTCATTCAGTAATCTCACCAGGTCCCATGGATTTAATTACCCTCTCTCTGCTGATGATTCTCAAATCTACCTATCCTGCCCTAATCTCTCTGCTGACCTCAATCTCACAACTCCAATTGCCTTTCAGACTCTTGAACTGGATGTTCAGTAGACATCTTAAACTCAACATCTTCAAACTAGAACCCATTCTCTTTCCCTTCAAACACTCTCCTCACCTCCTATTTTCCCCATTATTGTAGAGAGTAACTCTCATTCCCTCAGGTTTATAATCTAGGAGTCATACTCAATGTCTCACTCTCTCGCTTTCTAAATCTAATCTGTTGGGAAAGCCTGTCAATTTCACTTCTGCAATATCTCTCATCTATATCCCCCTACATCGGCACTGCCATTATTTTACTGTAGGACCTCATCACCTTGTTGTTGCTGTTGAGTTGTGTCCAACGCATGACCCAATTTGGAGTTTTCTTGGCAAAGATACTGGAATGGTTTCTTTCTCTAACTTATTTTACAGATGAAAAACTGAGGCAATCAGGGTTAACTGATTTGCCCAGGGTCACACAGCTATGAAAAATCTAAGGGCAGATTTGAACTCAGGGTGATGAGTCTTCTTAATTGTAGGTCCACTGCTCTATCTACTTTGCCATCTAAAGCAGAGATGACTCCTTAGGGCTTCCAAGATCAAATCCAAAATGCTCTATTTGTCATTCACAGCCCTTCATAACCTAATTCCCTCCTACCTTTTCAGTCCTTTTACCTTACTCTTCAACACATTCTCTCCAATCCTGTGACATTGACTTTATGGTTATTCATGAAAAAAAACACTCCATCTCTTCACTCGGGGAATTTTCTCTAGCTGTCCCCCATGCATAAAATGCACTTCTTCTTCCCCTCTAATCACTGACATTCAAGTTAAGTAAAATCTCATCTACAAAAAGTTCTTCCAACCTTTCAATTCTAGTACCTTCCCTCTTTTCATTATTCCCTATTTGCCAAATATATACATATGTATATATATAAATACACACACACACACACACACACATATATAGCTTCTTTGTACATATTTATTTGCTTAGTGTCCCCACATGAGATTATGAGCTATAAAAAGACTATCTTTGACCTCTTATTCCCAGTGCTTAGCATACATTTTGGCATGTCGATAAGTACTTAATAAATGTTTATTGATTAACTGGCTGAATGCATTTCTCATATTTCTACATATAGCAAAAATATTCCATTTCATTTAATACGCCAACTTTTGTAGAGTCATTCCCCAATTTATGGGCATAGGTTTTGTTTCCAATTTTTCTTTCTACAAAAAGTATTACTATGAATACTTTGGTGTATATGAGGTGTTTCTATCATCTATCTGAGGATATGTATCTAGTAAAAATTACTAGATAAAAGAATATTAACAGTTTAGTTATTTTCCTAATCCCATTTTTTTTCAAAATGGTAGAATCATTTCTCACTTTTAACAATAATTTAGTAACATTTCTTTTTTCCAGCAGCTCCTCCAATATTATCTATTTTCATCTTCTATCATCTTTATCAATTTGGTAGGTGTGAAATAATAGCACAGAATTGTTTTCTCTCATGTTTTTCATGCATTCAGAATATTTTTGGAATGTATGTGACACAGATTGTTTAAGAAAAACTCATTTGAAGCATTTTAAATGATTGTTGATAAGCTTTGTTTCATTTTTTAAAATTTTATATAACTATTTATCTGATGAGAAATGTCTTTAGGTTTATGTCTGTCAATTTCCTATGTATTTGAAAATCAAATTTTTATCAAAGATAATTGATACAAAGATTCCAATGTTGCAACTCCCTTGACATTCAAAAGCTACATTAATTTTAAATGTGAAAAAACATTTAAATTTTTAATATACTCAAAATTTATTGATTTAGTTTTTTATAATATCTTTTATGGGGCAGCTATATGACAAAGGATAACTTTGGACCTAGAGTCAAGAAGACTTACTTCCCTGAGTTCAAATCTGGATTCAGACATTTACTAGCTATGTGACCCTGGTCAAGTCTCTTAACTCTGTCAAACTCCTCATCGATCAAATGAACTGCAGAAAGAAATGACTAACCACTCCAAGTATCTTTGCTAAGAAAATCTCAAATAGGGTCACAAGGAGTTAAATGCAACTAAAACAAATGAATAATAACAACAAATGTCTTTCATCTTTTAATTATGAATTCTTGCTACCATAGCAACAAAAGTTATCTCCTGTCCTCTTTTTTCCCCTATGATGTGACCTTTTATATTTTCTTCACTTTTGCATTCATAATTTATTGTTGGTATATACTGTAAGATTATTATATTAAGTCTGTTTTTCTGCAAAGTAGCTTAGCAGTTTTTCCAGATATTCTTGTCCACAGAAGAGACTTTTCCTAGTAATTTTTGTATTTTTTCTTATATTTATTGAACATAGCATTCATTTTTTTTCTAGTTCTCATTTGTCTAGTCTGTTCCACTGATCAACTTTTCTACTTTAGCCAGTAACAAATAATTTTTATTATATTTTCTTTAAAATATAGTTTCAAATCTGATCATGCTAGGCCCTTTAATTTCCATTTTTTTAATTATTTCCCTTAAAATTCTTGATCTTTTGCTACTCCAAACAAATTTTATTATCATTTTATCTTATTCAATAAACTAAATCCCTTGCAGTTTTGCTAATATAATATTAATTCTATAAAATTTTGGTAGTATTATAATTTTTATTATACTATTATGGTCCAGCTATGAAAAATGAATATTCCTTCCATTATTTATCTTCAGAATCATAAAGAATATTTAATACTTGTGACTTACAAATTGAATTTCTCTTAATAATTGCCCATTTTTTTGTTTTGAAATTATTTGAAATGAATTTTAATACCATTTGTATTGATTTAGTTAATAATATGCTTGTGACTTTTTGTGTATTTTTGTATCTTGTGTATTTATTTTATATCTTTCTGCCTTTTGCTGAATTATTAATCATCTTGGTAGCATATTGATTCTCTGAGATTTTCTAAACAAGGCATCATATGATCTACAAATAAGAATAATTTTGCTTCCCTTTTGCTAGTGTTTATTCTTTTCCTGACTTTCTTTTGTCTTACTGATATAACTAGCCTTTTTAGTACCATATTATATAACAGTGAAAGGAATGGGCATCTTTATTTTACTCTAGACTTAGCAGGAAAGGCTCCAGCATTTTTCCATTGGAAATAATGCAAGCTCTTGATTTTGAAGCCATATTTTTGATCATTTTCAAGAAGGGCCTTCCAATTCTAGTTGTTGTTTTCTTTTTTAACAAAAATAAATGAGTTTTTGTCAGATATCTTTTCTGTGGCTATTAATATAATCAGTACCACCAGGCCTTGTTCATAGTTCCTTAATGTGATCTACAGATTTGATGAATATAGCATCTATAACTTTATCCAACTCATCCTCCCAGCAGCCACTAGCTCAAAACCATTCTTGTGTCATTGGTCCCAAACCAACAATGGCCCAAACTTTTTTACTTAGGCTCAATCACCAGCCCAACCACTGATCACCTATCCCAGGGGTAAAGATCCACATCCATTATGACCATTAATCCTAAAATCAAGGGAAATAATTGCCATGCCTTCTTTCCTCACTCCTTCTTGTGGCTGAAGTGCCAAGAGTTCTCAAAAATTATCACTTATGCTTCAAGGGACAGAAATTGAACTCTCTCAGGAACAAGTCACTCCTTCTTGTCATGATTATATCCAACCAAGAGAAGCTTACAGGAATAGAGAACATGGTACCATAAAGATAAAGGGAAACACACCCCAGAAATGGGATTTCAAGGCCTTCAAACATCACAAATGAGCTCCTTCCTAGCTTTGGTCCACCCCCCTCCCTTATCATATCTGGGCTCACAGTGTCTTGCTAGGTTCCTTCTACCCACTGCCTTGCCCCAGATATCTTGTTTCTTTGCTCACTCTTCTTCCTAAGTTTACCTGCTTATCTTTCTATTTTCCTTTTGTTAAATGAGCTTGCATGTCAAATTTCCAGTTCACTTCTGGATTGTTCTGAAGGATTGATTTTAATTCCTCCCTTTTTCTGAAAGTCCATCTTTTTATATTTATAATTAAGCTAGCTTGGCAAAATTATGTTGTTTTGTGTTCCAAACCAATTTCACTTGCTTTTGGGGAAAAAAAAACTTATCGCAATCTTGTCTTTCTCCCTTTCTTTTTTTTTGGGGGGGGGGGAAGCACTGAGAAGTTATATTGTTACGGTTTTTATTAATAAATGAAGTGCTTTTTCTTGACCTCCTGACACATTTATTGCTTAATATTGTATTAAATTCAGGAATTTCTATCTGTTTGGTTCTTCTGGCTTCTATGAAGCTGAATTTTCTATTTTTATAATGTTTCTGGCCAACTTTCTTGCAATATTTCCTAATGTGTGGTATGTATGGTAATCTCATCATATTTTTCTTGACGACCTATAAATCTTAGATTATCTCTTCATATCCTAATTTTAAGTGATGTTAACTAGGAAAATGTCAAGTATTTACTCAATTAACCCATGAACATTTGTGAAACTTCTACTTTGTGCCAGGAACTATTCTAAGCACTGAGGAAATGAAATTTAAGAAAGGAAACAATCCCTGCCCTCAAAGAATTTATATTCTATAGAGAGGACAATATGTAACATATAAATTATATGTCACATCAACATAAAATAAATGTGAGAAAATTTGAGCAGGGGGGACATTAGGAGCTAAGGAATTAAGATAGGTTTCATACAAAAATTAATGTTTGAGTTGAGTTTTGAAGGAAACAAGGGCTTCTCAAAGGTGGAACTGAGTAGGGGAATGCATTCTAGGCATGTGGTACAGCCGTGTAAAACCATGAAGACAGCAGATGGCACATCATACGGGAGGAACAGCAAGAAGATCAGTTTGTCTTGACAGTAGAGTGTGGGAAAGGTAGTAATATAAAATCAGACTGAGAAGGTAAGTTGAAGCCAGATTGTGAAGTGCTTTCAGAGGAGTTTATTTTTTTTTCCTAGAGGCAATAGGGAACTGCTCCAATTTATTTAATACAGGAGTTACGTGGTTAGCTTTGCACTTTAGGAATATCACTTTAGAACCTAAGTGGAGGATAGATTGCAGAGGGGAAAAAACCTAAGGCAGAGAAACCAATTAGGAGAACCTAGTTACGTGACCATCCAGGACTCCAGAGAAACAATGATAAAACATGCTATCAACCTCCTAACAGATGTGATGGATACAAAATTAAATGTGCATTTTTAGACATAATTAAAAGGACAGTTTGGCTATGCTTCTTTGTCAAAATAAAAGCTTGTTGTTTTGTTTTGTTTTTAATTTGAAGAAGTAGGATTTGAAAGAAGAGGATAGTAAGTGATAATGATGTGAAAAAGTTTAAAAAAAAAGTCATTGAAGCATTAAAAACCTACACAGAAGAGGAGATTCAGAGGGAGACAAAGATGAGTTGGACTTTAAAACTAACATGCTGAATTTATTATTTAAAACAGATAACTTCATAGTTTCATGTCTAATTCTCTTTTTTTGTTCTTTGAATATAGGAATGATCATATTAATTAGTATTTGCCACAAGTACAGAATTTTTTAAATAAATTTTAAGGTCATTTTAATAGTTCAAGTAAGAGAAAATAAGAGCCTGAACAAAGATGGTGACCACTTGAATAGAGAGAATGGGATAAATCCAAAAGAAATTATAAAGGTAGAAATGACAAGATTTGACAAAGCTACATGGAAAAGTGAAGGGACAAGGGAAAAGCCAATCAATCTGAGAGATTAAAATAATGATCATGCCCTCAAAAGAAATAGGAAAGTTTGGAATGAAAGGGGATTTGGAGGGGAAAAAATATGGAGTTCTAAGGATACAGTGAACTTTAATGTCTATGCAACATTCCAGTTAGAACTACGCAGTGGCAGCTGACATGGACTAGAGCTCAGGAGAGAGACTGTTGAATATACTCATTTGTGAATCATATGCACAGAGATGATAATTCATCCCAATATCGTTCACTTGGAGATGTTCAATAGGCTCTCAAAAGTCTAGGTTCATAGAGACAATAAAGCAAGAAACATCAATCTGGGAGTCATCAGATCAGAGAGGAAGGAAGAGAAGACCAAGGATAAATCCTTTGCAGAAGAAGGTCTCAAAGTTAGGTGACAGTAGGAGAATTAGAAGTCAGTGATAATGGTCAATCAGAAATGGAGTCTTTACAGTTACCTCACATTGAGTTAAAGGAGAAAGAAAAATGTTTTGGCATGGTTATAAGCAAGGAATGGAAATTAGCCATTGTGGCTAGGAAGAAATGAATTTTGCTCTGCCCCAAGCTACATAATTTTGAGCAAATTCCTCCACCCTTCTGAGTTTCAGTTATACACTCTAAAATGTAAATAACAATACTTGCACAAACAGAGCTACTTCACAGAATGGTTGTAAGGAAAGTGGCTTTGTAAATATAATAGCTTTGGGATTCTGATAAAGTTCCTTAACCTCCTTGAACCTCGAGTTCCTCATTTGTAAAATAATAACTAATAGGCCCATCATGAAGATCAAGTCAAATATGAGTAAAGTTTTGGAAACCATGACATCCTCTGTAGGTCATATCATCTTCATTAATAATAACAATAATAACATGCTATCATTATTCTGGCTTTAG
This sequence comes from Myrmecobius fasciatus, assembly GCA_023553655.1. Taxonomy (NCBI): domain Eukaryota; kingdom Metazoa; phylum Chordata; class Mammalia; order Dasyuromorphia; family Myrmecobiidae; genus Myrmecobius; species Myrmecobius fasciatus. The sequence continues at coordinate 80,195 of JAJPUD010003445.1, forward strand.
CTGCTCCAGCCTCCTAGTTCAGGAGCAAATGACACCCTAAAGTCTATAAAACAGTTAATCCAGGGAACATCTGAGGTAGGAATGAACACGAAAGGCTGACTTTGGCTAAGTTTCAGAAAGGCTGTGAGAGTTCAGAATTGGTACCCAGGGATAAACAAAAGTAAAAGAGACACATGGTTCCACATCTCTCACTTCTACCAGTTCATTCCCCCAAAGGTGGATCTTAGGAGCTTTCCCTCCTACTCTCAGACTCAATGACTTCCCGAAGTTCTTCTTCCTCCTCTCCTATTCCAGTTCCTTATCCTACTCAGAGCCCTCTCCCCATATATAAAGATACTCATATATGATCTAGAGATCGCTCCCTCAAAACACACACACAATCTAGAGACCTTTCTCCAAAGACAGAGAGAGAGAGAGAGAGAGAGTGCATAAATACACAAAGATACAGATATCCTAGATAGATAGAGATATACATACATATATAGAACAGACCATAGATCATTTAGTTCAATCCTTTCATTTTACAAATAAGGAAACTGAGACCTTAGGAATTGAATCTATTTGCCCAAGGTCACACAGTAAAATAAGTGGTGCTACTATTCTTTCCAATATACCACACTACTTCTCTTTCTCACACACATGCACAACAAAAAATTTCAACAAACACATTAAGCATATACTGTGTGCAGAGTACTTTGGTGGGTGATAGACACATAAATAGATAAAGTCTGTGCCCATGGCCCGGCCATACAGTAATATGTGGGTGACAGACCTAGTTAGATTGTGCTATGCTCATGTCACACATATTCTGTGTCACACTGCATGTCTGTCACTCTCATCATCCACACTTTCCATCATAAGAATTTTCAGTTGTCTCTTTCACTTCTGTCTTTCATATCTTTCCAGTTTCCTTTCTATGCTCCCCCTGTTTCACCTTCTATTTTATAGGCTCTCAGAGCTGGAAGAGATAACAGAGAGAAACAGACAGACAGATAGAAAGAGAGAGACACAGAGACAGAGAGAAGGAGAGGGAAGGAAGAAGGGGAGGGAGGGGAAAAAAGGAGGGGCAAAAAACAGAAATAGAGACAGATGAAGAAAGAGAGAGATGGAAAAGCACAGAGACAGAGAGAAGAGACACAGAGAGAGAAGAGAGACAGACATAGACAGAGACAAAGAGGGAAGAAGGGAGAGAGACACAGAGACACAGAGACAGAGACAGAAAGGGGAGGGGAAGGAGAGAGAGAGACTTCCTACCTCACAAAAATTAATGTACTTACCTCAAGCCAAATCTGCCTCTCTGCATCTCCTCCCCTACTTCTGTCTCCTGAGGCTAAAGAGAACAAGTCTACCCCACTCCCTTTCATAGGACAGGGCTTCAGATCCTTGAAACTGTCCTTGTATGTTCTCGGGTCTTCTCTTCTCAGAACTAATCATCCCCATTCCCTCAATCAATATTCCCATGAAATGACCTCTAGGCTTTTCATCAAACTGGCCACCCTTCTCTGGAGGCTTTCTACCTGGTCAGTGTCCTTCCTAAAATGTATTGCCATGAACTGAATGAGTTATTATAGATGAGATCTTACTGGGACACTACACACACACACACACACACACACACACCCTCCCTCTCTGTCTCTGAGTCTGTGTCTCTCTCTTTTCTCTCTGAGTCTGTGTCTCTCTCTTTTCTCTCTCTCTCTGTCTCTCTGTCTCTGTCTCTATCTTTTTCTGTGTCTCTGTCTCTGTATCTCTCTCTCCCTCTCTCGCTCTGGGTCTCTCTGTCTCTGTGTGTCTCTCTCTGACTCTGTGTATCTCTTTCTCTGTCTCTGTGTCTCTTTCTCCATCTCTCTCTCTCTGTCTCTGTGTCTCTGTCTCTGCCTGTGTCTCTCTCTTCATCTCTCTTTGTCTCTGTCTCTCTGTATCTGTGTCTCTGTCTCTCCATCTCTCTGTCTCTCTCTCTGTGTCTGTCTCTGTGTCTTTCTCTGTGTCTCTCTCTCCATCTCCCTCCTTCTCTCTCTCTCTCTCTCTCTCTCTCTCTCTCTCTCTCTCTCTCTCTTTCTCTCTCTCTCTCTTTCTCTCTCTCTCTTTCCTCTGAAGACTTTGCACTTATCAATGCAGCTTTATATCGAATTAGTGGAGTCTGGGCTGAGTGGGCCATCAATATCAATGTCAGTGCCCCTGTCAGCTCATCAGTTTCATTTCACAAACTCCCCAGATCTTGTGCATCTCACCATGCCTTCCCCATATTGTATGTGTCCAGTTTAAGTTACAAAAACAAGACAGGAGAACAATTTATATTGTAATGACATTGTGAAAAGGCACACTTTTGAAAGACTTGAAAACTCTGACCAGATAAATTATAGATCACAATTCCAAACACTGATGATAAAGAAGGCTCCTTACTTCCTGACAGGTAAGTGAGGGACTAAACATAGAATGAGTCTCCTACTTTTGGACTTGACCTATATGGACATTTGTTTTGCTTGATTGTGTATATGTATCACAAGACCTTTGTTTTTCTTTTTTTCCTCTAGTAGAGGCAGGGAAGATTAGTCAGAATAAAAGAAAATTTAATTTAAAATAAATTTTGGAAGAACCAAAATGCCCTGCTCCTAGACTTGCTTTCAAGAAGCTCATTGTCTAATTAAGGAGATACCTTAAATTCAGGACTTGCAGGAGGCACTCTTTAGGAAAAAAGTCTCAAATAAGGATTTACTTGGGTTTTAGGTGGTAATAGAGACATGGCTTGGTTTGAGGGGGGGAGGAGTGATAAGAGGGGGAGGAGGTCCAGAAAGATTTTTGTGTATGCTAGAAAGAGAGGCTTGAAGTGGAAAACAGAAAAGACTAATTGGAAAGTTCTTAAACTGGATAAGAGCCATGGGAATGGAAAGATAATATCAAACAGACTTTGAGAAGAGAAAAGACAGAACTGAGAGGAAGTGGCTTCCAGAATTTAGTCATTAAATGAATCTTGAGTAAGTCACCTGCTCACTTTAAACTTCAGTTTATAATTCTGTAAAATAGAGATAATACTCAAAGGACAAATCTCTATATTATTCTTCTGTATATCATGTCCTGGGACAGCTAGATGACACCGTAGTACAAAGTATTGGATCTAGAATCAGGAAGACTCATCTCCCCAAGTTCAAATCCAGGTTTAGACACTTACTGTGTGACCCTGGGTATGTTTCCTCATGTATAAAATGAGTTGCAGAAGAAAATAGCAAGCGACTGTAGAATCTTTGCCAAGAAAACCCAAATGAGGTCATGAAGAATTGGACATGACTGAAAATGACTGAGCAGTAACAACATATATAATATTCTACAGAGAGCTGCAAAATGGATAAACTTTTTGTCATTAAATAAGTGTCAGAATATAAGCTTATCTTCTATAAGCCCAATGGAAGCTTGCAAAAGAACTATAATATTGAATGATGGGAATATTATTTCATCTTATTCCAAAAGGGTTTGTTTGGTTATGCTTTTTTTTAATTTCTCCAACTAATTCTTCATATTTTGAAAGCTTTTCATTCATTCCACAGAGGTTGGGGATGGTGATTATTTGATATGACACCGCTATTTAAAATACTGTTTTTAGATTTAAGGATCAAAGTCCAGCCCATTATCCCTACTGGGGGATTGAGGAAATGGGAATGACCTATAGTGAAGCTTTTAGGTTTCCTGAGATGGCTACAATACTTGTTAAAAAAAAAAAAAAAAAAAGTTTGATGGGAGCCCTGAAATGCTGGCAAATGGAATTCTGGGAAAACTACTAGGTAATGATGATCATTACAATGCTCACCAAGACAACAACAATGACTATGATAATAATTTCCTGGATTTGGACTTAGACAACCTGAATTTGAATCCTGATTCTGCCATCCAGTAACCATGTCACTTTGGGCAAAACATAACCCCTCTGGGCTTTAATTTCCTCATCAATAAAATGTTGGAGGTAGAAGAGGTAGAGTTAAACTACATCATCCCTTCCAATTTATAATCTTCCCTGAAGCTTATATTTCTGGGCTTTGAGAATGCCATTACCAGAAACTTTGTTGTTGCTGTTGAAACGTTTTTAGTCACATCCAATTCTTTGTGACCCTTTTTGGGAGTTTTCTTCACACTAGACTGGTTTGTCATTTCCTTCACCAGCTCATTTTACACATGAGAAAACTGAAGCAAATAGGATTAAGTGACTTGCCCAGGGTCATACAACTAGTATAGGTGTCTGAAATCACATTTGAACTCAGATCTTCCTGACTCCAGATCCAGAAGCACTATACCTATTTTATCACCAAACTTGGTATTTAGGAATAACCTTCTCTAGCTCAATTTGAAAAGCAGGTGACTGTCCCTCATCAGTTTCCTTATGCAGTCTTAGACTCACTGAGTTTAAATCTAAGGAGGATTTTAGGAATCACATATAATCTAACCTACTTTTTATCTAACTCATTTATCAAAATAATTTATCAAACCTAACTCATTTTTAAAAAGAGCAGAGAAGATGAATGTCTTATATACAATTAATCAGTAGTAAAGGCAGGATTTGAACTTCCCACTCAAATGCAGTACTCTTTCCACCAAACCTGGTTCTGGAATTCTAAGATCATAAGGCCTTGAGAACTAGAAGGACCTGAGTTATCATCTAGTCCTACACCCTCAATTTTATATAGGAGAAAACTGAAGTCCCTTCCAGCTCTAATTCTTCCCACTCCAGGCCAGAAGTGATATTCTTTTCTAATGCAGATTTCTTCCCCCTCCCAACCTCTATAATGGGTTTTATCCCTGTTTTCTCTTCAGTCTCAGTTTTTCCTTCTATTAAATGGGAATAGTAAAACTAATTCCCATTAATGTAATATTTTAAGGATGGTCCACAAAAGCTTCATAATCTAGCAGCACAAGTATTATTATCTACATTTTGAAGAAGAAAAAAAGATTAAGAGAAGTGAGTAGTGATTTGCCCAGAATCACACAGATAATGAGCATTAAAACAAAGACTAACGTTCAAGTCCCCCTACACAAAGTCCAATATGTTTTCCAGAACACCACAATGGACTCTAGGCCACACACCAGCCAGGCCCAGCAGAATTTAATAGCAGAAAGATAATCAGACTTAGATTTGACTCCCATCCAAATCCTCACTAGCTCTATGACCTTGAGCAAGTGACCTCTCTAAGATTTAGCTCTGGTCCTCTCATAGGGCTGAGATGAGGAAAAGCCACAAGGGTCATTTCTATTATGCTCATCTCTATCATCCCTCTTCCACCAGATTGTAAGCGTTTCCTTCAGTCTCCGAAGCTCAACATCTCTCTGCACATTTAATAACAGGCTGTCAAGGCCCCCCTGGGGACAAACTAATGAAGCTGCCTGCCTCCCTCCCCCTCAACTGGGGCCCCGGATCCCTGGGCCCCTCCTTTCCCCGCCTCCTCCCACCCTCCCTGTCACTCCTAGTCCCCACCTCAGTGACTGATTGAAAGATCTGGAAGATGACCAGTTTTACCAGTGTCTCCTGAACCTTTAATGATGGAAAAAAAAAAATGAGGCTGGTCCTGATGGTGAGCCAAGGGAAAGGGCAAGGTCTCCAAAGCCATCACAAGGAGGCAACATGCAGGAGTTCTTACTGACTAACCCAAGCCAGAGCTTTCCCATCTCCCGGCTAAGCAGGGGAGTGAATCGTACACTAGTCTGCCTCAGTTTCCTCATCTGTAAAATGCCAATGTTAGCAGCAATAGCAATGCCTCCCTTCCAGGGTTGTGATGAGGCTCAAACGAGATGATGTTTGTTCAAAGTGCTTTGCAAATCTTAAAGTTCGATGTAAATGATGATCATTATTTCACCCATATATAAAATGAAGAAGAGAGATGAAATGGTTGTTTAGTCCTTTCTATTTCTAACATGAGAGTAGTAAAAAGAGCTTTAGTCTAGAAGTCAGGAAAGATTTGGAGGTTCAACACTTCCTAACTGTGTAACCCCTGGGCAATAACCTTTTCAGAGTCATAATTTCCTCTTATGTGAAATGAGAATAAAAATAATTGTATGGCATCGTTATTGAAATGGTTCTGAGGAGTATTTTGTAAATCTTAAAGCACTATATAAAAAGCATGAGTTCCTAACGTTGGGAAGATTATTTTAATGCTGGTAATTGCAGAAGAAAATGGGATTTAGAGGTGGAAGGGACATTGGGGATAACCGACTCTAACTTCCTCATTTTAAAGAGAAGGAAATTGAGTCTGGGAAAGAGGAAATAATTTATCCACAGTCACAACTAGTAAGTACTGGAGTTAAAATTCAAACCCAGGTTCTCCAACACTAAATTTAATGGGTTTTACAACATAATAATGATAAGTTAATAGCTATATAAGCTATATAGCACAAACTATATGTGCCAGGTACAGTGCTAAGTATTTACAATTATTATCTCATATGGTCCTCATAAAAACAGTAACAGGTAAATGCTATTTCATTCCTATTTTCCAGATGAGGAAATTGAGGCAGAGAATAAATTATTTGCCCGGAGTTATACAGTTAATGTGTCTGTAGCCTAATTTAAATTCAGGTCTTCGGGATTCCAGACCCAGCACTCTATCCAGTGTGCCATCTCAATATCCACCAGATTTCCCACTAAACTATTCTCATTCTATCTGTCCTTGTTATCTACTGTACAGAGAGGCAGGGCTTTGGCCTAATGGGAGAAGAAGAAAAGAAATGATCACTAGAAATGAAATGATATACCTATGGCAAAGGAATAGCATTGTAGCAGGAGACATACAGTTTGCTCCATAAGGCATTAATTAGTTCCATCTGAAAGAGGTTGGAGGTCCCTGTTGGGAAAAGCAGAAGCAAAATCAAGAAAAGCACCAACTACAAGCACTACTTCATCCCACTGAGTCTTCATGGCTCCATCTCCTTGCCCTATGAATTCTTGGTCCAAAGTTTCTTTGCTCTGCTCTACTGGATGTGGGAGTCAAGCAACAGGTCTTGAAGCATCTGCTCCTTTTCCTGCTTAAAAGAAGGTTGATCTGAGTCCTGTATGCCTCATAGAACAAAGAACATCAAAGCTAGGCAGGATCGTGGAACATAAAATCCAGAATGTTAGAACTTGAAGGAAGCTTGGGGCTCATCCAGTTCAACTCTGTTATTTTAGAGATTGGAAAACAGAGGCCCAAAGAGCAGAAAGGCCCCACCCAAGATAATGGTATAAATTGTGTGTCTATACAGAAGTTCAGGAGGGTACTATTGATAAAAGTACTGAATTCACTCTCCTGGCAGCCATGTATTGTGAAAAGTGTTAGAGACCTGGGTTCTTAACAAAGAGTTGTTGCTGCTGATGCTATTGAGTCATTTAAGTTGTGTCCTACTCTCTGTGACTCATTTAGGGTTTTCTTGTCAAAGACACTGGAGTGGTTTAACAAATCAATTGGAGAATGGCTGAATAAGTTATGGTATATAAATGTAATGGAATATTATTGTTCTGTAAGAAACGACCAGCAGGATGATTTCGGAAAGGCCTGGAGAGACTTGCATGAACTGATGCTGAGTGAAACGAGCAGAACCATTGTCATTGTACACGGCAACAACAAGATTATACAATGATCAATTCTGATTAATATGGCTCTTTACAACAATTAGGTGATTCAGGCAATTGCAATAGACTTGTGATGGAGAGAGCCATCTGCATCCAGAAAGAAGGCTATGGGGACTAAGTGTGGTTCACAACATATTATTTTCACCATTTTTGTTATTGTTTGCTTGCTTTTTGTTTTCATGCTTATTTTTTCCTTTTAGATCTGATTTTTCTTGCACAGCATAATTGTGAAAATATGTATGAAGAATTGCACATGTTTAACACATACTAGATTACTTCCTTTAAAGGAGGAGATAGGGGAAAGGAAGGAGAAAAAAATCCGGAACACAAGGTTTTGCAAAGGTGAATGTTGAAAACTACCTATGCATATATTTTGAACATAAAAAGCTAATAAATAAATGATTTTAAAAAAAAGAAAGTGTAGCTCCTGGGATGCCTGTTCCCCCTTTCATTTCCTCCAAGTTTGAATACACTTCATCTTATTTGTTCTTACTATGTTGTTCAGTCATTCATGTGTGCCTCTTTGTGACTCCATGGCCTATAGTATATCTCTTGAAGTCTGTCCTACTTCATGTTCATTGCTTCCATGATAACTATCTATCCATCTCATCCTCTGCCAATTCCTCTTCCTTTTTTCTTCAACCCTTCCCAATATCTAGGGCTTTTCCAATAAAATCTGTCTTCTCCATATGTGGTCAAAGTATTTAAGCTTCAACTTTAGATTTGACTTTCCAGAGAATAGAATGCATTAATTTCTTTAAATAAAAAGTTTCTTTAAGCTCTTGTTATATGAGAGAACATTTCCTCCCCTAATATATTCTTTTTTCTTTCCTATTTCTTTCTTGTTCAAAGATATCAAAACACACACACTCAGCCATTCCACCTGTCCTATTTAAATTTCTCTATGGCTCTTGAAGACATTAAAGTTCTGAAGGACACTTCTTTCTTTTCCCCCTATTGGAATATACACAATGTGACATCATGTAGTCCCTTCCAAATGATCAAATAAATTTACCCTTTTATGTTTCTCTTGACTCTCAAATTTGCATTTCAAACCTTCCATTCTCAGCATGGAAATAACCTTCAATGAGATAGATTGGCAATTCATCTATAAACCTACAGTCTTTAAGAGCCACCAGGGACAGTGAAAGGTTAGCTAGTATCTGCTGGCATCAAGACTCAAACCCAGGTTTTCCTGACTCCTCTGCCAGGCCTCTATCCATTACACCCTGCTGCCTATCTTATCTTACAATTTTGTGTATTGTAGCTACTTGTATTTGTGTCTATTAAATTATAACTTCTGTGAACTGGCATCTAAACTTAATACAGAATCCCACTGACCTACAGAAGCTCAAAGACTCCAGGGTCTTCAGGTGGTCATATAATCTGATCCATTCATTAATTCTCTCTGCATCATAAAATTGAAAGGAAAAGCATTAATTAAGCACTTAGTGTATCCTAAGTACCGTGTTACGAGCTGGGGACACAAAGAGAAAATTGATACAATCCCTGCCTTTAGGAGCTCACATTCTAATTGGGAGAGACAATACATGTAGCGGGATTCAGGTTCATGTTCAGTTCTTGACAAATAAAAGAGCCAGGTAATGATAATAGCTTACATTTATATACTGTTTTAAAGTTTGCACAGTACTTTACAAATATTATCTCATGCTATTATTCCTGTTTTACAGATGAGGAGGCTGAAACACAATGAGAAAGCTTGTAAGTGTCTAAGGCTGTATTCAAATTTAGGTCTTCCTAAGTCTATATCCAATGTTCTAAGTCCACTGAGTCAGCAAGGAAATTAAGTTCTTAAGCAAAGAAAGAATCAGAGCAGATGGCCAGGCTCAGAGAACCTTGGAGATCGATGACTGGGCAAATGGTGTGTCTCCTTCAAGAGACTGGCGTTTCAAGGCTAGAGTGGAGAGGGCTCTAGGATAACTTCACCAGAGGTAGAGATCTGGGAGTCAGTATCCAGCTGGCAAGTGGAATTGGTGAGAAGTGAGCAGTTGAGCCATGAGGAAAGATCCACGGTTCCCCTCAATGGCAGCAGGTATTACTGGGTTGCCTTTCTGCTTCCCATTGGTGGTTTTGGGGGAAGGAGGATAAGAAGGAAGGTTCTCTGTCTCTCCCCCACATGCCCTGGGTCTGTGCAGGGCTGATCCTAGGTTTGTGAACGAGCAGATGACAAAAGAGAAAATTCCTCAGCTCCTCTCACTGAGAGAGAAGGTTGAAGTGGCTAGTCTCTGACACTTGATCATCCAATTTTGGCTTGAAGAATTCTAGCTACTTTCTAAAATAGTTCATTTTGAAAGAATCCTACTTCTCAGGAAATTTTTCTTGTTGATCAACTAAGATCTGTTCTTTCTGCAAAGTTCCCCACCTCTACCCTATTGCTCCTTACTCAAAACTTCAGGAGTAACGAAAGTAAATATAAACGCTCTTCCATGTAAGAAATATTCAAATACTTGAAAACAATTTTCTTGTATCTTCTAAATATTTTCTATGGGTTAAACATTCCTTGTTGCTTAATCAATCCTAATACAGTATAACCTCAAAATCTCTCTCAGCATCCAGAATAGTGCTATGTATGCAATAGTTACTCAATAAATGTTTGAGGAATGAAAAAATATTCTGATCTCAGAAGGAAGTTTCCAAGTTCAGGATCTTAGAAATGAAAGAGTTTGGCATTACTAGAGTGGAGATGAAGGTGACAGAGTTGAGGATATTGAGAAACATTGACAGCAAAGGTCTGAAAGATTCACCTCCATGAATGCTGAAGTTCATGAAATTATGAAAGATTATGACAAAAGAAAAAGTCAAGAAGATCATGAGCATTTGTTAAATGCTTCAAGGAATTAAATTCAATTTGCTCCAACAACCATTTACTAAGCAACGACAGTGGGAAGGCACTGCTCAATATGGAATTTATAAAGTTAGGTAGGATAACAGATCCTGTTCTAAAGCTACTTCCAATCCAGAAAAGGACAGAAATGAGCATTTATTAAGCACTTACTGTGTGCCAGACACAGGGCTCAGCTACTTTACAAATATTATTTCATTCTATCCTCCCAACAACTCTTGAAAATATTATCTGCATTTTACAATTGAGGCAAACAGAGAGTTAAGTTACCAGCCCAGGGTCCCACGGCTATTAAGTAGCTGAGGTCAGATTTGAATTCATCTTCCTGTAATAGGCCCTGTGCCATATAATTGCCTCTAAAGGGAAAAAACTGCTTCACCAATAGAATAGAGGGAAGACAAAGCACCCCACCCCGCTCCTCCTTAACCCTTTCCAGCAGCTCTTCACCGGTGTGTCAGGGTCTCTGGTTTCCCCCCACAGGGTGGTAGCTCACTAATCTCCCTAACTTTGACGACAGAGATCTGGAAGGCCTCCTGGGCCTGGCACAACTGGTGCTATTTCCTTCGGACACAAATTCCCCCGTTGGGCCCTGATGTCACTCGGAAAGCTGGGGGAGAGGCGTCCTCAGGATGACTGGAAGAGCTGGTGGGCAATCCCAGAGCCCCGATTCCGGGCGCAGCGCCTTCTCACTTCCACTGCGGAGCAGGGACTAAGGGCTGCACGGAGTAGGCCAGGAAGTGGAGGTGGAGGAGGAGGGGCCGGGACTGGGCAGGCTTGTGAGGAGGAATCTCCCCCGATCTATAATGAGGTTATAAGGTCATGAAATGTGGAGCTGGAAGGAACCCGGAGATCATCTAGGCTAAACGCCTGAGGGCCCCAGAGGGAAACGGGAGCCCAGACTGAAGGACCGAGCTGTCCAGGACTGACCCAGGCTGTAATTATGGGAGCCGGAATTCAGACCCAAGTCGCCTTCCTTTGGAGCCACGGCTGCCTCCCGGTCTCGGATCCAATCAGCGTGGTCCATTGAAGAGGGGCTCCCGGCTCAGCTGCCCGCCTGCCAGGGCGGAGGAGGGAAACTGGAACATCTCCTTTTGACAAATGCTTTTTGTTTACCAACGACATGCCAAACAAACGCTCCGTGGCGGGCGGCTAACGGCCTAAAAATACCTCTGCATATGCTCAATTGGAGGAGGCTGTCCTCTGCTAACGAGCTGCTCAAGGGGACTCATAGCAAGGCGATGACGGCCCGAGAACAACAACAAAGGAGGGGCGATCCGGGGGTCCCGCGCCTTCCTCCCCCTCATTCAGCTCCCGCTCACCCCACCCCAAACCAAAGGCTGCGTCTGCGGGGCGGGGGGGGGGGGAGAGGAGCCCAGAAGGGGCTCTTGGACTGGGGAGTCGGGAGAAACGTCGGAACTACAAATAGGATCGTCTGCCCATAATCTCATTTCTGCGGGGCTTTAAGCCTTATCAAGCCCATTCTTCTCAATAATCACGTTAGGCAGATAGTGCAAATGTGACTGTGGTGATGGCTCGGTCCTCACTTTCTCAGCGTGGTCCTCGAGACCCCCTCAGGATTCTAGGGTACACCTGAGGGACAGTGGAGTGCCTCATTCTATCACTTAAGTGTGTACACACACATACACACACACACACACGCGCACACACACACACTCTCCCCCTTCTCTGTCCCTCCCCTCTCTCCCCCCTCTCTCTTCTCCTTCCTTTCCTTTCCCTCTCTCCCCCCTCTCTCTCCCCCTTCTCTCTTTCCCTCCCTCCCCTCTCTCTCCCTCCCCTCTCTCTCCCCTCTCTCTCCCCCCTCTCTCTTTCCCCTCCTTCCCCTTCCTTCCCTCCCCCTCTTTCCCCCCCTCCCTCCCAGGGATTAGTATCCCATTTATCAAATAGCATTTCAGAGGTATCTAAGTGATACACTGGTTAAAATGCTGGCCATGAAGTCAAGAAGAACTGAGTTCAAATGAAGCCAATAATCCTCACTGGCTGTGTGGCTTTGAACGATTTACTTCAGTTTCCTCAACTGCAAATTGGGAATGATAATAGCACCTACTTCACAGAATAATTAGAAGGATCAATGAGATAACTTTTTTTTCTGCTGAGACAATTGGGGTTAGGTGACTTGCTCAGGGTCACACAACTAGAAGTGTTAAGCATCTGAAGTCAAATTAGAACCCAGGTCCTCTTGACTTCAGGGCTGGTGCTCTATCCACTGCACTACCTGGCTGCCCCTGAGATAACATTTTTAAAGCACTTACTGTGATATTTACTGTGAAGATATAGGAAAAACAGAAGTGCAAACCCTCTCTCCCTGGAGAAAGCAGACTCAGACAATGCAATGTCTTTATGTTATTAATCTCTCCAAATTTACATCTTTCTGTGATTTTTAATTTAAATGATTTTACAATCATTTGCAATATGGATGCTGGATGGGTCCTCCTCTCACCCATCACTGGACTGGGTTCCTTGAGACCTCAGTGCTGGGCTGACTGGCTACAAAACCAACATAATTGCAACTTCCAGACCTCTTGCCTCACTCTCCTGGCCTTCCAAAGCTCACAGGATCATAGCCACTCCAATCTCTTTCACCCAAAACAAGAAAGAAGTGAAAAGAAGCACAAACACAAAGCAAAGCAAGGGTGCCTTGGAATATACCCCAGCTCCAGCCATGCAATCAATCATCATACTCCTCATCATACAGTCAGCAAAACAGAACCAGTTCTAGAATGTCTGCCTGTGGCTAAGTCCACACCAGCAGAGCTCTCTACACCTGTTCATAAAACTGGGCTCATTGACTAGCCTCCTGTTACTTAATTATCCCCATAACTGACTTGCCCAGAGTCACAGAGCCAGAAAGGAGATTCATCAGCATTTGAACTCGGACCTCCTGGTGCCTGGTCCTGTGCTCTCTTCACTATACCAGGACTCCCCTCTTACGTTTAATTTGGATTTAAGTCCCAGCTCTAAACCTTCTAGTTCTAGCCAAATCACTTCAGCTGTTTTGAAATTGCTTCCTTCTCTGTAAAATGGGACAGTAATCCTAGCATTACATCCTTCCTTTCCTTCCACTTAGGTGTTCTGAAGGGAAATTGCTCTGAAAAATCTTAAAAGTATAAGAAGGAGTGTGGTACCATGCTGTAAGACAAGAGTTAAAGGGCCTATCTTCAAATCTGAATTCTGCCATTTATTAACTTGGGATGATAAACAAATCTCTTAAACAATTTGAGCCACAGTTTCCTCACCCATAAATGAGAGGGTTATACTCAATGATTTCAAGGCCCATTCCAGTTCTAATTTTTTTTCAGATTATCGAGGTTAAATTATGCAGAGTCACACAATCAATAAGTATCTAAAACTGGTTTTGAACTCACTCCTGCTAACTTCAGATCTGATACTCTATCCACTGCATCACCTAGCTGCCCTCCAGCTCTATTAAACCCATTCTCACTGTGACTTTAATGCATTTAACTATACAAATAGAAGTTCTTATTTTCACAGTTATTACTTAAGGGGGGGCACAAGGAAAGGGGAGAAAATGAATTCACTCATCTCAGGAAGGGCCAATGATGAACCTACAATTATTTCTGGAACTGAAGGGTTCTATTTGGCTCTATCATTCTTAGGGACAAGGGGAGCTAGAGCTTAACATCAACAGCCAAATAGACTCCATAGAGTTAGTTGGTGAAGAGAAGTAACTTTGAATATGAATTTCTCCCTTCTGTTGCCCTACCATTCAAAAAAAAAAAGGGAAAGAGGAAGTAAGATCTGACAAAAACTTCCATCACCTCATTCCCACATGATGCCTCATACCACCTCCAACATCTTCAAGGACACAAGAATCCAGTTAATTGCCCTTTCTCAATCATCCTCCTCCTTGGGCACTCCAGTCTTTGACACCATTGACCATCTCTCTACTTCCTTATCTTCCCATACCCATGCTTTCTCCTGTTATTTTCCTAATTGACTGTTCCTTCTTGGGATACTCCACTGGTTTGCCATTCCCCTCTTGCCCTCTTAAAATTAGGCATCCCCCCAAGGCCCTGTGGTCAGCCCTCTTCTCTGCCTCTTGACAAGCTAATATTTTCCCATGGCTTCAATTATCACCTCTATGTGGCTATTTCCCATATCTATATATCAAGCCTCAATCTTTTCACTGAGCACTAGTCCTACAATTACCACTGCCTGTTGGACATCTCCTGGATAGCCTTAAATTCAAGATGATTAAATTCAAAGTTGAATTCATCATTATCTTATTTCCTCTAAACTTGTCCTTCCTAACTTCATTTTTCTATGAATGGCACTAAAATCCTCCCAGGCTCTAAATCCCAGACTCGTCTTTGATAATTCATTTCCATCCCTAATTAGTTACCAAATCCTGCCCCCTCCTTCCTCTCAATATCTATTATATCAATTCATCTCCTCTATTTCCATGGTCCCTCCACCTACAGTTCAGGTTCTCATCACTTCCCTTCTAGGCTATTTAATAGCCTCCCAATTGATTATCCTGTCTCTGGTTCTCTCCTCTCCAATTTATCTTCATACCACTGCCAAAGTAATTTTTCTAATGCACACAAGGGGGGTGATCAAGAGAATTGTCTAATTAACTTGATGAGTTTACAGTCTGGCAAGCTTTTATTTGAGATTTTTGATAGTATCTCCCTATGTAGAAGTATGCACACATCCTTTTGCATCTCATAAAGGAAAGGTCAATCAACAACCATTTGTTAAGCACCTACTATGTGCTTGTGTACTAATGTTGGAGACACAAATAAAATTTAAAAAAAAAAAAACAATTCCTAACCTCCTAGGAGCTTTTTATTGAGGGAAATAAAGTTTACATATGTAAGGATATGCAAAGTATACAAAAGGAATTTGGGGAATCACTACCAAATAGGAATCAGAAAACATATTATAGAAATGGTGAAATGGACTGAAACTTAAAAGGAAACCTGGGAATTCTAAAAGGCAGAAATGAGAAGAGTACATTCCAAATATAGGGGATTATGCAAAGGCATACAGCATATGTGAGGAATATCAAAAAAGAGTGGTTGGGTTGTAGAGTGTGTAAGGGAACTAAGTTGGAACTAGGTTGTAAATGTCAAACAAAGGAGTATATATAGTTGATCCTGCATGTAATAGGGAGTCACTAGAATTTACTGAGCATTGGAATGATATGATCAGGCCAGCACTTCAGCAATATCACTTTGGTCTCTAAGTAGAGGATGAATTGGAAAGAAAAAGGGCTTGAGGCAGGGAGATCAATTAAGCAGCTTTTTCAATAGTCCAAGAACAAAGTGATGAGCTGCCCAAATTAGAGAGGATGTGATATGAGAAGGGAGAAGGGGACAGAGACAAGAGATTTTGTGAAGTTAGAATCAACCAGGTCTGATAACTGATTGGATATATTGAATAAAGATACTAGAATAACACTGAGGAAGTTAGAATGGCAATGCATTCAAAACAAACAGGAACATTGAGAAGAAGGTTGGATATGGGGGGAAAGATAATGGGTTCATTTCTTGGACATGTTGGCTTTGAAGTGTCCCCTATATTAGTCTATTAAAGAGAGTCTTCATCACAAACTTGGTCTTTTGCCTTTTTTTCCTTTTCTGAACAAAAATCAGAAATCAGAGACCTAACAGTAGACTTTGGTCTCTTGATGACTCTTGTGCCTTGACAAAAGCCTTCAGGGGTTGGTTGCCTTTTTAGCCTCAGAGTTGACAGAAGTCAGAGTAGTAATGGAATATCAATAGTTCTTGAATCAAATTCTTGGACACTGAGGGCTCAGCCCCAGCCATAGAGTAACAGCACACATATTCTCCACTATATTTTATCTGTGGAAAATTGAAAGACCTGGTCCAAATGGTGGGAATTTTGAGCCACTGCTTCCTGAAGGAGTGCCTAGTACTCCTGAAGCTCCAGCCTTCTGGATAGAGGAGGGGAATGATCCTAGAATCCAGCCTTCTCAAGAAAGGGGAACCACTTGCTTTAGAGTTGCCATTGCATGTCCAAACCACATAAAAGCACATCGTCTGCATGGAAGATGCTTAGAAACTGTTCTTGGGAGAGAAGAAAACTAAATATTCTGCATTAGCCTTCCATGGTATTGAGAGTGGCCTTTTTCCATTGTCTGCATAGCTAGAACTATGTGCTTCTTTAAGTCTATCTGACTCCAAGCACAGTCACTCTCTAGAATTCAAGTCTAGAGATATAGGGTGGGTGAATATGTATTCAGTCACAATAGGTGGCAGCATGTGGTAAAGAAAGAGTTCCCCCATCTCAGGCCCTACGATCCCAAGAAATGGGCTTGGAATTTTAGACTTGTTTGATTTGTCCTTTTCAGTTTGTGGTAGAGGGAATAAACTCCCTCACTTGAGAACTCAAGGCATGAAGATTTTGGAACTTAGTAATGCTCTGTGAGAAACTGAGGCAGTATCGTACATTGGAGATCAGATAATGTTTTATTGAGAGTTTAGAATCCATAACTATGGATCGGGACTGCTGGGACTCTTGTCTCAAAGCACACAGTCCATTGAGAGTTTGAAAAGATTGAAGAGATTGTTTGAAAAATAAAAAACTTGTTTAAAAAATTTAATAAAAAATAAAAACGTGGTTTGGTCATATGGCTCTATGATTCAAAATCATCAGGTAACTCTAGATGTCTTGATCAAACAAGCCTAAAAACTTCAGCCTACTATAGTGCTAAAAGTCCTCTATCATTTAGTCCCAGCCTACTATGCTCTCCTAATCTCCCACTACTCCTTTTTGTAAACACCTCCACACCAGACATAAAGCAGTCTTAGAATCAAAAGCCTGGAGTTCAAGTTCTTAGTGTTCAAGTTCAAATTCTGACCATTACAAGCTAGCTTCAATCCTATTCAATTCAAACAAGCAAACATTTACTAAGTACCTACTGTGTAGAAGACATTGTTAGTGGTTGAAAATACAAAAAAAAAAAATTTAAGTGGCAGTGCCAAACCTCAAGGAGCTTACCTTCCATCAAGGACCAAAAAGAGAAAGCAACATAAACACTATACAGGTAAAGTCTGATGGGAAAAAAGAATAGATCCCTAGGAACATCTGAAGTACCCCAGGAACATCTGAAAAGGAAGAGAATAAATTACTTGATGAAGGTATAAGGAAGCCTTCACAGAAGGAAGAACACCTTAAAGGAAGAAACAGCTCTTGAGAGAAGGAATGAGAATGGGAGACAATTCATTCCAGTCCATTATCTTCCACTCAGCTATCAAAATTATTTTCTTAAAGGTCAGATCTGACCATATCATCCATCTATTCAACAAACTCCAGTGGTCCCTATTACTGCTACAATCAAATAGAAATCCTCTATTTAGTTTCTGAAGTCCTTCATCACTTACTCAGCTCTTTCCTATTTTGACAATCTTACTAAAATGATTCTCCTCCATATTCATTATGATCCAGTGACACTGACCTTCTGCTCTTCCGCACATATACAGACACTCCATCTGCTGACTTCAAGCATTTTCACTAGCTGTCCCCCAAGCCTGAATTCTCTCCCTTCTGGATAGACTATCTCCTGCCTTACTGGACTTCCTTCAAGTCTCAGATAAAATCTTACGTTCTTTAAGAAGTCTTTCCAATCTCCCTTACTCGAGTATTAACAACTGATTCTCCAAAGCAAACAAATCATGCTTAGGAAGACACACCTTAATCTGCATTATTAACATTTTATTACATCAAACCCTGATTTTGGTTTTGGTTTTTGGTGAAGTCTTTATTTATTTATTTATTTATTTTTGCCTATTTCCAAGGTGTAAATACTCACATCAAAAAATTAACAATGTCTTTCACAAGCCAGGGTGAGCTGGCTCCAGCACATTCTTGCCCTAAAAGCTGGTAACATCCCTTTGAACTTATTTAATTTATTCTCTCTATATCTTATTTGAACATAGTTATTTGGATGTTTCCTCCCCGATTGTGAGATCCTCAAGGGCAGGGGCTATTTTTTGCTTTTCTTGTATCTCCAGATTTTATCAGGCACGGAGTAGGATCTTAATAAATTCTTTTTGATGACTTCTGGTTTAGGGTCAGGCTGTATGAATGCCTAGAGGAAGGACGAAATCCAGGAAAAAAATTCAGTTCAACGAGAACATAGAGCACATGAAGTAATGTGAAGTAAAACTGAAAACAAACACAAGCATTTGGAACCGGATTTTGGAAGGTTTTCGGTACTGAGCAGTTTCCCTAGGAGCAATAAGGAGCCGATGTAGGTTTCCAGGTGAAGGAAAGTCATGTCAGATACTCTTTCTTTAGTCATATGGATGAAGAGTGAATTGAAGGAGGGAGACTAGAAGCATGGAGAGCTTCAGTTCAGTGGCTGTTAAAAGAACCCAGACATTGGGAGATGAAGGTTGCTAGACGACAGTGTAGGAAGAGAAGGGACAAGAATGAGAGGCTGTAGGGAGAGAATGTCTGTTACCTCATTTTACGGGGAGGTGTATAGCCATATGATCTAGTTGAACAGGAGTGTAAAGGTATTATTCTCAATTTCAACAGCTCATGCTGTTTCCTTTGCCTCCAGTGCCCTCCCCCTCCTATCCACTTGTCAAAGTCCTACCCTCCATTTGAAATCAGGTTCAAGCCTTATCCTTTCCATGAAATCTTCAGAGTGAGAGCAAGGTATTATAAGGTCACATTCGTTCTAACTCCAGCCTCCCTTCCCAATCTTATTTCATGTCATTTCCCTTCATGTGCTTTTTATTTCAGCTAAAATAACTATTCTCCAACTAAATTTTCCTTTTTTTTTCCCATGTCTCTGCATTCATTCTAGCAGAGGAGACAAGATGCAAACAAAAATATACAAAGCAAGCTGTGAGGAGATAAGCGTTAAGTAAACCTCCTTTTATTAACTGCTAGATAGTGTACAAGTGTTTTAGTTTGTTCCATCCCAACTAGCCTGAATCCAGACTGCAACCTTTGGCTTTAGTGGGCAGGATTGGAACAGGAGAAGGGGAATGCAGAAGAAGGGGAGCCTCGGGTGATCACAGACCCTGTTATGAAAATTCTCCACTCTACGGTCCCATTGCTTCTAGCAGCGATTCTGGACACATACCAAAAGGGGCCTCCCACTAGCAGGGTAGAATTAGAAAGTAAACTGCCTGTGAACATTCAGAAACTAGAGACAGATCTGAATGTGCTCTGCATCTTTAAGAATCGTGTTCTGAAGAGGACAAATTTGGTAAACTGTCATTTGTGTTTATTTGCATAACTTTTCTATTTGGGTATAAGAGTGATCTCTAGACCCACCAACTGAGATGACCTTCCTTACAGACTGAACTATTAATATTATCTAAGAATTACACTCTTAATTACACTCAACAAATTGGTTGGGACCTTTTAGGACATTTGGAAGGCCATTGGGGACTGCACCATGTGAACTTTGCTGGGACTTTTTGGTGTAAGATAGTGGGTGGGCACTAGATCCCTTACAGGATCCTGGAGACCCTTCCAGAATTGGAAATTAGAGACAAATGTGCCAAATATAACCCAGCTGATCTGCTGCAGACAAGGGAGATTGCATGAGTTTTTAAAAAGAAACAGCTTCCATTCTCGTTAGGACTTCCAGTGAACGTAGGTGAGGGATATCTGCAGATTGATCCCCAGCACAACCCTGAGTGCCCTCACCCATCATGGCAGAAGTGACTTTTTTTTATCTGTCCCTTTCCTCAAGCACAGGCAAGAAACTCTTAAGGTAGACCCTCCTAGCCTTTCTCTAGCTTTGGGAATTTGCAACATCAAGAAATCCATGACCCCTCAGGTGAAGATGAGTTGGCTCTGACAAACAGAGCTGTGTGACTGTGAGCAATAGGAGGAATTTTCTGCATTGAAGAAAATGGCCACTAGCAAGAGGAATCTTCAGCCTGGCCCTTAGCTTGTTGCCTTGAAGCTGTCCAAGCCATCCTGGAGAGCCATTCCTGACTTATCGATAAATCGTTCCAGCCAGGATTATAAAGCATGATCCTGATAAAGGGAGACATCACTAAGCCCCAGAATTTGGGAGCAGGGTCTAGACCCCAGCAATGACAGCACAATGGTTTAAGCAAAGGGAGACAGGCTTGAGCACAGGGGACTCCAGGCCCCAGGATAGTGGGCCTTAGCAACCGCAAGAAGCATCAATTCCCTTAGAGAATGTGGGCAGTAGCCTAGCTGCAGTGGCAGCAGAGTGGGTTAGGATGGCAGCCCAAGCAGGTCCCAGAGGAGTGGACATTGGCAATAGACAGCTGCATCCGCTGTAGCCCTTTGCTAGTCTTGAACTGAATTCTTCCACATTGCTTCCTGTATAGTCCCCCATGTTTAACAGACAATTCCTTAACAAGAAAGGGTTGGAGGATCAAGGGGTGAGGTGCTGGAAGGTGCTTTGATATCTGGTGGCAGGGGAAACTGAAAATGTCTACTCAATCCATGCAGAACAAGGGGAACAGGCCCGCAGCAGGTTCCTCTAAAAAGGCAAAGATTTGGTGGTCTCCACTGCATCCCCATTCCCCGGCTATGAAAGGGGAGCTCCCGAGTGGGCCAGAGAACACTGAGGTGATGATGGAACAGAGAAACTCTTGGTATCAGCCTAGGACAGACTGTATGCAGCAGACCAATGGCCTCTTAGGGACTCAGAAGACCCTCTTCTATGATGAGGATCTGTGCCTGCTAGAAATGCCTTCATCTATAAAGTATCCCTGATATTCCTGTCCTCTCTCTACATCTAGGAAGAAAGGAAAGAAGAATTTATGCTGTTCATTCTCTTCAATATTTTCTTAGTCCTTCAGGGGCCATTGCAATACTTGTTTTTCTTTTTTTAATCATTTTTGTTTCAATTTTTCTTTTCCTCATCTAAGGACTCAGAGAGCAGTGTAAAGCAAATTTTTTCCTTTTCTTTATTTTTCTTAATTTTTTGGAACATGGTTAATATGAAAATATATTTAGCATGACTTCATATGTTTAATGGATGCTATATTTCTTGCCTTCTCAAGGGAAGAGGGAGGTGGTAGAAAAAGGGGATTTGGAACTGAAGATAAAAATAATTTTTTTTAAAAAACAATTCATCCAAGGGATAAACTTTTAATCACTGGCATTGTACAAGAAGGGATAATGAAGGGGGGAAAGCAATGAAAGAGAAAGAGGGAGAGACAGAAAAAATGAAAATGGAGAAAGAGAAAAGGATGGAGGGAAAGATGAAGAAAAAAGGAAAGAGAAAAGTATTAGGAGGGGAAAGAGGATAGAAGAAGGAAAAAGTGAGAGAGAAGGGAGACCCTTTAAAGGAGGTGATTTGGTGAACTACAGGGTGGAAAGTACTTGCTTCATAGAGCTGTGAGATGCAGACTAGTCTAGTTTTTATGTAACCATTTTTGAAAAGTATTATTTATTTATTTGTGTTTATCTTTATTTTTTACACACATTGCTTTATGAATTATGTTGGGAGAGAAAAATCAGAGCAAAAGGGGAAAAACCATGGGAGAGATTTAAAAAAAAAAAAACAGAAAAAAAAAAGAAGTGAATATAGCATGTGTTGGTTTACACTCAAGTCTTCTTAGTTCTTTTTCTGACTGAAGATGACATTTTCTGTCCAAAGTCTGTTGGGAGTGTTTTGGATCACTGAACCACTGAGAAGAACCTTGTCTTTCATAGTTAAACATTGCACACTCTTGCTGTTA
This sequence comes from Myrmecobius fasciatus, assembly GCA_023553655.1. Taxonomy (NCBI): domain Eukaryota; kingdom Metazoa; phylum Chordata; class Mammalia; order Dasyuromorphia; family Myrmecobiidae; genus Myrmecobius; species Myrmecobius fasciatus. The sequence continues at coordinate 102,336 of JAJPUD010003445.1, forward strand.
TTATATACTATGTATTCCTGATTCTGCTTGTTTTACGCAGTATGTTTGTGTAAATCTTTCCAGGCCTTTCTAAAACCAGCTTGTTCATCATTTTTATAGAACAATAATATTCCATTATCTCCATATACCTTATTTAACCATTCTTAAGATTTAATTGATCCAGGAGATTAAGTTTCAACCACTGTCATGGCTTCCCAGAGATCTAAGTACAAAAGCAATATCACACAAGGATGGCCAAAACTCAGCTGCTCACACAGCTCAATTGAAGCAATTGAGTTTAGAGTCTCTTTTTATAGATTGGCTATTAGTGCCTCATTTTATTTTAATCTCAAACCAGCAGGTCAGGCCTGAACTGTGAGAAGGTCGAACCTAAGGAACTAGTGCTGTCAAAGATGCAGCAATGAAAAACCTTGTCCTATGCAACATCAGGTCTATGTTATACCTATGTTATACCTTAACAACTCCAGCAGTTTGTAGTACAGACCTCTCTGTACGTACACACAGACAGAGGTGCAAACAAACAAAGACATAGATGGAAAGCTTCCCAGGTAACCAGACTCCCCAGAGCTTATGAAACACTACCTTGCTCTGGCTCTCTCGTTTTCCCTCCTGGCAACATCATGAATGCTTTGATCTAGAGACCACAGCTACCTTGTCTTTATAGGCTGGCTACTAGAAGCCTCAGGGGAAGAGAAAGGCAGGTGCCCTCATTAGGGTAATGGACTCTAGCTGCTGCCTTCCCACTACACAGACCTCCCTTCCTGACTGTGGCTACAGAGGTGTCCCTAAAAAAAAAAAAAAAAGATTTCATGATAACCCAGTCACTTACTACTTTCCACTTCAGCGCCTGATTAGAGTGAAAAGAACCTGGCACTTGGAGCCAGAATTTCTGAATTTCTATGAATTTTGATGCTCCAGATCCAGTCCTGGCTCTACCAAATACAAACTGTGTGACTAAAACGACTCACTTCTCCTCTACAAGCCTCAGTTTACCCATCTGTAAAATCTGGATGATAATAATCTGGTCCCCACTTTCACAGAGTTGTTGTGAGGGAAGTGTCAAGTAACTTGTAAAGAGCTATGGAAATGTGAGCTATTATTACTCATGAGATTTGTGTCTCAGTTAAACTACAGCTCCGCTAGCCCCCAGGAGAGTGCTCTGCACATAGTAGGCATTTAATAAATGTGCATTGAATGGCGTTATCATTATTTGGTCCCCAGATGGACACTTCATCCAAAGAGGTCAGGCTTTGAGAGGAGAGTAGAGATGTTCATGGAAACCTAGAACTCAGATGGCTCCCGTCTTTCCCTGGGATGCCTCCTGCTCTTTCTCCCTGGTATTACCTGAGGAGACCTTGGCTAGATGCTGAAGGATAAATCTACTTCTGGCCCCAGCAGAGGTGGTCAAACTTGAATCACTCCTAGAGGCCTATAGAGGCTACACGGGAGCAGGCAAGCAATCAAAGCACAGATGGCCCCATTCTCAGCCTTGGGGTTCCATTCTCCATGACTAAGTGCTGTATTCTCAGATGCCAAAGAACCTCCTGCCCTTATTAAGACCTGCTGTGACATTCTAGGAACACACAAGAAACCATTCTCTCCAGTGCTGAAAAAAAGGTTAACACAAAAAGAATCCAGGTAGCATTATAATTCAACTCTATTCATGGATGAAATAAAGGGAAATAAGGGAAGGAAAGGAGACAGGGAAGAAAGTCCCAGAAAAGTGCAATGATGGAACTAATACCAGTTAGATCTGCCGCCCATGTTTGATTTTTCTTGTCCATCTTCCTTAAGTCTATTCTCAGAAAAGTCAATAAAATAAAACTAGGAATGACTAACAAGAGCCTTCATGGGCCTGAGCAATTCATCTTTTCCCAGGCAGGCCATAACTGCTGACCTTCACTGCCTTGTGCAACAACATTGACCAAACCAACAACTTCTTCATCCTCCTATCTGTTATCCCCCCTTAACACCTTTTCCTTTTTCTCCCATCGTCCTTCACTTCCATTTCCTCCCCTCTCGTTTCCTCTATCTCTCCCCCTCATTCTCCTTTCTTCCCTCCCTTCTTTTTTCTCATCTGTCTTTCCTTCACTTCCTTCCCCACTCTGCCTCCCTCTATTTTCTCCTTCTTCCCTCCTTTCCCTCATTCCTTCCAAGTCCTCTTTGCCTCCTACCTTCCTTCCTCCCTCCCCTATTCCTTCCCTTCTTTCCTCCTCTGTTTTTCTTCCCTCCTTCCTCCTGTCTCCCCTGATACAAGATGACACTGAAAAACAGCCTAATACCAAATCCATTCAGGCATCTTCCAGACCATGAAACCTCCACAGGGAGGGTTAAATACAAGCAGCCTTCTACATGGCCCAGCCCAGGAGCCGTTCAGCCGGCACTGAACAAATAGGACTGTGTCCAGGCAAGGAGCTCCCCTCAGCCCTCAGCTGAGCTAAATATCTGCCCACAGACTAATCTTCCCCTTAATGATGTGTCTGGACTACAGCCAGGCAGATCACACTCACAGCCCACGGTCCAAAGCAAGAGAAGAGCCAAGAGGTCTCCAAAAAGGAGAGGGCAGGCTCAGGCCCTCTGCCTCAGAATACAGTTCTAGTCCCATACTGAGCCCTTTTGGCTCTTGTCCCCCAAAGCTCCTTCCAGGAGTCCAGCCATCCCTAACATGGAAACCCACAAAACAGAAACTGCAGCTGACAAAAAGTACTGATGAGAGAGGAGCCAGCACATCTGACCACCAACCAAAGAGGGCAGGACCCCCACCAGGGGCCATGGCCCCCCATGTGTCTCCTGGAGGGAGGGGTGACTCCAGAGATAAGGCTCCTCACTCTAGACTCAATTTTGTCCCATATTCGCCATGCCCCCCAAGGAAGTTCAGCCCTGAGTTTTCTCCACTTGTAAAGTAAAAATGCCCTAGTCCTGCCTGGGAATCTGGCCTCCGGAGGTCTAGTCCCTCTCTCTGAACCATGGGCAAATCATCACATTTCTATGGGCCTCCATTGTCTTAGTTGTATCCCAATCTTCATGTACTTGTAGGGGGATTTCTTGGCAGAGATATTGGAGTGATTTGCCCTTTCCTGCTTTAGCTCATTTTACAGATAAGGAAACTAAGGCAAACAGGGGTAAGTGATTTTCTGGATTTGAACTCAGGTCTGGTATATTCTGTGCTACTTAGTTGCCCCACAAAAGTCTCTAACATTCCATTATTCCATGATTCCTCTTTAATTATTACAGGCTCCAACTCCTGATGCAGGTCAATTCTTCAATCATAACTGTGTTCTAGAATAGGTTGAACTCTTGATTTCTATGTCTGATCTACCCCTCTTATCCTTCCTCAAACTGGCTCAAGCCCCATCTCTTACCATCACATACTTCACCCAGCCTCTCTATCAAGCAGGATGATAAATCACTAACTACCATTATACACAGCAACAACAATACTATATGATTAATTCTGATGGGCATGGCTCTCTTCAACAATGAAACGTTTCAAACCAGTTCCAATTGTTCACTGAAGAAAATCATATATACCCAGGGAGAAGGATGTGAAATGTGGACCACAACATAACATTTTCATGCTCTCTATCGATGTTTACTTCCATTGTGTTTCCTTTCTCTTGATTTTTTTTCTTGTAGATACGATTTTTCTTGCACAAAAATGTGTGGAAATATGTATACATATATTCCATTTGTCAAGTATTTTAACATAATTAACATGTAGTGGATCTCCTGCCATCTAGGGGAGGGGTGAGGAGTAAGGGGGAAAATTTGTAACAGAAAGCTTTGTAAGGGTTAATGGTGAAGAATTACCCATACATATGTTTGCAAATAAAAAAAATTTTTAAAAAATCATTAACCACCATATAGTTACAGTGGTGTTGAAATTACGAGGGAAAAGTGAAATAACTTATTAACAATAAGCCTTATACATTTTTATAATTTTTTACAATATACATATACTATATCTTTTTGCATAATCACTTTACGTTATTTAGCATTGAGTTCACAAGATTTGACATATATTCTTTGTTACATTGATATTAAATAAATCTTTGATGAACAATCCATTTTTCAAAGTCTATTCTTGATTGTAGCCCAGAGTTTTCTTTTTTTTTTTTTTGCTTTTTGCTGAGGCAATTGAGGTTAAGTGACTTGCCCAGGGTCACACAGCTAGGGAATGTTTAGTGTCTGAGACCAGATTTGAACTCAGGTCCTCCTGACTTCAGGGCTGGTGCTCTATCCACTGCGCCACCTAGCTGCCCCTAGCCCAGAGTTTTCAATGGGGTTTTAATCAGGTGAAATCCCAGACCATTAAAGAATGTTTATTTTTATCTCTTGGATAAATGTCCTAACTTTTCACAATGTAGTATATGGTATCATTTCCATCTGGGAACTCTTATAATTCTGGAACAATTAAGCCTCTCATTATGTCATTAAACTTGTAAGAATCTGTCATTTCCTAAATTGGGTCAAGGTTTTCAGGCCCAATGGAAATGAAAAATCTCCCAAAAAATTTTTGAGTGGATGATTTATGGTCTGATGAAAATGCCCAGCTTCACCAGGACTTCTGACGTTTTAGTATAGCCTTGAATGAAAAAGTAAACTTCATCAAGTCATTACCTTTTCCAGTCTTCAATACTTTAGTCTTTGTTCTATCTTGCCAACGACAAGCATCTTTTTCTTCATGGTAGAAGGCAATCTTCTCTGCCATTGCTCACCAAGGTCCTTCAGGCTTTATCATCTATCTACCTTGATTCTTTACCTACTTATTTACTAACTGGCTTTTCCATTGCCATGAAACAAACATAAATATGAACCCTCCTTCAAAAATATGAAAATAGAATATGAACTTGAAAGAAGAACCTTGAATAGAACTTTTCTAATTATATCCCCAACACAGCACAATTTTGAAACATATTAAGTGCTTTGATAAATGCTTTCTTATTCCATAGTCTGCAGCTAAATTTCTACTAGTCTTCTCACTGTTCTTCCAACTTCAAGACTTGATTCTTTTGTTATAGCCACTGTCTAGTCAGAAAGTAAGAGAATTGCAATCTGCATCATTGTAAAAAAAAAATGTTCACATGGATGAAAACAGGGTATTTTAATATTAATTTATTCCCTTACAGAGCATTATAAGATTTGAAGCTGGACCTTAGAAATCTTATCACAGAATTACAGAATCTGAGAGGTGGAAGGGTAGAAGATGACCATCTTGTCCAACACATACCAAAAAGGAATCAGTACTCTTAGCATATCTGACAAAAACTCATCTGACCTCTGCTTAAAGACCTTCAAGGAGGAGAAAGAACCCACCATCTCCTAAATGGCAACCTTTTAAATGTTTGAATAGATATCCTGCCCCTCTAAATCTTCTCTTCTCCAAACTTCAAACAACTCTCCCACACGCACCCCTCCTTTCATCATATCCTAAGACAACCCACTCCTTCTACAACTGAAGATAGGGAGGTCCAGAGAATTGAAATAACTTGCCCAAAGTCAGTAGTAAAGTAAGTAGCAAAGATAGGATTCTAATCTAGGTTTTCTGATTCCAGATCCAGGGTTCTTTCTCCAAATCACACTCCATCTTACCTATACACAACATTTTACTTCCATAACTGTAATTTTAGTTCATTTGACTGGTAGCCTTAAATGACAGACAGGCAGAACATATTATGTTGTCTTATTATATTAGATGTTACCTTCATAGCACAGATAAGAAAACCAAGACCTAGAAATATTAAGTGACCTGACTACAATTACACAGTTAATTTGTAACAGAACTGAGGCTGGATTTCTTATCTCAGTACTCATATTAATACTACCAGGGTCTGTGATTTCAGCCATGTGAGTAATCAGATGCTCAACTTAAAGAAAAAACCTCCCTCACAATTATAGCTCTCTGAAATTGGAATGGTCAGCCTTGAGAAGCAATGGGCTCCAAATGACTGGAGGTCAGACAGTAAGCAAAGGCCAAGTCAGGGATCCCTTGTTGGGGATTCTTACTAAGATAAGATAAGGAGGCCCTTGATAAGATGCCTTCTGAAATCCCTTTGGCTCTAAGCTTCTATGATTCTAATTTCCTCCACTGACAGAGATTACAAACCCTCTATGTTAGTGGACACTTAATAAACATTCAAAACTATGAATTGATTCATTAAAAATATTGATTAAAAGAATTATGACCTAAAAGTCACCTTAATTCCAGAGAGAATCACCACCAGGTTGTCTTTGGAGAAATGAATTTTTTAGTCTTTGAAACTCTCAAACAGCTATAAAGTTAGTGAGGTAATACAATCCACATAAGTGGACAGAATGACCACCATGATGAAATTACAGAATCTTAAAGTATTGGTTGAGTGGTTCATAATTAGAAGGGTATCTAAGGAAGGCACCCACATGAGAGATCCTTCTTATAATAAAGAATATTTATACTTAGGGAGCCATTATTTCCTATAGAGTCTCTTCCCCAATTTATATGTGATCTTTTTTTATGATATAAAATCCCTTTTTCTCCCCCAAAAAACTTTTAAACATGTGCATGTGATATGGAAATCGTGGCTTCTGAAGGTGCTAAAAGGTCATTAACCTTTAAAGTCTCTCCCTTCCTGGCCCCTTCAGACCGACTCTGACTCCCCCCCTTTCCAAGGATTCCTTCCCCCAATTCCCTTTTATTGGGGAGACATCTCTTGGGGACAAAGCCTGGGCCCTGCCTGCCAACAGCCCCCACTGGTGCAAGGCAGAGCATACACCACCCACTTCCCTCTCCCTCCAAACCCGCCTGTCATCTGCACTGCCCACCCAATCAAGCTGTCTCCTTAACACCTCACCTACTCACTGCTCCTAGCTCTCTCCGATTCACTCTCCCCCCACCACCTCTTTTAATGAAGCGGGAGAGGAAGGAGAGGGAAGCGTTCTAAAAAGGCGATGACACGGACCTGAAACAGAGTAGGGAGGGTCCATGTCAGTTTCCCTCCTTCCCCCCTTCCCACTCAATGCCCTTGCCCAGCTCTGTCCCTGCCCTGCACTTGGCCACAGCCACCTGCCCACACACACACCCCTACCTGACTCCCCAACCAGGCAGTGGTTGTAACTCCAAAAATAGCCCATAAAATCATGTGAAGGGGCAGTAATGCTGTGCTGATGTTCTGATCTATTGTCTCAGAAAATCTGTTTCCCTTATGCCTCAGTTTTTGCCTGTGTCCCAGAATGTGAACTACTACTCTGTATTAATGGAGGGGAGGGGGAGAATGAGAGAATGGATTGAAAGTAGGTATAAACTGTATAATATTTTACCAGAGAATCAAAGGTGGTCTTAAAGACTATCCAGTCCAACCTCCTATGAATAAAAGAAACATGCTTGGAGAGGTTAGGCAAAAGACAAATTCACATGGCTGTATCAAGTTCCATAAATTATCTAAATTTTCCCACTTGAGAACTAGACTTTTGTTTCTAGATTCCAGATAGCTCAGTTGGGAGAGTATTAAAAGCCAGCACATATATTGCTTTAAGGTTTCAAAGTGCCTTACAAATATTGTCTCATTTGATTTCACAACATCCTTGGTAGGTAGGTGCTTTTATTTTTATTTTATAGATAAGGAAATTGAGGAAAATAGAGATTAAGTGGCATGCTCAGAGTCACACAACTAATAAGTGTCCAAGACTAGATATGAACTCAGATCATCCAGATTCCAGATCCAGCTCTCTATCCATGTTGCAATTTAGCTGTCTAAGTAAGGATATAGAATTGAATTCCATAAGCATCTATTAAACACCTACTGTATGCAGAGCAATTTTTTCAGTTCAGCTAAGGCAGATATAAAATTTGGATGAGACATGATCTCTGCTCTCACAAAGCTTACAATTTCGTAGGAGGATATGACACATTCACAGATTACTATAGCAAATAACAAATTATGCAGAATAACATCATCAGAGAGGTAGAAAGCAAAATGTTTTATGTGATTGAAAGTGAGAAAAGTCATTACTTTTTTGAAATATTGACTAAAGCTTCCTGAAGGACGGGCATGTGAATTTCATTTCAAAGGATGGGCAGGAATTCAACAAAAAGGAGGAAAGATATTCTAGGTAGAGGGGAAAGTATGAGCCAAAGCATAGAAAGAAGGAAGTGCGGAGGTCAGGGGGAGGGAATGGTGATATTCAGAGACAGAAAGTAATTTGGTAGTCCAGTTTATCTGGTATATATGGGAGTAATATGAAATAAAATTGGAAAAATAGTTGGCATCAGCTTGCAGTCAGAAATGAATGCCAGAATAAGGAATTTGGAGTTGACTCAGGCAATCAGGAAACTATGATGGATGTTTGAGATGACATGACTAGATTTGTGGATAAGAACATTAAACTGGCAACGTGTGAAGGATGATTGGAAGGAGAGAACTTGGAAGCAGGAACACACAGAGAGAAGCCTTACCACCTAGAAGCTTACATTCCAATAAGGGAAGACAACATAAAGGAGAATGGTGATCAGGAAGATTTTATTTTCAGAAAGTGAAAATAGGGGCAGATGTTGATATAACCTGGTTGGAAGATAGGATAGGAAATTAAAGTATGGTTGGATGTCTAAAATGAGTCAGTCAATATATTGGGATAGATGGATTTGCACAATCACCAATCAATTGAGTATGAACCTACTGTGATAGCTCCAAAAATGAGTGAATTGACATGAGGATTGAGGGCATCTATTCTGAAAGTTCCATTGTTGGAGTTCATTGGCTCAAGCACTAGTCCAGATGAGATAACCTAGGTAACTAGACTGATGTGAAGCTGAAACATGGTCTGGGAAAAGGGAAAGTCACAGATAGTATCAAGGTTTTAAAGAGAAGGTGCAGAGTGAGTGTTTTTCCCCAAACCAAACAGTAAAATCATAAGGAGCAAATTTAGAGGGAAAGCTCAGATTTTAACATGTTGAGCCTGAAGTACTGTACAAACAATTCAAGAAACAAGTCTCAAATTCAGGAAAGGTCAGGGCTAACTGTATAAATTTTAGATTCATCCACATAGAGATAAGTCAAGTCACAGGAAAATTCTGGTACAAACTCACCAGTGGGAGACAAGAATATAATGGAGAAAAGCTGCTACTGGGAGAAATTTAACTTCTAGTCTCAGCTTTTCAACTATGAGTTAGTTCCTATCCCTCTCTGAACCTTAACATCTATTTATTAAGTGCCTATTGTATACAAAGCATTGTGTTAAGTGCTGGGGAGGGTGCAAAGTTTCCCAGTGACATGATTTTGAAGAGTTTTGTAGTCTAGTCATGGCCACAACTATGAGCTGAATTAAATATAATCAAGAATCCTTTCCAGTTCTAAGATGGTATGATACTAAGCTTAGAAACTGTACTGCAGATCCAAATACAGGGTGAGGGTAAGGCTGAGATGGGAGTGTCTGTGCTGGGAATAAATCCATGTTTACTTACAACTTGTCCTAAGCCAGAGCTAAGCCTTAGCTCTTTGCCAGCAACTGGGAGGAACAGTTAACATGGAAAAAACAATATTCTGTTCAAACATTCTGGCTTAAATCCTTATTGTGGCAAAGAAAAAAGCAGGCTGGTTGTAAAGTACGAAGGATAATTAATAGAAAAAGATGAAACTTCAAAGTGGCTTCACTTGAGATGGAGGCAGTTAGTAACCTGAGCCAGGAGAAATTGTTCTTTGGGTACATGGGCCACCTGCCAAACCAACTCTGAATCCATATTGATATGGTTCTAATTGTTTTCACAGCCAGAAACATCTGCCCTGCTTTGCAGTCTCCCTCCATTGGCACCTGTACTCTTAGGTCACCATTTCCCACATCCCACTATGTTCCTGATGGGATGGGAGAGTAGGGAACCTATAGCACTCCAATGCCATAGCACGTCCCCACAGACAGTAGTAAACAAGTGACAGCGAATGTTTATTGGGTCTCTTTAACCTCATTTACATTAAGGTCACGGTGGAATAGTTAAGAGCTCTGTTTGGGAGTTGGAGACAGTGAGTTCTTGTCTCATTTCTGCCATTAACTCAATCTATGACCCTGAGTATGACCTTTCTCCACCTGGGATCTGGTTCCTCATCTGTAAAATGAGAGAATTAGACTTAATGACCTCTAAAGGACCTTTCCATCTCTAACATTTGCAATTCAGTAATTCTACCTTGGATATATCTCCATACTAACCATTCCTGGAGAGAGCTGAGCAGACAATGTCATAACAGATTTTGATTTGTCAGGTACCATAAAGGACCATAAATCTTTCTCCCTCAGCTTTTAAATAGCCATAGAATGTTAGAAACACAAAGGACTTTAGAGATGACCCAATAGCAGCTCTTATATCTGGAGTGTTTTAAGATTACAATAAATCTGTAAGATAAAAATATTTCCATTCTACATGGCTCATAAAAGGACCAGCAAAGATCATATAACTAAGATGTCTTCAGAACTGAGATTAGAACCCAGGTCTTCCAATTCCAAAAGCAGTGTCATTTCCACTAGATTCCATATAGTCTGAACTGCATTTCATAAAGTAATGACCACAGCCAAAAAGGACAGTCCTTTTCAATTATCTGGCTCCCTCATTTTATATTTACTCAATAAATATGCACAAATGCATGAGGTCTTAGGTTAAGGAGGAGGAGATAAGAAAACCAACAGTTTGTCTACAGCAAGCAAATGGTAGGTTCCCAACTTGAACCCAGTTCTCTTGATTTCCAGCTTAGGGCTCTTTCCATTATTTCCCCTACACACACCATCACTACCATTGTTGGTGATATTTTGTAATCAATGTTATTCTGTCCACTTACAAAAATTCCAATTCAGAATTTAGGATGGGATTCTTTCTTTCTTCCTCTCCCTTTCTCTCCCCCCACAGGATCAAAGAGGGGTAGTCCTGATCCCTAGAGAATCAGGGCTAAACACAAAATAATCCAAGTTTTCCACTGAGAGAAGAGCAACTGTTGGTTATTTTTTGACTTGGGAGCGATGAGGCAAAAAGCGCCTTGTTTTCTCTGCTGCCCTTGAAAAATAAACACAGCTGTTTGCATTCAGAAAGCTCTGGCCCCAGCCAAGAGCATCAAGCAACGCCTGAGCCAGAAGGGCAAAGGGGAAACCATCCATACAGCAATGGCAGGATGGGGAAGGGGAAGATGGGAGATAGGGAGAAAGGAAAGGCTGTTGCTGTCACAATGATCCCAGGGCAGTGATTGTGACCACAAAGCAGGAGGCCCCCAGATCCATAATCGCCTGCCAACTTGATACCGGCTGCTGTGCTTATGCTGCCCCCTGGTGGACAGCTCTGCACAGATGGGTTGGGTCAGGTCCACCACAGTGGTTCAGGAAAGTACCACTGATGAAAGGACCTCGGAAAGCATCTTTCTAGACAAGCACCTACCTGAAAAGGAACCCATTCCCCAACATAAAAGCAATAATAGCCCTCATATGGTGCATTCAGTTTTATAAAGTCCCTTTTTCCTACTCTTGTCACCAATATAGTAAGAGGCCCAGACTAGATTATCTGGGATACCTTCATCCTGTGAGACTGTGAGCTTGGTCAGAGAAGGATCAACATTGTACATATGAAAGTAAAGATCAGGGAGAGAGGTTAAGGAATTTGTAAAGGGTTACACGGCTATGACAGGGCCAGAATTTTAATGCAGTTGTCTCTAGACTCCAATATCTCAAAAAGCAAACAGACAGAAGGTGTTCTGATTAAACACCTTCAAAGAAGAACTCATTCCTTTCAAGGTCAACTCCTACTTTTTCTAATTACATAAGGCATTCATTTTACTTCTCTTTGTCCAGAGGGTAGAGAAGTAAGGAGAACAGGTTCAAATTATTCTATTCTCAGGTTCAAATTAGAGTTCCTAACAATAATGCTTATGACAAAAACCTTAATAGGGTAAAAATGGGTGTTCACCAGATAGAATTATGACTCTAGCAAATACTATTCTTTTAAACTTTCAAGATTTCCTTCATAAAAAAGGTCAAAGAAACTTTAACATGAAATACTTTTGTGAACCAGGTAACCTCTTAAAAATCCATGCCTGCCTCTCCCCCACCCCCACTAACAAAGAACAGCCAATACTGGAATAACAGGTAAAATTCATGGTTGCCATGGCAATCCTGTCCAATAGTAGATGAGGGTTCCTCTACAAAATGACCTTAGGCAGATGCTGTATAATGTATTAAACATTGTAGCAATGTGCATTCATGATCCCTGTGTAACCTGAATAAATTTTCTCTGAATTACTGTGGATCCATACTTAAAACTCAAGACACTCTGCTCTACTCAAGAAGAAAGCAAAGTGGGGTCAATAAAGGAATAGGATCATAGGACTTAGAGATGAATGAGATGTTAGACACGATCTAAGTCCAACTCCTTCATTTTATAGTAAAGAAAACTGAAGCTCAGAGAGGATGAGCCCTTACCAGAGTCACACAAGTAGTAAACATCAGAGCTGGAATTCAAACCCAGGGCCTTCCCACTCCAAGTCCTATACTTTTACCATTGTACCATATTACCAGTTTAAAGTCATCCTTCTTGTCAACCCAAGGGTCTCTGAAGATGTGTTTTGAGTTATCCTTGTTTTGTCCTTTTCACCACCTTCATCTGTAATCTAATCCAATTCAGTAAAACAAATACACATATACATATGCATGCACATGCATATACATATATATGCATAAACATATATGTGGGAAATGCCCTAGGATTATTTTTTTTAAAAAAGCATTAAGCCCTCTGTCAAGAAGTTTATATTCTGAGCCTGTATATAAACTGTGTTTCATTTGATGACCAAGCTGAGAGAGCCACAGGACAAAGGAATCCTAGAATATCTCATCTGAATCTTGTCCCTTAGGGTTCTGTTCTGGACCTTCTGTATACTGCATTTGGTGACTCATCAGCTTTCATGGATTCAATTACAACAAATAACTCTACCTCTCCTGTCCCAATCTCTCCTATTTTATATCTCTGCCTTTCAGATATCTCAAGACACTTCTGGCAGACACTTCAAGCTTATGTCCAAAACTCATCTTGCCTACTAACCCCTCCCTCCTCCCTTCCCTGTGACTTAAGACAGCAAGCACCAGTGCTACTTACTACCTAGGAGCCTCCCTGGATTCCCCTCCCTCTCAGCCCTTTAAGCCCACATATTGCCAGGTCTGCTGGTTTCACTCCTTTCTGTCCTCAAGACTGTCACTTTAGTGCAGGTCCTCAAACCCTCACAATTTGGATTAGACAGGTCTGCCTGCCTCAAATCTGTCCCTATTCCAATCTAATCTTAATTCAGCACCAAACTGATCTTCCTAAAACACAGGTCCAGTCATTTCACCCTCCTAATCAATAAACATCAGTGGCTCCCCATTGCCTCCAAAAGCAAATACAAAAACGCCATTTGGCATTCAAAGCCCTTCTTAACCTCACCCCCTCCTACCCTTACAATCTTTTTAGGGAGAGGAAAAGGGAGTGAGGCAACTGGGGTTAAATGTCTCATTAAATAGCAAACTCCTCAAAGAGCAAGGCTTGTCTTTTGCCTTTTGCATCTCTAACACTTAGCAGTGTGCCTGGCACACATCCATTTTGTTCCATCCTTTTTACTTTTCATGACCCCATTTGGGGTTTTCTTGGCAGAGATACTGGAGTGGTTTGCCATTTCCTTCTCTAGCTCATTTTGCATATAAGGAAACTGAGGCAAACCAGGTATAGTGACTTATCTAGGATCTGTTAGTATCCAAGGCCATATTTGAGTTCAGGAAGATGGGTTTTCCTAAATCCAGGCTCAGCACTTGATCCACTGCACTAATTAGATGCCTTTCCTGGGGAAAGGGACCCACATGTGCAAAAATGTTTGTGGCAGCCCTTTTTGTAGTGGCAAGAAACTGGAAATTGAAAAGATGCCCATCAATTGGAGAATGGCTGAATAAATTATGGTATATGAATGTTATGGAATATTATTGTTCAGTAAGAAATGACCAACAGGAGGATTTCAGAGAGGATTGGAGAGACTTGCATGAACTGATGCTGAGTGAAATCAGCAGAACCAAGAGAACATTATACACAGCAACAAGACTATACGATGATCAATTTTGATGGACATGGTTCTCTTCAACATTGATGTGATTCAAACCAGTTGTGCTGCGATGAAGATAGTCATATACATCCAGAGAGAGGCCTGTGGGAACTGAGAGTGAACCACAACACAGCATTTTAACGCTTTCTGTGAATATTTCCATGCATTCTGTTTTCCTTCTTAGGTTGTTTTTTTTCTTCTTCTCTTTCTAGATCTGATGTTTCTTGTGCAGTAAGATAACTGTATAGATATGTATACATGTATTGTATTTTTCATATAATTTATCCTATTTAGCATGTAAAAAAAAAAAGATGCCTTTCCTGGCACATGGTAGGCACAATATTTATTGGTTATATATAAATAATTATAGTATGTAATAAGGTCAAAGAAGATCTGACCAAGTTCTCCAGGAAAATTTCGGAAAGAGAACTTTTAGTCAAAGAAGAGGGTTGCTCTCAAAATGTGTCCTGGAGAAAAACTGCCTCTGAGGTGAGAATGTTTCAAAGAGTCAGATAAAAAGGAATGGCATTTCAGGCACAAGGGGTGGCCCAGCTCACAGGACTGTAGTAAGGAAAGCATTTTGTAAATCTTAATGCAATTTAGAAATGTTATTCTTGTTCCTACTCTTATTATTGGACCAAGTATGGTTATGATACTAAAAAAAGTCTTCACCAACCTCAGACCCAACATCAAAGCTGAGACCTGGCTTTTATGAAATCTTCACATCGGTCTGTAAATTACATCATTGACATCCCATGAAGAAAACTTTCTGGCATTAAAATAGGTATATTGTAAGACATTAAACTCTTAAGATGCCCCACCCCACCCCTTTGGATGATGGTCCCTTATGGGCCCAATTCAATTCAATGTGGCTTGCCACTTATAATCTTCACTTCACACAGATTTTTGAGTGGAAATAACATTAGTTGAGGCAATTGCTGGCTCAATGGATAGAGCAATGGGTTCAGTCAGGAAGATCTGAGCTCAAATCTAGCCTCAGACACTTCTTAGCTGTCTTGACTCTTGGGCATGTTACTTTAACTGATTACCTAATGAAAGGATCTGCTGGAAAAGAAAATA
Source organism: Myrmecobius fasciatus (assembly GCA_023553655.1). Lineage (NCBI taxonomy): Eukaryota > Metazoa > Chordata > Mammalia > Dasyuromorphia > Myrmecobiidae > Myrmecobius > Myrmecobius fasciatus. The sequence continues at coordinate 117,479 of JAJPUD010003445.1, forward strand.
ACAAAACACTCCTTTATCTTTGTCAAGAAAGCCCCATGAACAGAAATGTTCCATGAGGTCAGTCAGACACAACTGAACAATATTAAGGCTTTTCAAATCTACTTGAAAAGCCAATAACCCAAAATGTTCTTAACAAAGTACAAAATCAAATGGAACTGACAAGTTTCTTTGAGGAGTAACCATGCTAGCAAGCATAAATGGTCAGGTCAATCCATTCTTCAAGTAGTACGTGTCTTTTAAGAAATGAATGCCCTCATAACCACCCCTATTTCTTAATGGCATTAAGGACTACAAAGTATTTTCCTCACCACAATAATACCCAGAGTATTATGTAATACTCTATTTACACATTAACAATGATCATCCCCATTTTATAAGCAAGAAAATTTGTGCTCAAAAAAGGGAAATAATCTACCCAGGATCATGCAAATTGACAGGGACAGAGCCAGGACCAAAAACTAAGGTTTGTAAATTTTAGGATTCAGTTCAGTGGTTTTTCCCATTTCACAATACTGTGTGGTCACAAAGCAATGAAGTGCAATGACAAAAAATGAACACTGACCCAAGAGTTGAAAGATTAGGATTCTAGTTTCAATTTTGCTACTAACTGGCTATGTGGGTATAGATTCCTCATCTATTAAATGGAAGTAAGTTACCCCCTCTCCCTGCCCCAACAGGACACAAAAGGAGTCATAGATATAAAAAGTGTTTTGAAAGCCACAAAGGCACAGTGGACAGAAGACCACCACACCAGACATCAAAGGTCTGCAATGACTCAGCCAATGATACCCCATAACCATCTGAGCCTGTTACCCCCTCAATCATGAAGTTGAGGAACATCAAATAGAGGACCTCTGAGCCATCTTCCAGTTCAAACATTAAGAGACTCAAGTCCTGGCCCTGCCTCTTGTTACCCTGTCGTAAGCATAGGCAAATTACTGAGCTTCTCTTCTAGCCTGGTAAAATAAGAGAATTTTATAGTATTTTACATATAATTTATATATGATTTTATATATAATTTTATAGATAGGAAGCATTTCAGCAGCCATTTTGTCAAAAGTATACTCCAAATGAAATGCTTACTGTAATATGCTTCATACACACTTTTCAAATCTAATTTTGCTACAGGGATCACAGGATTCTGCCAAGTTGGAAAGGACCCAATGGGCTATCTAGTCTAACTTCACTTTAAAGAGAAAAACTGAGACCCAGGCTGGTAAAAGGACATGTCACAGGTCACACAAATAGCAAGTAGCAAAGAACGATTAAGAATCCAAGTTGTCTGACTCCAAATCCATAGCTCTTTCCAATGTACAATTCTGCCTCTTAAGAATGCTTTGGAGGGATACAGGGGAATCCCAGAGGGTCTGCTACTCATTCTGTCCTCTGGGGCCAAATGAAACAAGTACCATCTCTTCTACAGACACCTATAACAGCTATGGCAACCTTCCAGCACTAACCCCCAAATCATCCCTCAAATACTCCCCTCTCCAAGCTAAATCTCCAGTTCTCTTACAGTCTTCACATAGCAGGAATCAACCTGCATGCCCTCCCCCACAGCCACTACAACTTTTTGTCACTTTTATAACTGACACCCAGAACTAAACACAATATTCAAAATGTGATCTGAACAGGCCAAACTACCTGAATACTTGGAGGATTATCTATACTATTACAGAAGGCTTCCCATTGCTTCATAATGTAATTAATTCCCCCCATCTTTTTCAAACTTCTTTCCAACCATGTTCCCCTCATCTTATGTTTATGAAATTTATTTTTGTTCTAAATTTAAGATTTTAATTTTATTTAATTTTTTTTGCTTTTTGCTGAGGCAATTGAGGTTAAGTGACTTGTGCAGGGTCACACAGCTAGGGAATGTTAAGTGTCTGAGACCAGATTTGAACTCAGGTCCTACTGACTTCAAGACATGCTCTATCCACTGCTCCACCTAGCTGCCCCTTTAATTTTATTTTTAAAATTTTATCTTATTAGTCATTTCAATATTCTTGCCCATCATCTTTCTGAGTCCTGTTTAGTATCTCTTCCAACTTTGTGCCACTTGCAAATCTGATTAATAGGTCAATCTACAGCTTTAATTCACTGAAAATATTAAAAAGAGTGGACATCTTTCACTCTTTTGCAGAGGTGCAGAACAGGGGTGAGTTTACAGGTATGAAATAATGAGTATGCCAAATTTCTTCAATGTATTGATCAGTTTTGCTGAATTTTTTTTTCTTTTTAAATACTTTTCTAAATCCCATATGGCTTTCTAGAAGAGAATAGGGAAAAGATACCAAGGAAAATCTAGGTGATATAAAATCTTTTAAGTGTAGGACTAAAAATAGATTTCTAGGGTACTCCAGTGAAAACCTCCGGGTTGAATTAGACCCACCCTGTAAAATAAAGATAACAATGTCAAGACCCTGCAGCCTTCACAGCATTTTGAAAACTTTCATCAAAGAAATGAGAACCTGTATTATTGTAAGGTAGCAAGTGATAGGTTAAAATGATCACCAATCAGCTTCAACTTCTCAGAGAAATTCCGGATTCAAAGGATAAAGAACAAGGTCACTCACAATCATTTTTATACATTTCCCACAGATAAAGACAAAAGTCAAGTACCACCTTACTAAAGTGTAAGAATGCCCCCAAATTTAACTTTTATTAAAAGTTAAAATATCAAAATCATTCTTAAAAAACTTTCCCCAAAATGTTGCATTCCTCTTCATCAACCCTGGACCCACAAGCAGAATGAGTATGAGCAGAGGAGAGCTATCAAGACACACATCACATATGGGGATACCCAAATGAGGTAGCAAATTGAAATTATGCTATAATTCTAGTCACTCAGGCAGAAATACCTGACTGGTCTTGTGACCCCTTGGTAAATTACTTTAAGCCTCTCTGTGCCAGTTTCATCACCTTAAAATGGGAATAAAACCTCTCTGCCCTCCCCTTAGGGTTATTGTGAGGAAATTATTTTGCAAACCAAGTGCTACAAAAAATGGATCACAAGAATTTAGAAGTCATCTAATCCAAGCCCCTCTCTTTATAGAGGAGTGAGCTATTATTTTTAGGACTGTGGTACTAAAGCACCAGTCTTTTTCATCTCTATTCGAGATAAAATTAAAATTACTAATATGGGCCATGCAATCTTTAATCAAGAAGTGAGGCTGTCACTTCCTAAAACCAACAATCTTTTAGAGTCAGCAAAGGTTATGAAATGTATCTTTACAACACCTCCTCAAAATTCAAGGCAATAAAAAAAGGGAGGAAAGTGATTAGACAATTGCAGAAATTCCTAAGATTTCTGAAGAACATAGGACAGTCCCCCCGACACCAAAAGATAATAGGATTTAGATCATCTAAATCCCTCATTTTAAAAATGAGAAACTAAGGCCCAGAGAGGCAAAGTTTTAGTAGTAGCAGAACTAAGCTGTAAATAGAGGCCTCTAATCTCAAATCCAGTCTTCTTTCCATTGCTCTGACTCTTAAATTAACAGTTTACTACAAATGGAAATTCTGCCACCCTTCATTCCCACAAAAATATTGCCAAAAGTCGTACTATCTTATTCAAATGGGTGGACATGAAACAACTTTTCTTCTACTAGGATATTTGGTGATGGGGGGGAGAATGTACTCCAGGGAAAAACAGACCAAACAAAACTAGACAAAACAATGCCTGACTTTCCCAGGCCTTTCTCCCAGCCTCTCTTCTGAATCAGTGCTCCCCTCTCCAGACTGGACACTCCAGCCTCCTTTTAAGAGTCATTAGGAAGCCCAAATAACTTCACAGTCCCTGCTTCCCGGCTGCTGTCATATTTGCCATCTTTGTCATCACAAGCAAATGCCAACAAAGGTCTTTTGGGATGCCAGGCCACCGTGAATGTTGGGGACTCACACTGCACCTCCCAGAGCTTATCACCTATAATCAACAGACACAGAGAGCATAAGTCAGATACATTCACATACAGATTGATCAGAAATAAAATTTCTTATTTCTATTGCACTTTAATACCCAAAAAGTACTTTTTCATATCACCTTTTGAGCTACATAAGAATTATCCTTAGATAAAGGATATAAAAACTAAGGCTCAGAGAGGTAAAACTATGCCCCCAAGGTCAGAGCTAGGAAATGCTACAGTTGGGATCTAAAGTGTCCTGACAAAATCCATTACCCTTTCCATTCTACCCCACTGTCTCCAAAATACAGGTTGAACTAGATGATTCTAAGAGTATTATCCTATTAACAAAAACTTCTAAGAATCAAAAACAAGATAGGACAAAAGGTAAGTTTTTTCTCCTTTGAAACATAAAGGCACAAAAAAAGGAAATTAACTAAAATTATTTCAAATAAATGTTGATACTATTTAAAGGTCTGATATTTTCCAACAAAGGGCAACATGGGTCAATTAAAGTCCACATGTAAAGTATACGAAATGCTTTCCTAATAATCCTATGAAGTAGGTCCTACTTATATCATTCCTCATTTTGTATTGCTCAACTTTGACAAACTGATCTGTGTATCATAAAAGAGGTAGCTTTCACTTTGGGTTTTCAAAACCTTCTCAATTGCTCATTGTATGATCTTAGATAAGTCACTTTATTTTCTTAGTCACAGTTTCCTCCTTTGCAAAACGGGGATGATCCAAATCTGCATGAATAAAAAAAATCTTCCCTGTGTTTTTTGGGTTATTCCTTCAAATTAAGATGAATCAAAGGGAATAATGTCAAATTGCCTCAAAGCTTTCTTGAGATCTATAGATCTGCTTTTTCTCTCTAGATATAACACTGAATTATGAATTTTAAGCTAGTGGCTATTCATTCACTGCATTAGCATTTCAAAGGGTTGTCAAAGTGCTTTACTCTTAACTTTTTTTTTTTTATATTTTTGACTGAAGCTTTCTTTTATTGTCCTCCAGAATTCTAAATCTGCATATCTATCAATAGTAGTCTAAAATCATGTCAAAGGTAATTTCATAAAATCTTTTATCTAAAAATATTGAACATTTTCAGACTTTAAAAGCTAAAGTGAAAGGCACCTACAAAATAAACCGCTGACTAAGGAATTTTTTTAGATACAAAATGCAAGTCTAGGCATACCTCCCCAGCATCACAAATTTGTTTCTTTTAAAGTATAAAACTATTGGGGTAGAGGAATAGTTTAGATAATTCAGCTCATTCAGAGTGATTTTGAGGTTCTCAACTTTAGAAAATTTTTCACTATCAGCTCTACCACTGCCTAGTTATAATATCTTGGATAAATTATTTCATATCAGCTTTATCAGCTGTAAAAATGAAAGTAAAAACACAGATCTAAAGTCTTTTCCAGTTGTACTTTCTGTAATTCTGTGAAATTTTATTAAACATGTTTCACATTATTAAACATAATGCTAATTTCTTTAAGTAGAACTTTTTTTACCTGTCTCTACTTCAGCAATGTCAATAAAGTGATCTTCAGATGCTGATGCAAGCATCTTCCCATCATGGCTAAAGCTGAGGGTTCTCACTGGCCAATCCAATCTGTAGAATAGGGATTTTTACTCAACATTAAATTAAAATTAAATTTAAATTCTTTTATGTATAACACATACACACACTTTTATTATGTGAGCCCCATCTAAGAAATGTAAGGAACAAATGAGAATGGCACAAAAGAGGGGTTACCGTTGCATAGTGAGGCATAAGAGATGAATGGTCAGGAAGTACTACTGACCTGGAAAAACATCTCACACACACTAATTCATCAACATCCCAAAGGCTAACTAGTGCATCAGCACTTCCTGTGGCAAAGTATTTCCCAGTGGGGTCAAATTTGATACAGATGCAATTGGAAGGATGGGCATTGATGGACTGCACAGGCTTCAACTCAGGATAGCTAGAAAGAAAAAACACAGAACAAGGCATATAGATCATTTATCCATATACCCACTGACATGCTGGATCTAAATTATTAGCAAAGGCATTGGCCTAGGAGTTGACCCAAATTATAATTAACTGTGATGTGGGGCAACCCAATCAATTACATTTGACCTTTCTGAGCTACATTTTCCTCACCTGTAAAATTAAGAGATAATATTCATAATACCTATTTTTCACTCCCCTAACCCATTCCCATAACTAGAAATCTACTCCCTCTTTACCTCTACCTCTCAGAATCCCCTGTAGCACATGTAGTACTTCATAAATATTTTATCTCTCAAAGCTTATATCAGGCATCAACTGTTACATATGAAGATGTTCCTCCAGTCATTAGTGCCTTTCCTTCCCCCTTCCACAATTAACTTGCATTTATTTTGCATATAATTTAAATATCCATATTATCTCTACAATAAAATGCACAATAAAGCTCCTTGAAGGCAGGGTTTATTTCATATGTCTTCACATCCCCAGTACCCAGCAACATAGTAGGGTATTTAATAAATATTGTTGATTACTTCTCTTTTATGATTGTTTTAAGGAAAACATTTTTTAAACTATAAAGCAATTTTAAATATGTGAGCTCAAAGTTACTTCTCCTTTCATATTTTCATAGCATACTCTGCATTTCTAATTAAACCTTATCAACTTCTACTTCATCTCACATTTTATAAATACCTCGGTTTTATCTTCAAAACAACCCCAGGAGAGAGGTACATCATTATCGCCATTTTGCAAATGAGGAAACTAGGGCTGAAAAAGGTTAAGTGACTTGTCTAAGGTCACACAGCTAGCATCTGAGACAAGATTTTTCCTGACTCCAGATCCAGCTCCATCCACTGTACCATCTAGTTTCCTCAACAGATGCCACTAAAATAATTCAAGCAAGAAAAATGAAGATCTGAATCATAGTGGTGTGAATTAATTAGCATTGCAGAATAGAAGCAACATTGAGTTTAAAGTCAGAAAATGCAGGTTCAAATCCTGTCTAAAAAATAATTTTAAGATCTGAGGTCTACTACTTATCACCAGTGCTACTCTAAGCAAGTCACAAAACTTCTCTAGCCTATAAAATCTGTAAAATTTCACATTGTGAAATAAAAGGATCAGGTCCCTTCCAGCTCCAAATATATCATCCTAACTTAGTCCAAACCCCTCATTTAACAAAAGAGAAAACTGAATATCACGGAGGGGAATTACCCTCTCACAAGGTATCACTTGCTGGCATTAGATCCTTGTCTTTGCTTCTTCTACCTATCAATAGGGAACATGCCCTATACTTCATCCAAAAGAGCATAATAAATGATAAAGAGGCACATCTCTACCTTGCTTCTCTAAATTTTACCTGGCTTTTAGTTTGTACTCCTTTTATGCGATCAACATAAAGTTATCATTCTCTCCTCTCTACTCCTAAAGCACATTTTGTATCACTTACATGGCACTTACATTATGATTTGAGTTCACATCTCACTTAACCTCCTAGACTCAACTCCCAGAAAAGGATCAAAACTTATCTTATATGTTATCCTTCTCAGAACCTAGAATAGTACAATTTACACAATAAGCTCTCAAATATTTAATGAGTAAGAATAATATGATGGCCTAGTAGACTGGAACCAGATACCAGTTGTGTGACCTTGAACCCATTCTAGGTGATAATGCTAGTACTAGGTTAACTTCACAGAGTTGTTATAGTATTGTATAAAGTACCACATAAATCTAAGTTATGATCATAAGTGAGAATGTCTTCATGACTTCTTTAAAAAGCAACCAAAATGAAAGATACAAAATGAAAAGTACTAAATCCTTTCATTTCACAGATAAAGAAACTGAGGATTTAGTTTGTTTAGTGAATTGCCCAAAGGGATACAACTGTTAACTAGACAGAGTTGGGATTCATATCCAAATCATTAGGATTTAAATCTAGTACTCTTTCAACTGCTCTTACTAAACCATGCTGCCTTCTCTCTATAAATCTGCAAATGAGTCACAATGACAAACATTTTCTCTCCCCAAGTAATGACTACTTTAATGAAATCCATGATAGGAAAAAGAGCTAAAATATCTCCCTAAGCATTCATCTCAAGCCTAATTACTGCAAGGATTTATACTGTACAACTCAGCATCCAATGGATCCCAGCCTCCAAGGAAATGTTCAGAAACATATAATGAAAAGAGCCCTGGGTGTGAATCTCCATTTAACCATTAACTAGCAGTATGACCTAGACCAAGTCCCTTTATGAGTCTAAGTTTCCTCATCCATAAAAGGAGAAAATTGGACTAGATGATTTCTAAGGTTCCTTTTCTACTCTAACATTCTATATTCTAATCTAAGTCAATTCAAGAAATTTGGGATTGGATAGCTAAATGGAAGCAAAAGAAGAACCAATGGGAAGACTAACATCAAGGCAGCACAAGAAAAAGTAATCACAAGAACAAAGTATTGATTTAAAAGGTAAGGTTAAAAATCAGTACCAAAAAAAATGAGGAAAACACAAGCCTAATAAGGTTTTGATTAACCAATTCAGTAAGATACTCGGGTTCTAAAACTCCTTCCTGTTCTAACGTTCTACAAGTCTGCAGCAGCTATAAATAGGAGAGATACCTGAGAATGTTGATACAACCATTGCCATTTGTCAGGAAGAACATATTGTTATCATTGTTCCAAGAGATTTCATTTACTTCAAATTTAAACTGTTCCTCTGCTTTTGAACGGTGGGTTTTAGCATCAATGAAAGTTACCACATCATCTTTGTTGCCCACAGCAATGGTCTGCCCATCGGGACTCCAGCAAATGTTAATATTCTCTCCTAGAAAGAAAAAAAACAAGCAAACTGACTTGACCAAGAACTACCAAATAAATTTTCTAAGGAACAGTTATAGTGCAGTGGAAAGGATACAGGACATGAAATTGAAAGATCTGCATTCAAATATCAATTACGATATTTACTAGCTGTGTGACCCTAGGCATATCACAATTTCCAAGATTCAGTCAATAAAATGAAGACAGTAATCTTTTGCACTATCACACCTAAGATTTATTGTGATGAAATTAATTTGTAATTCTTAAAGCACTATATAAATGCAAGTTAGTTTATTATAATACAAAATCAAAACTTTTCTTTGAATACCGCATCACATCAGCTGCTAAATAGTCTAAACCCAATGACCACTTATTAAATAGAGTAAGTCTAAACTCGTCTTTACAGCAACAAAAAAGCACTTTCCTCACAACAAATTTATAAGGGAGATAAGTGGACTTCTATGACTTCATTGATATAGGGACCATGGTGAGAAGAGAGTGAATAGACTCCTTCTATAAACAGTCAGCATCTCCTCTGCAACTTATTGTCCTAAGCTGCCTAAAGCAGATGTCACCACCAGATTAAAATCTAACTGAGAAATGTTTAACAAAATAATTTTTAAAAAACATTATTTACAATTTTCAAAATCAATATGGCACCTACAGAGATTCTATTTGACTTTGATACCATGGATCTAGAGCAATGATAAGCTAATGGATGTGCCCCAAGTCATAGTCATTTATCTGTCACCAGCCTGTAAAAAGTCAAAACTAGGACATTACCCTGTCTTCAACTCTATTTTCCATACTACACCTCCCTTTTGAAAATCACCTTTAGTATTCACAGTAGCGATGCATTTTGTAGTTCTAACATCCCAGATGCGAATAGTTTTGTCCCCAGATGCAGTAACAAAGAGATCGGGATTACTTGGATGCCAACAAAGCTGATCCACGCTGTCCCCATGTCCTCGGTAGTTATTTTCTTTTACCTAAAATGAGGGTGGCATCTATTAACTCAAATAGATATAAATACTTCCGTGGGCTACTTGGGAATATTGGGAAAGTAGACTAAAAGCTACAACAGTGACCCTTCTGCACGGCCCCAGAGCACTCTCAAAGATGACCATCACTTCTTCCCTCTACTCCATTAAGGCCTAGTCACATTACTTCTTTCTGCTCTTGTACCACCCCCATTTCCGGATCCTCTCAGCCTTATATCCCAAACTCCTGCCAATTCTCAGGCCCCTAACATTTCACCATCTCTTCCATCCTCTCGATAGACACCCCCCCATTACTTTCAACTCCCAAAAGCTCGATATTTCAATTCAGCTCAAAAATATATATACTAACGACCTACTAGAGCAGCAGATGTTTGTGGTAAAAATGTGAAACAAAAACAAAACCAAAAAAAGTCACTGTCCTCAAATTTATATGGGGAGAAGGCCAGAGAATCGGACGGAGCTCAAGTTCACAAACTAGTGTACAATTTGTCAAGAAACATTACTGTAATAGTGGAAGATGTGAGGAGGAGGTACTAGAAAAGCTTAGTGAGATGAAACCTGACCAGAGCCCAAATGTAACGTAAGGGGGGGGGGGAGGAACAACTTGTGCAAAGGCATGGTGGTGGGAGATGAAATGTCGTAGTGTACAGGAAAAATCAAGCAGACCACTTTGGCCTTCCAGGGGGCGTTCTCTCTGCTGCTCTTGCCACCCCAGGTCACGAGTCCCTTCAGCCCCCCCAATTCCTGAAGGCTAGCCTCCCCCTCCCCGGGGCCGAGCGCACCAGGCGGTCCTTCTCGAGCAAGAAGACGCTGGCCGTCTTGTCGAAGGAGCCCGAGGCCAAGCGGCGCCCGTCACAGCTCCAGGCCACCGAGTGCACCTTGGCGCTGTGCGCCGGGAACTCGCGTGTCTTGCTGTGGCTCCGAAACAGCTCCTGCATCCCGGCCACATAGCGGGACGGGCCCCCGGTCGAGGTACCCCAAGGCCCGGGGCCCCCGACAGCACCCAGCCCCAGAGCAGAGCTCCCCGCGAGGGTTGAGGCGCTCGCCATCCCGCGCACAGAGAGCCGGGCCGCAAGCTCAGGAGAGCAGAAACCAACCGCCACCCACGAGTCGCAGTGAAGGCAGGGGCGGAGACACGCAAGCGCACTCCCTCCGCTCAACCGCCAGTGGGGGAGAGAATCAAGAAGCTGGGGCTTCCAGTCTGAGACGCGCAAGCGCATTCATCTAGCTCAACCACCGTTTAGGAAGGAGCGAGGAACCGCCGCCTCAAGAAATACGCATGCGCACTCATCCCGCCCAACCACCGGTCGGGTAAGAGCCATTCCAGAAGCTTCAAGAACTAAATGGCGCAAGCGCATTCACCCAAGCCCAATCGCCACTGGAAAGACGGCAAAAGGTTGAAGACTACAAATCCCATCCTTCATCCTTCTATGACCTCTATTAAATATTATCTTTTTGGATCCCTTCAACTTCTGCTTCTGATAGTCTTGAATTTTCCCTGTTATCTTGTAATCTTCCTTATACCTTAAGCTGAACAGAACTGATTAGCTTAGAAACAACCTGGAAATAAAAAGACACTGATTGCTCTTGGGAGGACGAGACCCATTGGAAAGAGGCAGTAAACAAGGGGTGGGGCGGCAACCTTGGATTGCAGATGGAGGAGGAAGCCTTGGCAACCTGAGCAGGAAATTGAGTGACTTTAATAGTTACTTTCCAGGGATATTAATAAATGGCAATTAATCTTTTCGTAACGCTTGAAGGTGCCTTGCAAATATTTCATTTTAATCTCTCTAAAACCCTAGGGAGGTAAGTGCTATTAGCATTATTCCCATTTTACAGATTACCTTTTTGTCCGCTTCACAGTACCTCAGGCCAGTGAAATTTGCTTTATTTCTTCTCCTTTTTGACATTACCTGGCATGCCTGAAATGCATTTCTTCTCTCCTTCTGGACTCAAGACGCACCTTCAATCCCTGATCACCCTCAAATCTCTTTTCACAGATAAATTCATATTTAATTTGAATATGTATTTATGTGTATGTTTCCTCCATAGAATATGTTTGTGTGTGCCCACTTAAGACATGGATGTTGATATGGACAGTCAAAATGCAGTTCTCTCCAAAGGCTTCCAATGATATATCTGGAATCTTCCCTATGCTTATGGAAAAGAGACTGATGATTGCCTTGAAAAGAGCAAAAGGGTCAGGAATTTGAATAAACTTTTCTCTCCAGTCTCTGAGAGGAGCACTGGACTAGAATTACAATTGATCTTCATTATTTGTAGATTTAAATCTATAACTTCACCAACTTGCTAAAATGTATTCAGAACCCAAAAAACAACACACACTTTTATACTTATTCCTCTACATTTATAGTGACAAAAATTTGAGTGGCCCTATACCCATGTTTCTAGCTGAGGTGCAGCAAAATTCTGGCAACCCTCTGCCTTCCTGTTTCAGTTTCATACTCTATAATTACTCTTTATATGGTCTGCTAATGTCATGTTTTTTATTTTTTGCATTTTTTGTGTTTTTGTTTGGGGATTTCACTGTTTAAATGGCTCCCAATGATAGGGCTAAAGTATTGTCAAGTGTGCCTAAGCACAGGAAAGCTATGATATGCCTTATTGAGAAAAGAGATGTTGGATAAACACCCTTCAGGCATATTCAGTGATCCTGGTCATAGGTTCAGCATTAATGAATCAACAATAGGATGCATCCAGAAAAATGAAAAATTCACTTATCTGTGAGGCAGCTCTGGAAAGTGCTCTCAGGCTTTCAGGCACTGATATCTATATTGCCTGTCATAGTAGTGGTCAGTATTTGCCAATTCTTTCTTCACAGTAACTTAATAGATAACTACCATGAATGATGAGAACCAACTGTATACGTGTCTGTCTAAAAGTTGTTGTAAAGGATATGATAAGTTCAAAACAAAAATCACTTTCCTGGTCATTAGTCCTTTATAGAAAAAGATATGCCCAAACTTACATCTGTCAGATTGGCTACTTCCCACCAAACAAATGTTGGTCACACAAAGACTTATAAATATTGAATAGCAAGTAAGGAAAACAAAACAAAAAAAAAGGTTATACATATCAAAATAAACAAGAAAAATACACAAAAGTGAATGATTTCTTCTGATGGAAGTAAGATATTTCAGTTTGAACCAAGAGAGAAAAATCCTGATCTCACTTAAAAGGAAATTCTCTCTCCAAAATCTAGAAAGCTAAAGTAGAAACTGATGACTTCCCCTACATTCAAAGTCTTTTTCAAAGTCTTTCTCTCCAACTTAGAAGTGTTCTCAAAGAATTTATAAATCCAAGAGTGTTTCTGAAAGAATATATTTCTCACCTAAAGCTTTTGCATGTATTCTATAGATATTTGGTGTTCTGTCATCATTTCAGTAATTGGAATATCTTCTTGCACATGCAAAGACATGCAAAATGTCACAGGTTTAAAAATGCATCATGCAAATATATACACTTCAATGGCAGGGACGACCATCTCATTCTTGTCTGTGGTCCCTAGCATTAGCCCAATGCAGATCGTGTAGGTGCTTAATAAATAAACACTTTATTGATTCCTTGGTTCTAATGAATGATTCACCTTCCTGTAATGTTTTCAACTCTGTATTTTGCCACCATGACTCAGCTTCTTTTCACCCAGTTATTGTGTGTCCTTCATTATCAAAGAGGACTAGACATCAGGAAGATGATGTCATGACATGTAAATGAATTGGATTTAAGTGAGGAGGGGCCATGCAAAATCACCTATCTCACTTTGTCTTCCAGAGCCATCTGGGCCCAGTGACCAGATATAGATCAGGACAACTGGAGATGGCCTGGATGCCATGAGGGACCTTGGACTTTTTAAGCTGACAGTTTGACTGAAACAATTCCCATGCAGTGATTAAAACTAGGTAAGAAATGAGGCAAAGAATGGTTAAAAAAAAAAATCAGTCTTTGAGGAGAAGACCCTCAGGGTTTCTGGCCAAAACCAGAAGCTCACTTTCATTCACTCTGAATCATCATAGCCCAGTGACTGAGTGAGGCTTGGCCTGGGACCTGCAGCTAGCTAATCAATGACATCCAGGGTGATATAGGCTTAAAGCATAGTCCTTCAGAAAGGATTCGATCCCCTAAATCCCAAGGTGTCTTGCAAAGTTTCAGTGATCAGCATTTACATTCCTTTAGGCATAGCACCTGCAGGTAAGGGTATTATACCTTATGTGGACAGAGGGAGAAGAAGAAGGTGAAAAAGGGGGACATTTTGCTGGCTCCAGGTGCAGGACTTTATTGAATTGCCCAGATGGGGATCTGAATCATAGACATAGATCACAGTCCCAGGGTGAGGAGGAGCATAAGTATGTTAGAACCTGCAGCTACTGGGGAGCAATGGTCTTGGTCACAGATCCAGGATAAAAGAGTGCATATGGTTACTTACAGACTAGAGGCAGGAGATTAGTGACCACACCTCTCCTACCTTAGAAGAATTAAAAACTTTATAGATCCCCAGAATTAGCTCTGGAGAGAGCATCTCTCTCTCTCTCTCTCTCTCTCTCTCTCTCTCTCTCTCTCTCTCTCTCTCTCTCTCACACACACACACACACACACACACACACACACACACAACAAAAAAACTGAAGCTTGCCCAGTGTCTCTTACACACTAGGACCAAAGCCCAACATTAACATCAAGTTAAAAATCAAAGAATAAGCTGGAAAAATGAGTAAACAACCACAACAAAAAAAGAATCTGACTATAGAAAGTTATTATTGTGGTAACAGAGAAAATCAAAACACAAAAACAATTACATACACATTTGAAGCAGAGAGAAAAATACAGAATAAAGATGAAAGACTGGAAAAGAATATATCATGCTTCAGCTGCAGTTTAAAAAAAACAGGTAGCAATCATAATCTCAGAAAAAGCAAAAACAAAAAATATCTGATTAAAAGAGACAAAGAGGAAACTATATCTTGCTAAAAAGGTACTATAGACAATGAAGTAATATCAATACTAATCATATAAGTGCTAAATGAATACTGTCCAAAATTTAAAATGAGAAGTTAAATGAATTATAGGAGGAAAGACAGTAAAACTATCCTAGTGGAAAACCTCAAACTTCTACTGTCAGAAGTAGATAAATACAACCAAAAATAAGTCATTAAGGTGAATAGAATTTTTAAAAAGATAGTGAAAACTAAATAATTTAATCCTAAAGAGCAAGATCAAAGAACAAATCATAAAAATAATTTCATTAAAGAGAAAAATATTCATAAAATAAATTTCATTAAAAATTTTTAAATAAATGTCATTAAAAACAACTTTGTGACAATATACCAAAATGTATGGGATGTAGCAAACACAATAGTTAGGAGAAAATTTATATCTCTAAATATTTGCATCAATAAAATAAAGAACTGATAAATGAATCAATGAATTGGACATGAAATTTTAAAAAAAATCTAGAAAAAGAACAAATTAAAAATCCCCAATTAAACACCAAATTAGAAATCTTCAAAATCAAAGGAGAGATTAATAAAATTGAAAGTATGAAAGTCATTGACCTAGGAAATAAAACTATGACCTGATCTTATATTGGGGGGGGAACAATAAAATGGTTAAGTCATTGATTAAACTGATTATTTGAAAAGAAAAAAAAGTTAACCAGTATCAAATATTAAAAGAGTGAATTCACGAAGAGGAGATTAAGCAATTATTTGGATAGATCAGGATCACTGGAGATGAACCCAGATGCAATGGGATTCCTTGACCTTTTTTAAGCTAAGTTCTTTCCCACGTCTCAGTTTGACTAAGACAATGCCTATTCAATGATTAAAGGTAGGTAAAAAATGAGCATATTTCATCTTAATTACAAGCCAATAATCTGACAACCTAAGTAAAATGTTGAATATTTACAAAAATATAAATTGTCCAAATTAACAGAAGAGGAAATTGAATACTTAAATAATCCCATTTTAGAAAAAAAAAAAAAAAAAAGAAAGAAAGAAAGAAATTGACCAAGCCATCAATGAACTCCCTAACAAAAAATCCCAAGGGTCAAATGGATTCACAAGTGAAGTCTACCAAAGATTTAAAGAACAAGTAATTCCAATAGTATATTTGGGAAAAGACAAAGTCCTAACAAATTCCTTTTACAACACAAATGGGATGCTGACACCTAAACTAGGAAGAGCCAAAACAGAAAAAACTATAGATCAAATTCCTTAATAGACAGATAAAGAGACAGAGACAGAGAGAGGATCTATTAGTACAAAAATACTTATAGTAGCTCTTTTTGTAGTGGTAAAGAACTGGAAATTGAGAGGATACCCATCAATTGGAGGATAATTGAACAAGTAATAATATATGATTGTTATGAAATACTATTGTGTTATAAGAATTGATAAACAGGAAGATTTTTGAAAAACTTGGAAAAACTTGTATGAATTAATACAAAGTGAAGTGAGCAGAACCAGAACATTGTACACAATAAGAGTGATATTGTACAATGATCAACTATGCATAATTTAACTATTCTCAGCAATACAATGATCCAGGACAATTCCAAAGGATATTATGAGTCCATAATGAAAAATGTTATCTACTTCTAGAGAAATAGCTGGTGGTGTCTAAATACAAATCAAAGCATATTAGTTTTCACTTTATTTTTATCATGTTTTTTGTCTGTTTTCGTTCACAATATGATAAACACAGAAATATGTTTTGCATAATGTTACATGTATAACATATCAAATTTTTTGCAATCTCAGTGAGGGAGGGACAGAGAATTTGGAATTCAAAATTTAAAAAAAACAAATGGTAAAAATTGTTTTTACATGTAATTGGTGAAAATATTTTAAATATGATATGATTTTATCAGTAGAAATGACTTTAAAAGGGAAAGAATTTTGGAAAGATGGCAGAGTAAGTAAAAAAAATTTTCAGACTCTCCAAATTTCCTCCACAAAAAAATCCAGAAGATCACCATCTCAAAATGAAGGTAGAGATGCAGAAATAAATAAAACCAGGTCAAAGCAGTTGTCCTTACAAGACTACTTGAGAGGACCTCAGGGAAGACCCTACTTCCAGGAATAGAGGTTCTAGCTTAGGGAAGTGCAAACACCTCCAGGCAGACTCCACTGAATCAACAAACAAGAAGCCCTGGAGAGGTAGGGGAAGACCCTTCCCTGACACAGAATGTCAGGCCCAGATGTGTTGACCAGACAAGGTCTTAACAATAGCTGTAGATGAGGAGCAATAAGGTACGCAGTGAATGTGGTAGCAGAGGGACAGGAACCCTGATGGTTGTGGGCACTTGCAATAGAGCTGAGTTCCTTGTCGCAGTTCCAGGGCAGAGAGAAATGCTGAACTTTGCAACATCCAGAGGGATGGCAGTGAAATAGAACATTTTCAAGACAGTGTGGCTTGGGCCCTAGCTTTGGCTTGGGGATGGGAGAGTGCTCAAGGTTGGGCCCTCAGACAGAGCTCAGAAAATACAGTGAAGAGGTTCTGAGACTTGGGACACTATTCCTCACACCCAGGAGTAGAGCCAATTATAATAATAACCTACTAAAAATAAAACAAAAATAAAAATGAGTGTACAAAAGGAAAAGAACCTGATCATAGAAAGTTATTGTGGGGATAGAGAAGATCTGAGTTCATATTCAGAGGGAGATAATGAAGTTTGAAGTTAAAAATCCACTTCTAATTCCAAGAAAATATGACCAAATGGTCACAGTGCCCCTAAAAAGTTCTTGAAAGAACTTTAAAGGGACTTCAAAAATCAAAGAAGAGAGATTAAGGAAAAATTAGAGATAAAAATAAGAGCAATCCAAGAAAATCAAGAAAATTTTGAAAAAAAAAAAGTCAGCCAACTGGAAAAAGAGATCCAAAAATTTAAAGAAGAAAATAATTGCTTGAAAAGTGGAATTGGGCAAGAGGAAGTTAATGATATCATAAGACACTATGAAATAAAACAAAATCAAAAGAATGAAAAGATGGAAGAGAAAATGAAACCTCTTATTAAAAAAATAACTGATCTAGAAGGACTGAGGAGAAACAATATAAGAATCATTGAACTATCTGGGAATTCCAACCAAAGAAACAGTCTTGATGCAATATTACAAGAAATCATGGAAAATTGCCCTGAAATATTAGAATGAAAGGATAAAAATAGAAATTTTTAAAAAAATCTGATCACCATCTAAAAGAAATTCTAAGATGAAAATATACAAAAATGTTTTAGCCAAGTTTTAAAGAACCTGAGTTGAGGAGAAAATATGATAAGCAAGGGAAAAAAATGTAAATACCACAGAGCTATAATCAGTTTCTTCATTATAAGACCCTAAGTCTTAAAACATATTTCAAAGAGAAAAAGAGTTGGGGTTGCAATCAAAAATAATTCGAGTCTAATCCTAAACAAAAACAAACAAACAAAAATAATGGTCATTCAATAAACTGAAAGACTTTCAGATATTTGTGGCAATAAGATCACATATGGGAATCAGGAGAAACATAAGAAAAATACTAAAGATTTTCTAAGAGATCTAACTATTGACTTTTTAAATGTGAAAATATCAGTACTCTTGCGACTGTCATTACTTAGACAGCTTGTAATAAACTGAGTATAATGGGTTGATTCTAAAAAATAAAACTGGGTAGGGAGAAGAAAAAGGAGCAATTATCTAATACAAATGAAATGTGAAAGGAAAAAATGATATAGAAAAAATTAGTTGGGATGGAGAGCTGGTAGTTCTAGAACTTTATCTTATCAGAACTGGATTAAAGAGGAAATAATAGATCTAGAAGGATATAAAAGTCTTCCAATTTTATAAATAAGAGGGTGAGCGAATAGGATAAGGGAGGACTAATGGGGATAAAAATGTAAAGGAAAGAGATTCAGCAATATCAGATATTATAAAGCAGTAAATGTCAAAAGTATCTGTTACTGGCTAAGAAATTGAAAGGTAAATCAGTGGAAGAGAGTAGAAATACAATATACTGTGGATTATAGTAACTTTTTATTTGACAAATGTAAAAATTTAACTTTTGGAGAAACGAATTCATTATTTCATTTTAAAAATTGTGGAGAAAACTGGAAAGCAGTCTGACAGAAACTAGACTTAGACCAATGTCATAAACTATATATCAAGATTAGGTCAAAATGAATACATGACTAAATATAAAGGGAAATATTACAAGAAAATTAAAAGAACATGGAACATATTACCTATGAGACTCATAGATATAAGAAGAATATGTATAAACAAGACATAAAAGGCATAATGTCGGTTGTATTAATTAAAAGGTTGTAATATATATAATATATATATATATATAATCAATGTAGCCTAAATTAAAAAGAAAACAAATTTGGAAGAAAATTTTCAGTTTCCCAGATAAATGTTTCATTTTTCAAATATATAAAGAACTTTGTCAAATTTATAACACAAGTCATTCCCCAATTGATGAATGGTCAAAGAATATGAAGAAATCAAAATTAAATGCATTCATGTGGGGGAAAATGCTCAATCATTATTGGTGAGAGAAATGCAAACTAAAACAATTTTGATCTTATATCTATCATATTAGTTAAAATTATAGAAGTACTTCCATTGGGGAATAGCTAAACAGGTTTTGATGTATGATTGTGATATGGAATACTACTTTACTAAAAACAATAATAAGCTGATTGATTTTAGAAAAATAATGAAAGACTTGGACCCACGAAGGAAGTTATCCACCTCCAGAGAAAGAACTCATAGAAATATGTATTATATGATTATACAAATATACATATGTATATGTTTATATATATATGTATATTATATGCATATTTGTGTTTAATTGTAGCCTTCTCTAGGGTGGGGCGGCCAGTGAAGAACCAAAAAAGGTTCACAGCAGAGAAGAAAAGAAAACTTAGAAAGAAGCACAGAAAAGCTGGGTAGCTTTGAAAACAAGTACAAGTTTGGTTTGTTTTTTTTAAGTAATCACTCTGAAATGGAAATTCATGATTTTATAGTGAATCCTCTATGATCTGCTGTGTACACAGAAATGTTCCCTTCTTTTCTTGTTTTTTACTAAAGTTTAAAATGAATTTATAAAAAAATTAATTAAAAGCTAATTTAAAAAGAAAATTACTTTTAAAGAGAGGCATTATTTTGCTGTTGCCCCTTAAAGATCATGAGACATTTCCATCTGCTTGTAGCTGAAATATTCTAAATGTATTATCTCTCCCATTAGAATGCGAGTTCCTTAAAAGTAGAGACTATCTTATTTTTCTATTTATATCCCCAGTGCTTTATTCAATTCATTTATTAATTCAATAAATTTTTGTTGTTGCCTGCCAGCTAATGGAGGAGATGCCAAAATCATAAAATCTGTGCTAGTTCATACTGCTGGTATCTATGTAGTCTTCAGAAGTCAATAAAGCATTTACTTATGCCTGTGCTGCTGGAAACCAAGCTTCCAGAAACAAAATGTATAATGTAACAATTCTGCATTAGTGAGAGTTTCAAGAGACCAAGTCACAAGACTGAAAATGAAAGTCACTTGCCTGGCATTTAAGGTCTTTTCCAACCTGGCACCACCCTACCTTTGCAATTTCTTAATATTCCTCTTCCATATAATAATAATAATAATAATAATAATAATAATAATAATAATAATAATAGCTAACATTTATATAATGCTCATCATGTCATAGGCTCTGGGCTAAGTATTTTGAAAATATCTTCTCATTTGATCCTCACAACAATCCTGAAAAGTAAGTTCAATGATTATCCCCAATTTACAGATAAGAAAATTATTAGCAACTATATTGTGCTATTATTACCCAAAGGATTTTGCCTTATTTTAACTTGTTCATCAAATTGTTCTCATCAGCCCATTTTGTTGATGGAAGTCTTCACATGTTTAGGGTAAATATCCCCATATTCATTGATAGGCCTTCAGGTACCCTAAACCTGGTTTAGCTGAGATGAGTTACTGGGATGTGGCCTCTATGCTGCTACAGCTTCTTGGGGCCACGGATGAGAGTTGGATAAAAGGTGGACACTGAAGATGAAGGAGCAAGCCTGAAAAGGGCTTAGCAAGTTTTCACATCACAGCTCACAGAGTTGGAGGAAGGGGGAACAAGCCAAAATAATGAGTTCAGTTTTGGACATGTTGAGTTTCAAGATGTTTATGGGGTGTCCATTTCAAGATAACATTCCACCTTTGAAATATCCTTTGAATCCATCCTTTCCCATTTATTCATTTATCATTGTAATAATCATCTCATAATTTACTTGGGATTTTAAAATGTGTTTATGTTAGCCTCACAATAATCTATAAGGTGGATACTCCCAGGAGCATCCCCTTTTTATAGAAACTAAAAGAAGTTACTTGAAGATAAGAACTGTCAAAGATGGGATTGAAACCCTAGGTATTCACTTTATCTTTCTTGCCATGTGGCTTTTTCCGGCATATATTAATCTTTCTCCCTTAAATTCTTAGAGAATGTAATGTTTTAATCATTTCATCTTTTATCACCATTTATATTATTCTGTTTTCATGTATTAAAAGTCTATTCTTGGGGGCAGCTAGGTGGCGCAGTGGATAGAGCACCAGCCCTTAAGTCAGGAGGACCTGAGTTTAAATTTGGTCTCAGCCACTTAACATTCCCTAACTGTGTGACCCTGAGCAAGTCACTTAACCCTAATTGCCTCAGCAAAAAAATAAAAAAAAAAAAAAAAAAAAAAAAAAATTAAAAGTCTATTCTCTGAATAAATTGTAGTAAGCTCCCTAAGACTAGGAACATTGTCTTATAATTTTGCATGTTCTCAGGGATCCAACACAGTATTCTGCCCATGACAGGTACTTAATATCTGATTGAATGAAAGAATTTTCTTTAATGGCCATGAAGGTAGCTGAAGGTGGCACTGTGGAGCACTTAGAGCTTGGTCAGACATCAAAGATGGCAAGGTCAGCTACTGCATCTCAGGTCATTGCTATTCCTTTTATCTTGCCCCTGGACTTGGATGACTCCAGCAGAGAAAGCAAGGCTGGTGACTTTGTGCAACTCTGCCTCACTTACCTAATTCATGAGCTAGTTAAGATATCATCCCATGATGTCACTGGCCCTTTTCAAAAATGAAGGATGAACATATTTCCTCAAAAATTTATTCCAATGCTCAATGCACAATTGACATTTAGTAAATGTTGGTCAGATGAAGGAATGAATGAATAAATGAATAGGTCTTAGTCCTAGCTTTGACTCTAGCTTTGTGACCTAGGCCTGGTCACTTCCCTGTGCCACAGTTTCCTCATGTGTAAAATGGGGATAATAATCCACTTTCCTGGATTGTTGTGAGAAAAACCACTGTGGAAACTTTGAAGCACTATGGGAATGGGAGTTATTATTCATCCCATTATTCTCATTAGTAGTAGGAATGGGGGGTCGACTAGCTAATGAAGGCTCAGTCCTGGGAATGTGTTCATTTGGTCAGCCCATTTCAGAAAGTTCCTAATAACGTGAAAGGAAGAGGTCTGTCACAATCATTGCTTAAGCAGCGTTTTATAAACTCTTGGCTTGAATTTGTGCATCAACTAGTTTTCTTTGAGGTTTTTCTAGAAAATGTTTTGAAGCCATTTTCTTCTATAATCTGTGTTCTGTCATTCTCTTGAATCTGGACCGGCCTTATCATCATAATAATAGGTCTTTAGAATAGTTTTGTTTTGTTTTGTTTTGTTTTTTACTAATTCTTCCAGCCTACATTCTGAATTTGGACTTTATTCTAGGGCAAGGCCCTATGTCCTAGAGGGAATGTCTGGACCTAACTTAGTCTTATTTTGTATTCTCTGTGGTCCTGTTAGTGTTTTGTTTTTGGAATGCTATATTCCTTAGGGATCTTAAAGGCAGCTCAAGCTGGACATTTGAAAGTTTTCAGTGTGATAAAAAACTCCTAGATCCAGGGAAATGTCTGATTGCTGCCACCTATCCTAGAGTTTAAAAGTTCCTGAATCAGGTATGAGTCTGAGTAACTGGGTCTGTTCATGGTTGGAGCTGCAATAGACTGCTGCTGAACTTTATCCTTGTCAGTTATCTGGAAGGCTCACTGGGTTCAAGGCAACAGAATTACAGACTCCCCCTTGGCCTGAGTGCCCTGGTTTAATTATTCCAATTAAGGTTTCACACTATCTGGGAAAGGAATATGAGATCTTGTGCCACTCTTGGGGTGAGAGTCACACAGCTACTGCTCACTTCTGTTCTTAATACTTGCCCAGGACGCAGTTTGGGGCTCATGATCTCATGATGGGGCTTATGACTCTTTGTCATAAGCTGTCCACCAACTCTGATTGATTTTATAAATTTCATAAATTAAATGAAAATACTAGATGAAGGACTAGAAAAGAAATGAGAACTATAGAAGAAAAACTTGGAAAGAGAATTAACAGCTTGGAAGAAGAGATATAGAATCTTATCCAAGACAGTACTTACTTGAAAATGAGAATGGATGAAATAGAAGATAATGACTCCAGGAGACAACAAAAAGTATTAAAACAATATCAAAAGACTGGAAAAACAACTAATCAGAAAACAATTTAAGAAGATATCACTTAAAAATCCCTGGACTGGCTGAAAATTATGATCATAAAAACCTAGCCTGAAGTCACCGAAGAAAACCTTCAAGATTGATAAGAACCAGAAAGCAAAGTGAAAATAGAAAAAATCCACCTGTCACCTCCTCAGAGAAACCCCAAAAGGAAAACTTTTGGGAATATTATAATCAAAATCCAAAACTTTACAGAAAAAAAAATCCTGTAAAAATCCAGGGGGGAAAGGAGGAAAAATGCATCAATCCATAAGGAGCTATAGTCAGGATCACAAAAAATTTAGCAGCCACTATCATGAAGAGCAAAGAGCTTGGAATATGATATTCCAGAAGGCAAAAATCTAGGTTTACAAGTAAGAATAACTTATCCATCAAAACTGAGTATAATTTCAAAAAGGCATGGGGGTGGGAACAATAGATTTTTAATGAAATAGAGGACTTTCAAGTATTCCTGATGAAAAAACCAAAACTAAATTTAAAACTTTTAAATATAGGCACAAGTCAAAAGAAACGTAAAAAGGCAAATATGAATGAACAATCACAAGGAATTAAGCAAGGATAAAATATTTACATTTGAATTGAAAAGATTATACAAATATTTTTTTCAGAATCCTAAATCATCAGGGTTAAGAGTGCCTGGAAGTTTCTTTTGGTAATGTTTCAATGATCTTAAAAGAAAAGAAAGGGAGGACAAGAATACATTAGGGGAGAAAGCCATGGAAGAGGGAAATTATGTCATCAATAAATGCAAGTAGAAGAGTACAGACAAGAATAAAGACATAAGGGGAAGTTTACAACACGTGAACCATCTTACCTGAAGTGATCAAAACAGGAAAGAGAACATAACCACACCCACATCTGGGTACAGAAATATATCTCTCTCAACAGAGAAAGAAGAGATGGAAGAAAGGAGACTAAAAGGGCAAGTGAAGGTAGAGAGGAGGGAGGAGATTAGCCCTAAACAAAACAAACAAACTATGAAGAGTGGATCAAGAGAGCAATTTAAAAGGAAGGAAAAAGCTCTGGGAAAAGGTAAGAAAAGAGAGACAGGAAAACAGAATCAGATGGCACTGGAACTGAGCACAATCCTTTCTCACCTCCCTTTTCTTCTTTATAAAGAGGGGCAAGG
Organism: Myrmecobius fasciatus; assembly: GCA_023553655.1. Lineage (NCBI taxonomy): Eukaryota > Metazoa > Chordata > Mammalia > Dasyuromorphia > Myrmecobiidae > Myrmecobius > Myrmecobius fasciatus. The sequence continues at coordinate 141,932 of JAJPUD010003445.1, forward strand.
GGAAAAGGAGAGGAAAAAATATAAGGTTAATAAGATATATGGAAATACGCAATTAGAAATCATAACTGTGAATATGAGTGGAATGAGCTCATCCATAAAAGGAAAAAAGATAGCAAAATGGATTCAAAAGCTAAATCCAAAAATATGATTTACATATGTGTGTGTGCATATATGCACGCACACACACATGCTTTTAGGAAGATTCACAATAAGTTCAAATAAGTGACTGAAGCAAAATCTACCTCTATGACCAATTCTTCCAACCCTTTTTTCCTGGATCTCATTCAGGTCATTCCCATTAATTACTGGTACCTCCAGGGCTCCACCTTAGGTTCTCTTATCTTCTTCCATACTATTTGAAATGGTGATTTCATCAACTAATTATCTAATCTGAATCTCTCTCCTGACCTCTATTCTTACATTTCAGCTATCTGTTGACACCTCAAACTGGGTATTAGATAACTTAAACTCAGTATGTCTAAAACAATTCATTATCTTCCCCACCATCTCAATCCTCTCCTCTTCTCACCTTCCTTATTACAATGAAGTGTACTACCATTCTCCCAGTCATCCAAAATCACACCATAGATGTCTCCTTGGACCTCATTAGCTCTTGCCTGGATTATGATAATACCCTTTTATTTGGTCTCCCTAACTCAAGTCTCTCCTCACTCCAATTCATTCTCCCATTTAGCTATCAAAGTGACTTTCCTAAAGTGCAGACCTGATCATTCCCCCCACTCTTTTCAGTAAACTCCAGCGGTTCTCTAGCACCTCCAGGATCAAATATAAAATCCTTTTTGGCATTCAAAGCGCTTCATAAATTGGCCTTCCTATCTTTCCAGCCTTTTACACCTTACACCCTCTCTGCTCCACATACTTTGTGATCTAGCGCTGGTCTCCTTGCTGTTCTTTGCATAAGACACTCCATTTTCTTATTCATTTTCGCCAGCTTCCACTCCTAGCATTCCTGCATCCCTTCAAGTCCCTCCAAAATCCCATCTCCTATAAAACTTATTTCCCAGTTCCCATTAATGCTAGTGCCTTCTCTCTTTTGATCATCTCCAATTTAACATGTTTAAATACATCGTCTTTTGTACATAGTTGTTTGCATATTATCTCCCCCATTAAACTGTTAACTTGGGAGCAAAGATTGTCTTTTGCATTTCTCTATATCTTCAGTACTTATAGTGCCTAGCACCTGGTAAGTGCTTTCAAAATGCTTATTGACTAACCATTTTTATTATACATCCCAAAGTCACATCTCCAAGCATATATATATATATATATATATATATATATAATATATATATACATATACAATGTTAATCAATCTATTGAGTGGACATCCATGTCCCACTTTAATGCCTGCCTCCAAAAAAACCCCAAAAAACTATAGATACATACATACATATATACATACAGGGGCGAAGAAACCTTAATCTACTATAAGAACTCTAGATGGCAGTACAAACAAGTTGATGTGATATATAATCAAATGCTATAGTCAAAATTTATCCATTTCAATACATGCAAGATTACCTAATAATTTAAGAATTCCTAAAGGTACATTAGTTTATGTTAATAAACAGACACATTAATATATGTCAGTGAAGATGTGAATTGTTTTAGAAATCATGGAAAATAATGTACAACCATTCTCCAAAAGTTATTAAACTGTGCATAATATACAAATTTCCAGGGTTGGCCTCTGGGTTGAAGGCATTCTGCGAATTCCCCTTCACTAAAAATATAAATCATTATACCCAAATATCATTAGAAAATGGCTAAGGGAAGTAGCAATCTAACACTTCCCCCATAATCCTAGGGCACACTCTTCCCTACATCCATGGGCTATAAGCTTAGGTTGAGACCACTGTGAAGAGGAATGCACCCACAGAGCACATGTAGCCAAGGGGTACACGTGCAGGGACACACAGACAAGGAAGGCACTTGGCAATCTCTGCCTTCAGAGCTTGTGGAGCTGCTTTGTTCTCCTAGTGCCCCCATCATCCTGCTCCCACTGGGCTTCCTCCCCACTGGCCCAATAGAGGGTCACTGAGCCTCATATTGCCTGACTGGATGCTTCTCTCAACAGGCTCAGCACAAATGTCTTCCCCCAGTACATGGATGTTGGAATTCTCTCTGCTTTCAGCTTCTGGATTCAGCTGAAGTCATTGATACTCTGAAATCTTTCCTACAAGAAAAATGGACTCTACCATGCCTTTTAACCAAACTGAGAAATGTTTTTTTTTGTTTGTTTTGTTTTGCTTGTTTTTAAGAAAAACAATTACTCTTGCTTCAGTTATAGAACCTTGTACAACCTTGGTAAAGGAAAAAAGAAGGAAAGGACAAACTCTTTCTCAGCTTTTTTTTTTCCATTCTTCTAGAAAGCTTTTCATCTTTAGAGAGGCAAGATGGTATCATGATGAAGTACTAGATCTGGAGTCAGGAAGACCTCAATTTAAATCCTACTGCATATATTAGCTGTATGATCCTGGACAGGTAAGTCACTTTATTTTTCTGGGCCTCAATTTTCCTATCTATAAAATAAAAGGGTTTAACTTCCAGGTTTATGACTTCTTGCTCAAATTTATGATCCAATGAGTTCTAGAATATTATTTGCTCTTTTATTTGGGACATAGAACAGGGTCTTTCTAGCTAGCTAATGTCCTCAGGCTTAATCTCTTCTTTGAACTGGCTTCCTGATTCTCTGGGATTGGTAATTTTTGAATGATTTATTTTAAAAATTATGCTGACTCTAGTGACCCTGTTCCCAATCCTACTTTTCAGTCAGCATTGGGGGAGGCTCTCTTGAGGAAGGTGTCACCCAGACTGCAGCCTTTATATTACTTGCTATTAAGGCACAGTAGCAGGTCACCCCCTACCTCTTTGTTAGCACATACGGACAATTGAGGAGGAGCTGAGACACAATAGCCCATTCCTTTTTGCTAACATGAACCTACCTGAATTTCCTTTATCTCATTATAAAAGTTATCAATAATGTGTTGCCTTTCTCTGATTCTTTTTTTTTTCTTGTAGATAGGATTTTTCTTGCATAACTTCTCAAGCATTTCAACATTATTAACATGTAGTGGACTTCCTGCCATCTGGGGGAGGGGAGGGGACTGGGGGTAAAATTTGTATTGGAAAGCTTTGTAAAGATCAAGGTTGGGGAACTACCCATACATATGTTATACAAATAAAAAGCTTTAAAAAAAATAAAAAATAAAAATAAAAAAATAAATAAAAAAAAATAAAAGTTATCAATAAAAAATTGGTTTCACCTTGAATTCCTGGCTGATCTCTCCCATCAAAATGTTGCTACCTTGATGTATTTTTTAAAAAATTCCTTTTAATTCTCTTTTTCCTGAATTTTGTCTCATTAATCAAGGTAAAAACCCAAACAAAGTATTTTCCTTTTAACAGACTATACCCTAAATTATTGTAAGACATACACTTGGTAATCAGAATATGTTTGATTATCACCCATATAAAAGATATATATTTGACTAATAGCTCTGGGATTTGTGGCTCCCCAATTTTTTCACCTCCAAATAATTTAGATATGACAAGCTGATTTAAGGCCATTATCTATCTGACATGCTTAATCGCACTCCTGGCCTTTCACATGCATATACCACCAGCAAAATCCTAAAGGATTGTTGAGCTCACATTGAAATCTTCCCCGGGCAAATCATATAAGGGTACAATGAAATGTATGGGAGCACAAAAATAGTGTCAAGAACTTTGCAAATCACAGTGTTTATATAATTAACATGAGGGTTGATACAAAGCACATGCAGATATTTTATTTGCAAATACTACATGATTGCTACATTAGAACTTCATACCACTAATCAAAGAACATGCAACATATATATTAGAATACAAAATCACAGCATGTAAGAACTTTAATATCAAAACTCGTCTTATGATTCATATTCATATGATACATAGCACCTAGAACAAAGCTGTTTACAAAGCAGAAATAGAGAATATGCATATATAGCAGTAGTACATGTATGACATTTCATCCTGTAAGGGAAGGGGAAGGGAATAAGCACTTATTAATTACCTACATGTTAGGCACTATGCTAATAATTTTTTTTACAAATTTTATCTCATTTGTACTAGAACATATCAATCAACAATAAATAAGCAGATTAAATTACTATGAATCAAGCACTGTGCTAGATTAAGTTTGTGATAAAAAGAAAAAAATGAAACCAGTTCCTGCCTTCAAGAAGTTTATATTCTAGAGAAAAAAAGTAATGGAGTACAACATATAAACATATTCATAATATACATGAAATAAATACAAGGCAATTTGAGATGATAGAAGGAAGCATTTTAATTTGGGGCAGCTCTTTTTGTGGTGGCAAGTAATTGGAAAATGAATGGATGTCCATTTGTTGAGGAATGGCTGAGTTGTGGTATAGTAATGTAATGGAATATTATTTTTCTCTAAGAAATAATGAACAGGCTGATTTCAGAAAAGACTTCCATGAACTGGTGCTGAGTGTGAGCAAAACCAGAGATCATTATACATAGCAACAAGAAGATTATGTGATGGTCAACTGTGATGGACTTGGTTCTTCTCAGCAATATCTAAGTGATAATTCCAGGTGATCCAAGATAATTCCAATGGACTTGGGATAGAAAATGCCATTCACATCCAGAAGAAAAAAAACTATGGAGAATAACCGTGGCTCAAAGCATAGTATTTTTACCTCTTTTTTTTCTTTTTCTTTCTCTTTTTTTCCCCTTTTGGTCTAATTTTTCTTGCACAACATGACAAATATGGAAATATGTTTAAAAGGATTGTGCATATATTATCTATTTCAGATTGCTTGCTTGCTGTCTTGAGGAGAGATGCTAAAGGAGGAAGGGAGAAAATTTTGGAACACAAAATCTTAGAAAAATGAATTTTGAAAACTATCTTTACATGTATTTGGAAAAATAAAATACTATTGAGAGAAAAAAAAGAGTCAAAGTTGGAGTTTGTAGAAAATAACTGAAGAATGATAACAGTTCTTTTAGATTACCATTTAGTAGCAACTGCTATATAAATAAGTAATTTGTGATAAATTAACTGCCATGCTCAGGCATAAAAATTATCAATTCAAGAGGAAATCTTTGTATCCAGTAGAGAAGAACTAGGATAGGTAGAGATTGAATGAGAAGTATCTTGGATTTGTGTTTTGAGTTGGCTTTCCTCCAGTTATGTGAGGAAGAAGAGGGCTTGTAATTTCAGATCTATCAAGAAATGGAATAAGGTGAGGAAAGGTAGTAGTTCCACAAGGGACTAGTGGGAAAGTAATTACACAGGATCTATAGAAGGCTTGTAAGAACAGAAATAGCTTTCTATGCTGTGTGAAGTGGTAGTCTGGTGTCTTAGATTAGCTAGTATAAACAGGAGCAGTATAGCTATTCAAAACACCTCTTCCCAAGATGTCTCAAAAAGTTTTTCTTTAAAACAAAAGAACTGTTCCATCTCCAACAAACATTAGAGAAGTTTTTGTTTTGTAATTCCCAGGTATCCCAAGGCAGTGATTGATTGGTTGGATATGATGGTGACAACAGCACCAAAGGCTCATTCTTATCATATACTGGACATCTATTATCTATAAGAACTAGAGTGCTATCAAAAAATTACTTTCCTTGGGCTAAGCTGAATATTATTGCAATTTTGGAAGTAGGGAGAGATCTTCCAAACAGTTTTAGGATTTTTAAACAAATCAGTAAAATTGTGTAGTTAAATATCCTAAGGAATTTTTGTTGTTTCAAATGAGTTTGACCTGTGCCAAGAACAGCAGCATTGGGGCTTATTTTTGCAAAGAAAAAAAAGCCTTTGTTTTAAATAATAACAGTGAGCAAGATGGTGGAATAGAAGCAATAATCCAAGTGAACTCTCTCAACATTTCTCTCCAAACAACTTTAAAATAACGTCAAATTAAAATCTGTAGAATTTTGTTGGTAAAGCCAACAAAAGTTTGGAGAAGGACTTTTTCCAGTTTCAGTCAACTTAAGTTAGAGATAAGAAGAAAGGTCTCTAACACTGGGGAAGAGGCTGGCCAGGAACCCAGCATAGCAGTGACACCAGCTGTGGGCTGTGAGCACAGCAGCAATAGCTAAAGACAGAAAGGACACTGGATAACTGCTCAGAAAAAGTTGACAAGACCCTAAGCTGGCACTGGATACAGAGTCCTGTTGCATTGTCCATAGGTAGTTCCAGGGCAGAGAGAAACACTGGTGCTTATGCCTGCAGAAAATCAGAGGCCCTTGCTGGGAAAATACTATAGCACAGATGAGGAGAGCAATGACCACGCTTCTTCAGCACTGAAAACTAACCCACAAGAACTAGCTCTGAAAATAGCATTTGGGGGGGAAAACCCAAAGCTTGGGACAGTGCTGGGAATAAAATAAAATAAAAAAATTTTAAATAAAAAAGTCAAGAGATAAGCTAAAAAAAAAAGAGCAAATAAAAAAAATTGACCATAAGAAACTACTAAGGTGACAGAAATGATCAAGACATAAACTTAGTATGTAAACTAATTTTTCTCATAAGAGGTGTTTTGGATATCTATACTGCTCCCTTTTATACTAGCTAATCCAAGACACCAGACTATACCACTTCACACCCACAAGATATGTGGGTGGAAGCTATGGTCCCTCACCCTATACCACCCAGGGCTCTGGCTACTTCCTGGAGCTAGAGGTTGCCAGGAGTTCCGGGTCCTCTGCCTCACTGCTGCCTACAACATGAAAACAGATACAAAGAAAACCTAAAAGAAAAAAAAAGAATGTAAATTGGACATAAGTCCAATAAGAATTCTTGGAAGAGCTAAAGAAAGAGATAAGAATGTAAGTTAACAAATTTGTCTACCTAGATATATGCTTGTGTTCTGTTATCTGAGAAACAGTAACAATTCTGTTATGTTCAGAGAAGATCTTAAATAGGAAAAATACATTGACAGGAGTATTGAACTACAGAGACCATATATTATGAACAGAGGGTAACATCATTCTTCCCATATTCTCAGATTCAGTCCTACCATTTCCTCCCCTCCCCAGCCCCCACATCTCATCAATTACGGTTTTATCCGAAAAGCTTTGTAAAGATCAATGCCAAGGAACTACCCATACATATGTTATGCAAATTAAAAAAATAAATTATTTTTTAAAATTACTGTTTTATCCATTTTGCCTTCACAACATCTCTTGCACCTGTATCTTTGTTGAACAGATGAATAGCATATGCCGGACTTCTGCATTTAGCTTTGGTCTCCTGAATTGTAAGACAGCCAAGAATAAATGTCTCTTTCTTTTCTGATGCTCCTTTAATTGGTTGTTCCTCCTCCTCCCTTCTAATTTCAGTGTTACCTTGGTATGGTTGTTAATTGGTTCCAGAAGACATAACAAATGGTGAAAATGAAAACAACAGGTATGGAACTAATCTTTCTCATAAGGAGTACATCTTTAGTCCACAGCCTGAATATCTATCTCCACCCAATTCCTCAAAGTAGCAAGAGGCTTCTAGCTACAGAAAAATAAGCCTGCCCAGCCAGGCTCCTCCCTTCTTAACGCAACTCACTTTCTGAGAAGAATAGTGACTTCTATATTCCCCTCCCACCCCACAACATCCAAGTTTCTAGGAGGCCTAGATATGTGGGTGGAAGCTATAGTCCCCTCACCCTACACCACCCAGGGCTCTGACTACCACCTGGAACTCGAGGTTGCCAGGAGTCCCTGGAGCTCTGCCCCAATGCTGCCTTCCCCTGGGCCCCCACCACTGCTACTGCTTCTCCTGCCGAGCACACCAAATAGTGCCTGTAATGAGCACCTCAGCATCATGGGCTCCAACCTGACAGTCCTTGGCTGGAGAGGATCTGCCCAGGGCAAAGGGCAGGAGCAGTAGAGGCTGGGCACTACATCTGGCCAATGTCACATCCTATTGCTCATCCAAGACTTGAGAAAAGTGCCAGGCAAACATCAAGTTTTGAAGCATCTTTTTCTTGTTGAAATGCATGGATTATCTCATTCAAAGAGTTTCAAAGGAGACAAATGCTAAAATACTTTTGTAGTTTATATTGTCACTAGAAGAATTTAACAAAAAAAAGCAAACTAAGACAATCCTCTGAAAACAGTATCTTTTGTTAATAAGATATCAAACCTTTCAGTAAAGGCGTCTGGTGATCTGCCTCCATTTGTGCCAAAGACCCCTGGGTGAGAGCTGAGAGGGCTTTTTAAACCTAAGAAGTGTGTCTTCTTTCTGATTGGCCTGAAGGGGTATCTTTTGGATCACCCTGGGAAAGGCAAGGCAGTCCTGATTGGAGGATACCTTAATGAGGAGGAGATTAATAGTTCTCTGTTCATCTCCCTTGCTTCCTCACCCCATCCCCAATAATGTTCAAGGAAGTGAGGTGGCCTTCCTCAGGTGGCTGATTGGACCCCTCTCTGACACAGAATTCGTAGTTGTTATAACCAAAGCACCATCAAAGTGTGCATACTCTTTGGTCCAGCAGTGTCTCTATTGGACCTGTATCCCAAAGAGATCATAAAGGAAGGAAAGGGACCCCCATGTGCAAAATGTTTGTGGCAGCCCTTTTTGTAGTGGCTAAAAACTGGAAAGTGAATGGATGCCCATCAATTGGAGAGTGGCTGAATAAATTATGGTATATGAATGTTATGGAATATTATTGTTCTGTGAGAAACGACCAGCAGGATGATTTCAGAGAGGCCTGGAGAGACTTGCATGGACTGATGCTGAGTGAAGTGAGCACAACCAGGAGATCATTGTACACTGCAACAAGACTATACGATGATCAATTCTGACAGAAGTGGCTGTCGTCAACAATTCAGGCCAGGTCCAATGGTCTTTTGATATAGAAAGCCATCTCCACCCAGAGAGGGGCCTGTGGGGATTGATTATAGATCACAATATAGTATTTTCATGTTTTTTGTTGTTTGCATTTTGTTCTCTTTCTTATTTTTTCCTTTTGTTCTGATTTTTCTTTGCAGCATGATAATTTTGGAAATAGGTATTTCCACTAATTAACATATTTTGGATTACTTGCCATCTAGGGAAGGGAGTGAGGGGGAAAGAGGGGGAAAAATTTGGAACACAAGGTTTTGCAAGGGTGAATGTTTAAAATTACCTATGCATATCTTTTGAAAATAAAAAGCTTTTCTTTAAAAAAAAAAAAGAGGAAGAAGAATTATGAGTTGTTTTATGAGATTCAACTGCCTCTAGCAATCTTAACTAAAAAAACATAAACCGTCTCAATCAGGTTCCATTTTCCAATTCGGCGGAAAGACCCTACTCGAGAAATTCTCTCCCTTTGTCTACTCACAGTGTGGGTAGGAGAGATTACGACGAGGTTCGGAACGCCAGACCCAGCCTAGCCAGATTCGGGATTTTTCCCTCAATCCCAGCCCACTGAGCGCGTGCCCAGGCTCCGCCCTCCCATGCCCTTCCACCCCAGCAGAGGAGCTCGGGAGGCTTCAAACTCGCAGGTTTCCCCGCGCTAAGAGGCCCCGCCTTCGCCCCAAGAGCCCTTTCTCTTTGCCCCAGCGAGCCCAGGCCCTGCCCGAGGGTCCATGACTCGAGCCGGGCCTCCTCCTCCGCTTCAGAGCGCACACCGGGCCCCTCCAAGCCCGCCTGGGTTCTGGCTCCCACTGCAGCGAAAATTTGGACAGGGATACGATCGAGAAGAGGCTGAGGTGAGGACAAGGGCGAGGTCCGGGCTGGACCGGGATGGCCGTAGCCGAAGCCGTAGCCGAAGCCGCAGTCGCAGGCCCTCGGGAGCGGGGTCCCTAGCTTCCAGGAGCACCTCAAAAGCCGAGTCCATGACGGAACCCATTGTGATTTCTGATGACAGCGATGACGAGCGTTGCAATCCTGGTAGAAGCTCCGGCTCTGGCCAAACCCTCAGGTCTTGGCAGGGCCGGATCCGAAGCGGACCACGGACTAGAAGCGGACGCTGGACCCGAAGAGCCGAATCTACATGCAGTTCCCACGCTGTGGTGGTGAGTCCGTGTCCCCTCTTCAACCCTTGGCTTTCCTTGCGCTCCCTTCTTTCTCCTCCCCCTCTCTCTTCCAGTGTCATGCTTCTCCCCAGTTTTCATTCTTTCCCCCTCCCTTTTGCTTCTCGTCCTCCCCTTCCTCCCTTTTGCTAATGTCTTCCCTCTATTATCCTCATTTCTTTTTTTCTTTATTTGTTTGTATGTTTGTTTCTTGTCTGCTCGCTGTCATCCTTTATTGGATTGTGCACTCCTTGAGAGCTTAGGGAGGTAGCCCTTCTCTTCTCCCCACCCTCCTACTCTTTCTCCCTTTTTTCTCCCTTTCCCCCTTCCCGCTCCCTTTTCTCACCCCTCCTTTTCTTTCTTCTCTCTTCTTTCCATTTCCCCTTCCCTTTTTTTACCAGCCTACCACCTCCGCCACTCCCCCTCTTTAGCCAGTATAACTTTAAAGCTTCTTGAAGAAATGAAGGACCAGCCTTAGAGAATGGGACCAGGGACTCCGCTCTCCTTTTTCCAAACTGAGTTGCCGTATAAATATTAAGCGGCATCTTCTTTATCACTTCTTCATCTAGCTCTGTGAAGTAGGTAAACATCATGTAATTGTTTATTCGTTTTCAGTCATGGACTCCTCATAACCCCATTTGGGGTTTTCTTGAAAAAGATCCTGAAGAGGTTTGCCAGTTCCTTTTCCAGCTTATTTTGCAGATGAGGAAACTGAGGCAGACAGGGTTAAGTGACTTGCTCAGTTACTAAGAGCCTGAGGTCGGATTTGAATTCCAGTCTTCGGGACCCCACTGCCACATCTAGCTTAATAAATCAGGTTATGGGGAACAGGGTAAAAGGTCACAGAAAAGGGACTTGCAAAACAAACTGATTTTTTGTAACCAAGACGACTAATTTTTGGACCCTTTGGAAGATCCAGGCAAGTTGCTAGTTCTATTTTCAAGACCAAACTCAGCAAAACATCAAAATAAAGAAGCAACATGATTTGAACATGATACCATAGTGGAAACTTTCCAGGTCTCACTTCACTCGTCTATAAAATAAAAGGGTTTGGATTAGATAATTTCAAAGATACTTTTTTATTCTCAGTCTTTTAATTCTGACTTCATCCTCTCTAATCTTTAACTTTTTTGTTCTAAATCTTTAAATTCTGACTTCATCCACTCCAGTCTTCAACGTTTTTCTATCTAGTAGTTTCTAAAAATATTTTATTTTATTCCTAATTATATGTAAAGACAGCTTTTGTCATTCTTTTTATTTTATTTATTTATTTTTTTTTTTTTTTGGATTCCAAATTTTCTTCCTCCCTTCCCACATACATTTAGTAAGCAGTCTGGTATAGGTTTACATGTATAGTTATTATTTATCATGTTATTAATCATGTTATTAAGGAAGGCACAAAAGAAAAAAACATGAAAAAAATAGTATGTCTCAATCTGCATTCAGGCTCCATGATTCTTTCTTTAGATTGTAAATTTCTTTTATCTTGAGCCCTTTGGAATTATCTTGGATCATTGTATTGCTGAAAATGGCTAAGTCATTCACAGTTGTTCACTATACAGTATTGCTGTTGTGTATAATGGTCTTCTTTTTTCTCACTTCACTTTGTACCAGTTGGTATAAATCTTCCTAGATTTTTCTGAAGGCATCCTACTAATTATCTTATAAATACTAGAGCATTCCATGCAATCATATATTACAACTTGTTAAGCCATTTCCCAATTGATGGTCATCTTTTCTTTTTTTATTTACTAAATATTGCAAATATTTGTCAGGTTTTATGCATTTAATAAGCACTTTGGATATCAATACAGAAAAAAATTATTTCTTTTAAGGAGCTTACATTTTAATGATAAAGACAACTGACAAAAACAATCTGGCAAAAAGAAGGAAGTTACATTTTTTTTTATTAAAGCTTTTTATTTGCAAAACATATGTATAGGTAATTCTTCAACATTAACCCTTACAAAGCTTTGTTACAAATTTTTCCCCCCTACTCCCCACCCTTCCTCTAGATGGCAGGAAATCCATTACATGTTAATTATGTTAAAATACTTGACAAATTGAATATATGTATACATATTTCCACACATCATTGTTGTGCAGGAAAAATCGTATCTATAAGAAAAAAAAATCAGAGAAAGGAAACACAATGCAAGCAAACATCAATAGAGAGCATGAAAATGTTATGTTGTGGTCCACATTTCACACCCTTCTCTCTGGGTGTATACGGCTTTCTTCACTGAACAATTGGAACTGGTTTGAAACATTTCATTGTTGAAGAAAGCCATGTCCATCAGAATTGATCATCACATAGTCTTCTTGTTGCGGTATATAATGATCTCCTGGTTCTGCTCATTTCACTTCGCATCAGTTCATGCAAGTCTCTCCAGGCCTCTCTGAAATCATCCTGCTGGTCGTTTCTTACAGAGCAATAATGTTCCATAACATTCATATACCATAATTTATTCAGCCACTCTCCAATTGATGGGCATCCTTTCAGTTTCCGGTTTCTAGCCACTAAAGGGCTGTCGCAAACATTCTTGCACATGTGGGTCCCTTTCCCTCCTTTAAGATCTCTTTGGGATATAGGCCCAGTAGAAACACTGCTGGGTCAAAGGGTATGCACAGTTTGATAACTTTTTGAGCATAGCTCCAAATTGCTCTCCAGAATGGTTGGATCCGTTCACAGTTTCACCAACAATGTATTAGTGTCCCAGCTTTCCCACATCCCCTCCAACATTTGTCATTATCTTTTCCTTTCATTTTAGCCAATCTGACAGGTGTGTAATGGTACCTCAGATTTGTCTTAATTTGCATTTCTCTGATCAATAGTGATTTGGAGCACCTTTTCATATGACTAGAAATAGTTTTAATTTCATCATCTGAAAATTGTCTGTTTATATCCTTGATGGGCATCTTTTCAATTTCCAATTTTTTGACACCACAAAAAGAGCTGCTATAAATATTTTTTTACAAACAGGTCCTTCTCTCCTCCCCCCCCTTTTTTAATCTCTTTGTGATATAGATATAGATATAGATATATATGCCAGTGGTATGGTTGAAACAAAGGATATTCATGGTTTTATAGCCCTTTGTTCCAAATTGTTCTTCTGAACAGTTGGATCAATTCACAAGTGCATTAATGACCTCACCAACCTTTGTTATTTTTCTTTTCTGCCTGATAATCTGTTAAATTGTTTTAATTTGCATTTCTCTAATCTGGAGTGGTTTACAGCACTTTTCCAAATGGCTTATAAATGGCTTTGATTTCTTCTAAAAATTTCCTGTTCATATCCTTTGACCATTTGTTGGGGAATGGCTGATATTCTTATAAATTTGTCTCAGTTGACTTGCATGAACTGATGCTAAGTGAAAATGAGCAGAACCAGGAGATCAATATACACAGCAACAACAAGACTATATGATGCTCATTTCTGATGGGCATGGCTCTCTTCAACAATGAGATGTTTCAAATTCAGTTCCAGTTGTTTAGTGATGAAGAAAGCCATATACACCCAGGGAGAGGCCTATGGGATCTGAGGGTGGACCACAACATAGCATTTTCACGCTCTCTGTTGATGTTTGCTTGCATTATGTTTTCTTTCTCAGATTTTTTTTCTTATAGATTTAATTTTTCTTGTATAGCAAGATAACTGTATAAATATGTATACACATAAAAAAATTGACTCAGTTCTCTGTATAATTCCATAACATTCATATACCATAATTTATTCAGCCATTCTCCAATTGATGGGCATCCATTCAGTTTCCATTTCCTTGGCACTACAAAAAGGGTTGCCACAAACATAACCTCTTGCTA
>JAJPUD010003445.1:156183-196878 GCA_023553655.1 Myrmecobius fasciatus
TCATTCTCCAGCTCATTTGACAGATGAGTAAACTTTTCCATGGTCACATAGCTAGTAAATATCAGAGGCCAAATATGAACTCAAGAAGAGGAGTTTCTTTTTATTTTTATTTTTATTTTTTTTTATTTTTTTTAATAAAGCTTTTTATTTGCAAAACATATGAGTGACTTTTCAACCTTGACCTTTGCAAAGCTTTTCCAAAGCTTTTCCTTTCCCTCCCCCCGCCCCCCACCCCTAGATGACAGGTAATCTAATACATGCTAGATAGGATAAATTATATGACAAATACAATACATGTATACATATCTATACAGTTATCTTACTGCACAAGAAACATCAGATCTAGAAAGAGAAGAAGAAAAAAACAACCTAAGAAGGAAAACAAAATGCATGGAAATATTCACAGAAAGCGTTAAAATGCTGTGTTGTGGTTCACTCTCAGTTCCCACAGGCCTCTCTCTGGATGTATATGACTATCTTCATCGCAGCACAACTGGTTTGAATCACATCATTGTTGAAGAGAACCATGTCCATCAAAATTGATCATCGTATAGTCTTGTTGCTGTGTATAATGTTCTCCTGGTTCTGCTGATTTCACTCAGCATCAGTTCATGCAAGTCTCTCCAATCCTCTCTGAAATCCTCCTGTTGGTCATTTCTTACAGAACAATAATATTCCATAACATTCATATACCATAATTTATTCAGCCATTCTCCAATTGATGGGCATCCATTCAGTTTCCAGTTCCTTGGCACTACAAAAAGGGTTGCCACAAACATAACCTCTTGCTAACCTTTTTATCAGTTTTCAATCATGGTTTCTCTGTAGCATCTGACACTATTGGCCAACTTCTGGATCATTCTTTTCTATCTGTTTTTGTTACATTATGCTTTCTTGATTTTCCCTTTATCCTTGTGGCTATTTGTTGTTCTCCATCTTTTTACTGGATCATCATCTTTTTCATATACATACATACACTTCCACACCTGGACCTTCTCTATACTATTCTCTTTTAATTATCATCTCTATGCAATTGACTCTTTTTTTTTTTTTTTTTTTTTTGCTGAGGCAATTGGGGTTAAGTGACTTGCCCAAGGTCACACAGCTGTTACGTGTCTGAGACCAGATTTGAACTCAGGTCCTCCTGACTTCAGGGCTGGTGCTCTATCCACTGCGCCACCTAGCTGCCCCTATGCAATTGACTTAGATGAGCCTATCTTCCTACCATCTCTCTGCTGAATCACAGGATTACCAACACCCTGTTGAACACATCTAACTACCTGATTTGTAGGTATTTCAAATTCAGAATATCCAAATATAGTAAATTCCAAATTCACAGAAGGAATAATTTCCTGGAAATTGAGTTGTCTGAAACTTTGGCGAACTACCGTTTCAGGCAATAATTTCTCTTATTATTTGGCTTCAATAGACAGTTGAATAACCTTGTTAATATATCGTGGAGGACATTCTTGCCCAATCCTGTGAATCACTGGATTAGACTATCTACTGGTGGTTAAAAAAAAAAAAAAAAAAAAAAAAAAAAAAAAAAAAAGGAATAACACATATACACCCACGGGGTTAGGTACAGAATTTCATGTCATTCAGTCAGGAAATAGGAGTGTAAGGGTAGAAGGGAGAATTAGAGGGAAGGCAAATTCAAAGAAGGATTAGTCCTAAGCAAAATCAACTCTTAAGGATATAAAAAATAATTATAACTTTTTTTGAGATGGCAAAGAATGGGAATCTGAGAAAGTGCCCATCAGCTGGGGAATTGTCAAAATATGATGTATATATATAAATGTATAGAATATTGTTGTTCTGTAAGAAATGATCAGAGAAATCTAGTAAGACTTGTATTAACTGATGGAAGAGTGAAATGAAGAACTGGTGCTGTGAAGTAAATAGAACCAGAACAATTTTATACAGTGATAGCAATATAGTAAAGACGATGCAGCTTTGAAAAAATTAGGAATTCTGATCAACATAATGACCAAAACTAGGATTATAAACCAATGAGAAAACATGCTATATCTATCTCCTAAGAAAGATGAAGATCTCAGAGTAGAGAATGAGACATATTTTATTTGGATATAACCAGTCTGAACATTTGTTTTGCTTGACTATACATACTTGTAGTGGGGATTTTGGTTTTATTTTATTCTCAGTTGTCTGGGGACTTGGGGGAGAGAGTAGGATTAGAATAGGAGGGAAAGAAGGTGGGCTTTTGCTGATTAAAAAATTTCTATCTCTGTATCTATATATGTGCACACATACATACATAAATATACACACATCCATATATCCTTGACTCTTTTTCTTTGAAGTTCCTTATTTGTTAAGGGTTGAAACACCAATATCCTTTCCTTTACTTGCTGTGTGATAAATATCTTCAGTTCACTAAAGACCATGTTTTCTTTGTTTGTTTGTTTTTTATCTAGGATCTTTTCTTTTATTTATTTATTTTTTTATTAAAGCTTTTTATTTGCAAAACATGCATGGGTAATTTTTCAACATTGACCCTTGCAAATCCTTCTGTTCCAAATTTTTCCCTCTTTCCCCCCACCCTCTCCCCTAGATGGCAGGTAGTCTAATACATGTTAATTATGTTAAAATATATGACAAATCAATTATGTATATACATATCTATACAGTTATCTTGCTGTGTAAGAAAAATCGGATCTACAAGAAAAAAAACCTGAGAAGGAAAAAAATGCAAGCAAACATCAACAGAGACCATGAAAATGCTATGTTGTGGTCCACACTCAGATCCCACAAGCCTCTCCATGGCTTTCTTTATCACTGAACAATTGGAACTGGTTTGAAACATCTCATTGTTGAAGAGAGCCATGTCCATCAGAAATGATCATCATATAGTATTGTTGTTGCCGTGTATAATGATATCCTGGTTCTGCTCATTTCACTCAGCATCAGTTCATGCAAGTCTCCCCAGGCCTCTCTGAAATCATCCTGCTGGTCATTTCTTACAGAACAATAATATTCCATAACATTCATATACCATAATTTATTCAGCCACCACAAAAAGGGCTGCCACAAACATTCTTGCACATGTGGGGCCCTTTCCTTCTTTTATGATTTCTTTGGGATATAGGCCCAATAGAAACACTGCTGGGTCAAAGGGTATGCACAGTTTGATAACTTTTTGAGCATAGTTCCAGATTGCTCTCCAGAATGGTTGGATCCATTCACAGTTCCACCAACAATGTATCAGTGACCCCCACATCCCCTCCAACATTCATCATTATCTTTTCCTGTCATCTTAGCCAATCTGACAGGTGTGTAGTGGTATCTTAGAGATATTTTAATTTGCATTTCTCTGATCAATAGTGATTTGGAGCACCTTTTCATATAACTAGAAATAGTTTTAATTTCATCATCTGAAAATTGTTCATGTCCTTTGACCATTTATTGATTGGAGATTGGCTTGAATTCTTATAAATATGAGACAATTCTCTATATATTTTAGAAATAAGGCCTTTATCAGAACCCTTAAATGTAAAGATGATTTTTCAATTTATTGCTTCCCTCCTAATCTTGTCTGCATTAGGTTTGTATAAAAACTTTTAAACTTAATTTAATCAAAATTATCTACCTGCTGTTCAGTTAAGAGTTCCAGATCTTCTTTGGACACAAATTCTCTCCTTTTCCATAGGTCTGAGAAGTAAACTATCTTATGTTCCTCTAATTTGCTTACAATATCACTCTTTATATCTAAATCATGAACCCATTTAGATCTTATCTTGGCATGTGGTGTTGGATGTGGATCAAGCCCTAATTTCTTCCACACTAGTTTCCAATTTTCCCAGCAGTTTTTGTCAAATAGTGAGTTCTTATCCCAAAAGCTTGGGTCTTTGGATTTATCAAACATCAAATTGCTATAGTTATTGCCTAGTTTGTCCTGTGACCCTGTCCTATTCCACTGATCAACTACTCTATTTCTTAGCCAGTACCAAATGTTTTGATGACTTCTGCTTTATAATACAGTTTTAGATCTGGCACAGTTAGGCCACCTTCATCAGCATTTTTTTTCATTAATTCCTTTGAAATTCTTGACCTTTTGTTCTTCCAGATGAACTTTGCTGCTATTTTTTTTAGATCTGTAAAATAATTTCTTGGGAGTTTGATTGGTATGCCACTAAATAAATAAATTAGTTTGGGTAGTATTGTCATTTTTATTATATTCGCTCAACCTACCCATGAGCACTTGATATTTTTCCAACTGATTAGGTCTGATTTTATTTGTGTGGAAAGTGTTTTGTAGTTTAATTCGTATAGTCCCTGTCTTTCCCTTGGCAGATAGATTCCCAAATATTTTATACTGTCGACAGTTATTTTAAATGGAATTTCTTTTTGTGTCTCTTGCTGCTGAACTTTGTTGGTAATATATAAAAATTCTGATTATTCATGTGGATTTATTTTGTATCCTGCAGCTTTGCTAAAGTTGTGAATTGTTTCTAGTAGTTTTTTAGTTGAGTGTCTAGGGGACCATGTTGTTTTCCATGGCTAGAGCTACATAACACTGTTTGTATATTGTATTGATAATAGGCTTTGTAAAAGTTTACTCAATTTTATTTATTTTTTCTTCCCCAGCCTGCCTTAGGGGAGGCTATAATTAAACATAAATATATGTATGTTTATATATGTATGCACATATATACATATATGTAAGAGCATACTATACATATTTCTGTTTCTCAGTTCTTCCTCTGAAGGTGAATAGCATCTTTTTGTATAGATGCAAGACTTTCCATGAGTTTCTAAAATCATCCAGCTCATCATTTCTTATTTCACCTTGGTATTCTATCTCAGTCATATTCTACTCTTGTTTAGCCATTCCCCAATTGAAAGGCATCTGTCATTTTAGATACTTTGATTAGTGTAAAATGGTATCTTAAAGTTGTTTTAATTTGCATTTCATCAGTAATGATTTAGAGCATTTTTTCATTTGCCTATATAGTTTTGATTTCTTCATTGAAAAACTGCTTATATCCTTTAACCATTTATCAATTGGGGAATAACTTGTATTCTTATAAATTTGATAAAGTTCTTTGTATGTTTGAGAAATGAGACCTTTATCTAATAGATTCTCTGAAACTTTTCCCCCAATTTTCTTCTTTCCTTCTAATCTTGGCTTCATTGATTTTATTTGTACAAAAAAAAATTTTCATCTAATATAATTGAAAATTATCCATATTATGCCTCACAGTGCTCTCTATTTCTTGTTTATCCATTATTCTCCTATCCATGAGTCTGTTAGGTAACACGTTCCATATACTTCAAATTTTCTTGTGCTATCTCCCTTTATATTTGTCATGTATCCATTTTGGACTTATCTTGGTACATGGTTTAAGATATTGGTCTTGCCCAATTTCTGCCAGATACCTTTCCAGCTTTCCCAAAAATTTTTAACCAAATAATGAATTCTTAACCCCAAAACTTAAATCTTTACATTTGTCAAACACAAGGTTACTTAAATTTTTATTGCTACATATTATGTTTGTATTCTATAAAGTCAAAAAAATTTACAGCCTTGCAATATAGTTTAAGGTCTGGTACTACTGTATTTCCTTCCTTTACATTTTTTTCCATTGGTTTCTTTGAAATTCTTGACCTTTTTCCATTTGTTAATTTTTTTGACTTTATAATTTCTTAAGGGCAATCTATCCTGTTCTCATTGTGTTTAATTCAAAGTACAACTCATTATCCATTTTTACTTTTCAATTAATCTGAGCAATTGATATTCTTCATCCACTTGTTTTTTCCTATGTGATTCATTAGATCAAATCCCTGAGTTGTTATGTATCTCTTTCTTTACTAAATCATTCATTAAAGTTTCATTTTCTTTGCCTTCCCCCAACAGGATTTCATCGATTTAACCAAAGACACTGACCCAGTAGTGAAGACTCCCGATGGAATTAATTTTATAGATCTGACGGGGCTGGAGGAGGAGGAAGAGGAGGAAAAAGAGGAGGAGGAGAGTCTCTCTAACTCTGCTAATGCTTGCAAGAACGGTATGAACCTAGATCTGGACTCTGCCCCTTGTTCTCAAAAGAAGCATCCCCATTTTGTGGCAGATGCAGGTGGTCTGATCAAAAGTGAGGCAGCACAGCAGACTGGCAAAGGCTCTCCGCTCCTGGAGAAGGAAGCAGGTGGAAGTCTACCTTCTGCTCAGGACCTAGTCTGCGGCACTGAATTGGAAGATCGCCTCTCTTCAGTATCCAGTAGTGAGGATTCACTGTGTAGCTCAGAGCAGAACTGCAGCACAACCACCTTCAACAACGACCTGGGCTTTTTGGCAAGTTTGCAGATCTCCTCAAATGTTTTCTCACTCTCCCCAAACAGCAGCTGCAGTGACAGCAGTAGCCAGAGTGCACCAGTGCCCTGTCTCCTGAAGGATTCCCCCCACCCAAGCTCTAGTAACTGGCAAAAGAAATGTGCCTCTGCTGAGAGCGCTGGTCAGCTCCAGAAAGACTCCGCCACCACCATTGCACAGAACTTTTCCACAGACCCGGCTCCCCGGGTTTCTGCTCTGGAGACCCAAGACAAGGCAGAGAAGCCTGTGCCAGCGGCTGCCACGACAGGAAAGCCCCCTGCCGAGGACTTGCCCAGGAAACCCTGTCTACACAGATTAAGATACTTCCTTAGACCTCCAGTGCATCACCTCTTCTTCCAGGCACTGATACAGGACAGAGAAGTCACAGGGGTAATGGTTCCTTCCAGCCAACATCCCCCTTAGATACCAAGAAAAAAGAAATTGGCTCTGGCCTAAGCTGCTTCATTTGTCCCTAGTTCTCCATCTTTTAAGCATAGTCTGGTATTGTAGGTTAAAAGAATCCTTAAATCCTCAGAGATCATAATTATGTATGCAGTGTAAATTTACCATTGTCCATAGCAGGGAAAGAGCCATCTAGGAAATTGGTGGGAAAAGAGTGAGCCATTTCCAGGATTTTTGAAGTAGATACTACCTAGGTAACATGATACTACCTAGGAGGTAATCTATCGTAAGCCTTAAATTGATTTACTCTTAAATTATTTTGAAGTTTCTAGCAGTTTGGACCTGATAGCACTAAGAAATAAAAATATGGCAACAACAGAGTGGCTTCCCAAAAAATCTTCAAGATCTTCAAACCTTGCAAACATTTGTTGAGCACTTATTATGTGCCAAGCACTCTAAATAATAGAGATACAAAGCCAGAATGAAAAATAGTCCTTGCTTTAGCTGTGTGACCCTGGGCAAGTCACTTAACCCCAATTGCCTTGGCAAAACAAACCAAACAAACAAACAAAAAACCTCTTGGAGAGGTTTTAAATTCACATTTTTAAAGGATCATAACTTTGTGGGAGAACTCACAACTTTTCTGATACTTATTCCCAAGCTGTTTGGTTTTTTGTTGTTGTTGTTTATTTTTTTAACCGTAGGTCTTACTGCTTCAATCAATCTTAGGAAGATAATGAATGAGCTTTGTTTGGATTTTATTTTTAATAAGCTTAGGATATTTCCTTTCTTTGATTCTTGTCTCTTCTCATAGAATTCTGTTGTCAGTGAATGTGAATGTAAGAAAAGCACCCAGTATGGGGGGAAACAACATTGACTGTAACTTTAAAATACTAGAATTTGGTCATGGCCTTGGGATTCAGTACTGTGGTCTCTTGGGCAGGTGCCTCTTCTGTAAAATGGGGATAGTAATTCATACATTTTTGTAATTCACAATGGGAAGAGCTTTGGTTCTAACATCCAAAGACCTGGGTTCAAATCTGGACTTTGGTATTGATTGCCTGTGTGATTTAGGGTAAATTACTTTTTCTTTGGGGCTCAGTTTCTTTATATATAAAATGGAAAAGCTGCACTAGATGACCTCTTTTAAGTCCTAGCTCTAAATCTGTTATCATTCAGAGAGTTACTATGAAAAAAGTCTTCCCAAATTACAAATATTTGAGTCATAAAATTTGCTATTATTAATCTTTTCTGGAAGTGCTTAATTTTTCCATTAAGCACTGAATAATTTCTATTTGATTCAGTTCTTAATTACCTTTACCTTAAGTATAGAGCTATCAAAGTATGTTGTAAATAATTACTTCTATTTATGGATGGGAAATGAGTATAGAGAAAACTCAGTGACTTACCCAGAGTCACTAAACATTTAGAAAATGAATTTAGAAATGAAAAAACTAAACATTTTATCAAAAAATTTTATTAAAGAACAGAAATGGAGGATTACATATGAAACTTTGAACTCCTGTTATAAAGTTTTTTAGCGTTTCACCTGGTCTCCCTTCTCTACCCTTCTCAGAAAGCCACTGTTTTATGTACATATATATATATAAAATATTTTTAAAGCCGAAGAGAAAGGGAAAAATCAGTATAGATGATCAATACACCAAAAAAGTGTGCTTGGTACCTAAATTTATGGACCTCTCCCCTCCGCAAAGGAGTGAGATGGAGGGTATCTTCTCATATATATTCTTTTGAACAATGCTTATTCTGTACTATTTACTTTGGGGGGGAGGATATTTTTCCATTTACATTGTTGTAGTATATGTTGTTTTCTTGGCGCTGTTTGCTTTACCATATATCAGTTCATGTAAATCTTTCCCTGCTTCTCTGTATTTGTCATAGTTGTCATTTCTTATAGCACAGTAATATTCTATTACATTCATGTGGCATAATTGATTTATCCATTCCCCAATTAATGATTGTGTAATTTGTTTTCAATTCTTTGGTATCTCAAAATATGCTGCTATGAATATTTTGGTATATCAAGAGATTCTTGTTCTTGTCAGAGCTTCTTTGGGATATAGCCTAATAATGAAATCTCTGGTCACAGGATATGGATTTCCCCCCCCCAATTTTCATAAATTCCAAATTGCTTTCAAAAGCAGTCGAACTGTTTTACAGCCCAGAGTGTACCTATTTTCTCCCACAATCCTCAAACATTTACTTTCTTTTTTTTTTTTTTTTTTTTTTGGCAAGACAGTTGGGGTTAAGTAACTTGCCCAGAGTTACACAGCTAGTAAGTGTTAAATGTCTGAGGCTGGATTTGAACCCAGGTCTTCCTGACTCTAGGGCCAGTGCTCTATCTACTTTGCCATCCAGTTGCGCCAAAACATTTACTATTTCAGTCTTTTATCTTCTTTGCTTTATTTTGGGAGATATGAGGTGAAAGCTCAGTGTTATTTTTCTTTGCATTTATCTTTATTGTTAGTGATTTGTAGTATTCTTTCATGTGGCTTCTAAGTTTGCAATTCTTTTGAAAATTGTTTCTTCCTATCCTTGGATAACTCATCAGAATATTGGGAATATTTTTAGTCTTTATATAGATAATCTGTTAATTGCTTATATAACTCACTTACCAAACCTTTATCAGGAAAAGATACAAAGATTTTTCCCATTTATCTTTTGTTTTTAATGTTTTATCAATACTTTTCTTTTTTATTTTTATCACTCATCACTACCTCTCTCCCCTGCTACCAGTTACCCTCAGTTTAAGTTTCTTCATTTGCAGACTGGGGATAAAGATACATACACAATCTACTTCTCCAGGGTAGTGTTTCAGAAAGCACTTTGTAAATTATATGTTCCTATAGAAATGAAAATTTGTAAATACTTGAATCCTAAGTCTCTTTCCCTGAGAGAGAAAGACACACACACACACACACACACACACACACACACACACACACACATACACACAGAGAGAGAGAGAGAGAGAGAGAGAGACACAGAGACGCCCTTGGGTCAAGTGAGATATTTGCAAAGCACCTATCACAGTGCCTGCACATAGTAGATACTTAATAAATGCTTATTTCCTTCCTTCCCTAGATGCTTAGTAGGAGCTTTCAGCAAATACTGCTGAACATTCATCAAACCTTAATCAGTTCTCTACTGTTGACTTTCCCAATGGGAATGCTGAAGTTACAGTTTTCCTGTGGGTTACACAAACTGTATGATTTTAACAGTTTAGGATTACAAGTCTATTGGAAGATGACTCTTCTAAAGAGGCTTTTACTTTCTTGAGAATGTCCTGATTGTATGTTTTGGTCTGCCTTGGAAACCACCCACACTGTCATTTTCCCTTATCTCTACAGAACAAGGAACAAAAGAAAGAACCTATTCCCCATCGAAGACTACGGATGGTGTTCAGCACCATTGAAGAGAATGTCCCACGAGAGACTTTGCAGTTCCTCATGGACTTTGTGTCCCCCCAGCATTACCCACCCAAGGATATTGTGTCTCATGTCATCAAGAATATTTTACTAGGTTCCGAAAGTATGGCTGTCAGGAAAGAGGCCTACATGCTTCTAATGAAAATTCAACAGTAGGAACTTTTGCAGATTATTTTAATATATTTTCCAGGGGCCCAAAATTTGATACTTGGCTTTGCATAGAATTTGCTGATCCAAATAGTTAGCATAAATAGAGATGTACTTTTAGATCAAGGGAGGGTGAAAGTTGGGGAAACAAGATGGAAAGTATTTATTGGATGTTAATGAGAGCTCTCAGACTAGGTAGAGAAGCTGATCCTTTCCTCACATTACCTTCTAGGCCTCTTCTGTCAAGTTGTCCAGGACTCTAATGAACATAACTTGTGATTTTTAGGCTTCATCCAGCCAATGTTGCCTCAGTGGAATGGGACTGGAAGCTGCTCACTTCTGTGATGGAAAAACAGGTAGGGATAACACAGGTTTATGTGTAAGCATCACATACAAAGATTATGTGACTTAGCCAAAGGACCTGGGTTTGAATCCTTCTTCTGCCACACAGGAGCTATGTGACCTTAGGCAGATCACTTAATTTCACTAGATCCCCTTAGTTTCCTTTTCTACACAGTTAGGGTAGAGGATTATTGTGACATCTAAGTTTCCTGTGATTTTTCCAATTTAGTCTAATTAGGCCATTCTCTGGTCTCTAAATTTATTAGATTTCTATAGAACCATAAAATAAATTACAGAATCTCAGTAAGTTATTTCTTGTGGCCTGTGGACTCTGGTCCATGTTATTCTTTGTGGATATTGGGGCTGAGCATTGAGTGCACTGACTCCTTATCAGACCACTGAATCCAAATCCTTGAATAAGGAAAATAGTATCCTTCAGACTTAAAAACAAGGTGGCCCATTAGAACAGCCTTGCCATTTACAAGGGGACACAGTAGCCCCTGATGAGTCTGCCCAAGTCCCCACACATTGTTTTGTTTACCTTTCCTGTGGATGTGACCTGGTATGGACCCCTTACTTAACTTAGCTGTTAAGAATTGCCCCTAAGTGATAGGAAGAAAGGTGGAGAAAAGGGATAGTTGCACTGAGGGAAACTGAAATCAAGAAAGTGGTTCCTGAGGCTTTAAAGGAGAACCTCTCTAAAACTATACTAGTAGAAAGATTCTGGCCCTTCTGTCAAGGCAAGAAAGCTTCAGGTACAAGTGCAGAGGGAGACTAGTTTGAGTGAAGACCACCTTAGCTAACGGATAAAAGATACATTATCAAGTGATGGATTTTTTGGCCACAGCAATTTAAGAAATCATCTACTAAAGTGTGGAGGTGCTATGATCTGCAGTAGTGGGAGGGGATGTTTAACACTGATTAAAATTAGAGACTTTTTTTTTTTAAATAAACAAGAAAACTTTAATTTTTCCTTCTTTTTTTTTTTAAACATAAAGTCCTAGCCAGTAAAGAATTATCCTGTCAGAGAGAATTGGATTCACATTCTATTTTTGCCACTCTGTGACCTTGGCCAAATCACTTCTCAATGTTCCTAATCAGTGTCTTTAATCTGTAATCTGTCATTTTGGATTGATGGAGGAAGTCCCTCATTGGAAGTTCTCCATACCAGTGTAACCATTGGGCCGAAGACTCAGTTCAACTGAGGGCAGCTCAGGCCTAAGTAATTTAGTCTCTTTGGTCTATTGAAAGCACCTCACCTGACCTTAGACAGCGTGGAAGCCAGTGGGGAGTCCTGGTTCATGACTTGTTCCTTTTCTCTGATAAGCAAGGAATAACTCTTCCCAAGTTCACCACATGCTTCCCTCACAGGAGGAAGAGCTGCCTGGCCGAATATTCTTTTTGCGCTATGTAGTACAGACCTTAGAGGATGATTTTCAGCAGGTCCTGAGGCGTCAACGGCATCACCTCCAACAATCCATTGCATGCAGTGTGCTTTCCTGTGATAAGCAGCCCCAAAATATCAGGTAATTAGCTTCATTGTGGTTGGGTACAGGGATAGGAGAAGCTAAAGGAGAGCAGCCACTGAGAGAGAACTTTGTGTAGACTTCTGAATTCATGAAACCAATTTTACATAAAGGGAATGACTTCATTCTAGAGATATTCAAAATAAATTCATAACTGTTGGATCACATAATCAGATCTCCTTTTGTCTCCTTTGCAAATGAGAATAACTAAGAAAAAATAGTTATTTCCAGAATATGGTTTCATCTATCAGTACTAAAAAAAATAGTGTTAAATGTTTAACATATATTGAATTACTTGCTATCTAGAGGAGGTGGGTAGAGAGAAGGGAGAAAAATTGGAAACACAACATCTTGCAAGGGTGAATGTTGAAAACTACTTTTATGTGTATTTTGAAAATAAAAAGCTATTTAAAAATTTTAAATAGGGTTAAAATGGCTTACTGAATGAACCAAAGAAAAGTTGAGTCTTTCTATAGAATTGAGTCCTTGAGTTTCTAAGATCTTCATGTAAGGGATTAATTTAATAAGTCTTTATTAGCAACAAGACCAATTTGAGGCTAAGTTCATTCTTTGAGTTTTGTAAATAGAAATGTGATCTCAGCAATATATTAAGTATCATTCTATTTTTTAACGTCTGCTCTTCTGCTGGATAAATTTATATATGGGCAGTAATTATGTCTTAAATCCTTTGTATCTTCCTTCATAGTACTTAGCCCAGCACTCAACTTCAAAAGGCATAGTTTTATTTGTCAGGTCCTATCATTTCCAAGGGCAGGAATTGGCTTGAATAAAAGCAAATAGGTGAGAAAGATACAAGCATGTTAGGGGATAGATAGTAGTCCATTTGGCTACAGAACTTAATTGTATAAGGCAATGAATGAAAGGTAACAAGGTGTGAGCTTGTGAAGGGCTTTGAATACTAGGATTGAGTAGCAGTCTGAATTAAGGAGAAATCATTGTCATACTCAGGACTGTATCAATAGTTTGTGACATACGTGACATTTATATGTCTTCATATGTGTTTTCTCTCTTGCTTATTAACACACTTGTTGGGTATCTGCCTGAGCCAAAAGTATAGTGATTCGGGGCAGCTAGGTGGTGCAGTGGATAGAGCACCAGCCCTGAAATCAAGAAGACCTGAGTTCAAATCTGGTCTCAGACACTTAACTGTGTGGCCCTGGGCAAGTCACTTAACCCCAATTGCCTCAGCAAAAAATAAAATATCATATATATATGTAGTGATCCAGCAAGATCAAAAAGAGATAAGGACCTGGAAGTTAACACACTTCAGAACATAATTGTACTAGTAGCTGATGGTGTACTTTAAGATACAGTCCTCCATCGACCACCCCAACTTCTTTTGGTAATCAGTACAAATACCATCTCTAAGTACTAACTCACCTCATATACTTGTGAGAATTGACTAAGATAATGTATACAAAGTGTTTTGCAAACCTTAAAATATGTCACCTATTACTTTTATAAAACTAGTCACTAGCATTCCCTAGAAAACATCTTTTTTTATCTTCAAGACGCCACAAGTCCACAGCAGCTGCTTTTTTGTTTGTTTTTTGTTTCTGTTTTAGCCTGCAATTTCGTTGACATAGCAATTCTATGAGTAAACTCCCTCCAGCAATACAGATTGGCAACTACTCTCCAATTTACAGCCTTAGAGAACTGTCTTCAAAACTGAGGCATCAAATGACTAGCTAGCTAGTAGATGTTGGGAGCAGATCTAGAACCTGGGTTTTCCTAACTCAGCGCCAGTGTTTTAGCCTTTATACCAAATATGTCAACCTGGCCACCTATTACAGAACTCCAGATTGAGACCAAACCAAATTTAAATCTAACTGGGAAATGTTTTACAGAACAAATAAAATACTTTACAACACAGATAATTTATTGGCTTTCTAAGTCAGGGGGCCTGTTTCTATGAGTTTGACTCCGCTGTTTTATACCATTCTGCCTCTCCAGAAACTTAAAAAGCACAATAGCTTTATTGAATTGTATCTGAAGTGGTCTAGTGAGGTAATCAGGTTACTTCAGTAGAGGCCTTCAGGAGAGAATGGATGACGGCTCACTGGGGATGTTGTACAAGGGATCCTTGGTCAAGGACTGCTTAAAGCCAGGTCATTTTTAATAGCTCTTCCAGTTCAGGAATTCTATGATTGCTATCTACAGTTACAGAGCAATTAAGTGACAGAGAGAGAATTCAAACTCAGGTCTTCTGACTCTTAAATCCAGTTGTCTTTACCAGCCGTTCTCTTAAATGTTTGTTTTGAAACTGCCCTCCAGAGATATCAGCACATGCAGTAAGACGCTAAATGACTGCTTTTCTTTCTATTGCAGGGACATCATCCAATGGCTGGTGGGCGCTGTGACTGGACTTGGCTTTGACAATCAACAAACCTTTTCAGAAAGCCCACAGGACAAGACTGGTGACCACTCCCTCCACCCTTTCTCAGGAAGGAGTAACCATTTGTAAGGGAAAGAAAGGCACTTCCTTTGCTAGGGCTGTGGGGTCTTATGGGAAGCATTGGGTTTCTTTCATACAAGACTTGTGAAGGTTTTTTAATGATCCTTTAAATTATCCAAACCATTCCAGGGGACAGAAAGCCTTTGGATCTCTCCAAGGGTATCTCTATCCTAGTTTATTCTCAATGAGGTGAGATGGTATAGACGCTCAAAGCTAGAGTCAGGAAACCCAGCTGTGCCCCCTAACAGCTTTTATAGCTTTTTATTGGTGGGATTCTTCTCTCCAAGACTACTTTCTGACTTTATTTAGCCTTAGAGAGAGCCCATTTCTGAGTACTTCTGGAGAAAAGGTCTAGAATGCTCCTGGTGCTACATTCTTGGGGGTATTGAGTGTTGTTATTCTGGTATTTCAGGGTCAGCAGACTGTGAACCTGCAACCCCTTATGGTATGAGTTTGTTTGCTCCTTATTGTCTGAGTTCTTCAGGCTCCTAGTCTGGGCTTGCATCTGAGCAACAGTAGATACGGCTATCTATCCCCATCAGCCAGCTAGGAAGCTTGCTATTGCTCAACTGTAGACACCTCAGTTAGCCTGCATACTCAGCCATGGCTAGTATGGAACACCAACCAGTTCTTATACCTCACCTCAGTATGGTTCTATGTACTTCTCCAGCCCTGGTGCACCACCCCATCCTCAGTAGTCAAAAGACATCTCTTTGTTTCCCCATGCTAAATAACAAATGACTCATGGTGACTTTTTGCCCTGGTTTCCCCATCAGGCTTCAATCTGTTGTTTTTTATCTGTCTGGAATTTTGAGAAGAAGTTTGCTGTACTTCTTCCTTCTGCTCGGCTCTTAGCTGTACTCCACTTTCTCATTTTCAGTAATTTTAATTTTATACATACTTTTTTAATCATTTGTTTTCTGTGAAGATTTCATTTATTCATCCCAATCCCAGTCCTTTCCATGTCCATGCCATACATATAAATTGAGTAGAGAATCTCAAATGAATATGTTGACATTTTAAACATCTCCTGAGAAGCTTTGTGGTGTGGTGATTGCTGGATTTGAATCTAGAAGACCTGGGTTTCAGTCCCCATTTTATTTACTAGCTGTGTGATCCTGAACAGGCTCCTTTTTCTCATCCATAAAATGAGAGTTTGGGTTAAATGATGTCTAGTGGCAGTTCTAGCTGTAAGTCTCATGAGTTCCTAAGCAGTCCTCCCTGAAGAAGCAATTCCACAAAGAACTAATGTTCTCATGTATTCAGGAATGATATATGATTACATTCCACAAGGTGGGCAGATAGTTATTTGCCAACAATAGTGACATAGTTATTTATTCAACATATTAAGGTCCTTCCAGTAGGCAAAGGACTTTGGAAGACACCACTAGGAAAATTTAGCTAAGACACAGTCCCCTTCTTCATGAAACAATCTAGCTGAAAGATGAGTACAAAACTAGTATATGTGATAAATATATTAGATGCAAAATGGAATGCAAAATCCAAAGGGTATTTGTAAGCAAAGGGGCATACATAAGGGAAGGCTTTTTGGAGGAAATGACATGGCATTTAAATTGGATTTCAGAAAGATATATTAGAATTCAGAAGAGATTAGGGAGAGGACATTCTAAGAACAGGGGACTGTATGAACAAAGGTATAGATTAAAAGGTAGAGAGTTGGCCTTGTTTTTTAAGGGCAGGGAATCAACCTAGAATTTTGATTTCATAAAATTTGGAGCTGGAAAGGTATTATGATGAGGCTAGAAATTTAGATAGTACAACTTGTTAGAGAACCAATAAAAATAATTGCTGTCTCCCTTGGATATATAAGCTCTTTACTCAAAATAACCTTTAGTAGTTGCTCCCAATATTGTTTTCTCTGTTTTACATATCAGAAAGACTCAGAAAGGCTGTTTCATGTTTATCATCAAAGAGGTGTAAAAAATGTTGGAATTAGGATTTTAACCCATGTTTGTCTGGACTCCAGATTCATGTGCTTTCTACCTTTTCCTGTGAAGGAGCAAAGGAGTTTGAACCTTTCTTGGGAATAGGAAACCATTGAACATTTTTGAGCACACATGATTTGAGTTGTAGATAATGAATTAGTATATTTTAAAATGTAGATGGGGGGAGGAAGAGTAGTGGTGGGAAGACGTATTAGGAAGTTATTGCAATAGCTGAGGTAATGATAAGGGCATATACTGGTGCAGCAGAAAGGACAAATGTGAAAGATGCTATAATTAACTTGGTAACTAACTTAAGAATGAAAAAGAGAAGACTCATTAAGGTATAATAGAATATTAAAGATTTTGGTTCAACTCATTCTGACACTAGCTGTGAGACTGAATAACTGTTGCCTTATCTATGAACTGTGTGAAATTTTTCATTACTTATATTCTGAGGTTGTTGCAAAATATTCTGTAAACCTTCAAATATTATATAAATGTGAATTTTTATTGCCTCATGGTTTTGAACATGGAAGACTAAATGAATGGTGATGCCAGACAGGAATAGTGAAATCTGGAAGAGCAGATTTAGGAACAAAGATGGCTAAGTTGGATAAGTTGAATTTAAGACTCCATTCCTAAAGCCTCAAACTGTGTCCTTACATTCCCCTATATCTCCTAACTGCCCTATACTTTGAATCCAGGGTAATTTTACATCTCCAGAGGATGCTATCTCTGGCTGTTGAGGTAGACAGGACCCCAACCTGCAGCTCAAAAAAGATTGCAGAGATGATGTTTGGATTCGTGCTGAATATTCCTGAAAGGAGCCAGAGGTGAGAATATTTAGTTTTTAGATATTTCTGGAACCTCACTTTTCTCAGATTGATTTCCTGTACCCATTCCATAAAGGAAAAGGGAATCTAGCAATATTAAATGATTATTTCTGTAGTCTTTTAGGCTTTATAAAAACTTTATAAAAACTGTTTCCAAAGAACTCTGAGTGATAGTTAACTCAAGTATTATTACTCTCATTTCACAGATGAATAAATGGAGATCTAGAAAGCGGCCATGATTTTGTCTAAGCTCTCCTTACTAGGGGCCCAACATTCTGACCAGTTCACCAGGCCACTCACTTCTTACCTGTTCTGCCAAAAGAGCTGGGGGGGGGGAAGGGAATGTGCCCCTTACTGTGTACCCTCAAGGAACTCACAGTTTAATAGGGAGTCAGGCAAACAAGTACGTAAGTACAAACACAAATGTAAACAAGATAAATTGGAAAGAATGAACAGAAGGCAGGCACTAAAATTTAGAGGGATCAGGAAAGGTTTCCTGAAACCAAGGAGCAGAGATGAGGAGAACATTCCAGGCATGGGCCAAGGGGCACGAAGTAGCAAGGAAGCCAGTGTCACTGGTCTCCGAATCCAAATGCATGGCAGGGTAAGCTGGAAGACTTAAAATAGGGGAAGGAGAGTTGTGAAGGACACTGAATGCCAAACAATATTTGATCTGGAGGTGAAAGAGAGTCACTGACATTTGAGAGGACGACTTAGATAGACCCAGGCTCCAGGAAGACCCCCTCACACTAGTGTGGGGGTGGGCCAGAGTGGGGAAGACTTGATAGGCAGACTAACAAGCAGCAGGTCGGCGAGGGCTGCACCAGGATAGGGGCAGGTAACATCATCCACCTTTGGCTTCTGTGACATATGGGGGAAAAGGAATGAGCAGCTGAGGCTGACAGCCAGGTCTCAAGCCTGGAAGACTAGAAGACAGAGGCAGTAGCTCTCACATGCCCTACTCCTTTACTACTTGTTCAGCCATTGCTAGACAGACATTCCCTCTTGTTAGTGTATTTCCTACAAGTGGCTCTCGGCACTAAGGCCAATAGTCCAGATGTAGTATGTCCAGGATGGAGGACACAGTGCTGTCATCTCTTATGTCCTCTTCACTATTCTGTTAAAACGAAAGACAGACCTTTTACTGAGGGTGCTGGTTTTTCTTGACTCTCTATCTGAATGCCATCTGTGCGGAGGGCCCTGTATTTCAGTGTGGAGCAGAAACAGATGAACCACAGTTCCCACACTCTCAGAGCTTACCTCCCAACAAGCTTCTGAGATCAGGATGTCCCTGTGAACTGAATTAAGATGGCTGGTCGCTTAGGAAGAGACGTAATAGGAGGTAGCCCATCTATTACCCTAGTTACAGGCAGTCCCTGACTTTGTTTCATTTTTGATAATTTAATCTCTTTCATGTACCCTTTTCTCCTCTATTTCCCCTTTCCCTTCTCTCCTTTTCCTCTTCCATCGCCCTTTGCAGAGAAATCTTCTTTACAACCATGGAGAGTCACCTCTTGCGCTGCAAAGTATTAGAGGTTCTGTTCCTTCACAGCTGTGAAAAGCCTACTCCCCTACCACTCTCTCTCGCCCAGACCCTCTATTTCCTCAACCATTCAACATCACTGCTCAAGAATCAGGTACCTAGTGATCCCTCTTTTTCCAACACCTTATTGCACTTATTGCCTGGACACTGGATACTAGCCTGAGTACTGCCTAAAATAATGTGAAATAATGCTGAAAAGCAACCTCAGAAGGCATTTAATTCCTGCCTGAAGCAGGCATCCCTTGTTATCACATAGCCTGGTTGTTCTCTAACAATGAGGCTCTCTGTATTATTAGGCAGCCTACTGAACATTTCTTTAAAAAAAAATCCCTTCTATTGAACCACAATCTGCCTTCCTATCACTTTTAACCATTGGTCCTAATTCTGCACTCTGGAGCCAATCAAAACAAGTCTAATTCCTCTTCACATATTTCCTACCCATACCCAACCCTGTTCCCTTTATCCTCCAAAATTTCAGAGTATTTTGAAAAATACAGGTGCTGAGTGATCACAAGCAATTGTAACTGATGGTTCTCAATTATATCCTTCAGTCTGAAAAAAGCAACTGGCAGAGTTGGGATGAGCTGGTTGAACATCTGCAGTTTCTCTTATCTAGTTATCAGCATGTGTTAACAGGTAAGCAGCCCATTTTGTACATGGAAGGGATTTGTGGGAGGTGCAGAGGCTTATAAGGGTAGCTAGGTGGTGAAGCAGACTCTGGGCAACTCAACCTGTTTGCCTGTTTCCTCATCTGTAAAAGAGATAATTGTAGCCCCTGTCTCCTAGGTATTTGTGATGATCAAATGGGAGAGAATATTATAAATCACTTATCACAGTGCAGACTAGCACATACTAAACATTACATTAGCTATAATGTTGTCTCCTTCCCTCAGAATTTACTACAGTTGAACAAGTTTTATTTTGAAAGACAGGTATTCATTAGATTGTTATGTTCCTATCTTCTTGAAAGCTTTGAAAGCTCACTAAGTGACCTCTAAGGTCCTTTCCATCTAACATGTTTTATTACCAATCAAGGAAGGACTCCCATTGTACAGGTGAGCAAACTGAGGCTCAAGAAGTTTGCCCAAAGTCACATGTTTACTATCATAGCTTTCTTTACAATCACATTTTGTAATTCCATCACATATTTAGAAAGAACCATTCAGAAGTGATAAAGATGTAGACATGGAATGATAGAATTAGTACTAAAAAAGATCTTAGGGGTCATCTATTCTTTCCTCCCTCCTTCCTGCTTCTGTTTTACACATAAGGAAACTGAAACCAAAATGAAATGACTTGGCCAAAGTCTGTCCTTCAAAACATGCTTTTGTCCTCCCCCCCATACTCTCTGGCTCCCTTACAGTCATTCCTATGCTTTCAAGACCCTCATTAGTTTTGAACAAATCCTCTTCAACTTGTCCCTACTCTCAAATGCGATGCATCTACTCCAACAAGGTTGGTTTTTAAGATTGATGTGGAACAAAGCATATAGCAGACTTGAACTCTGAAGATCTGGCTTTGAAACTTTTTAGTTTGTGACATGGAGGCAGTCTCTTTACCTCAGTTAAAAATGAAAGGAACACTTGTACTTCACAGGATTGTTAGGAAAGCACCTTACAAACCTTCAAATGACACACTACGAAGTTTATTTAATCTATCTCCCCAAGACCTACACACAATATGTGCTTATTTTTTGTTAAACAAGTATCTTACCTCACCTTTTCCCCACCTGTAAAAGATTTTTTTTTTTTTGTTCAAGTCCTATCTCTTTCATGCTTTTTATAAGCACACAGACTCATCATGGAGTGGTCTTAGCTCTTATGGTCCACAGGACAACAATTTATGGATAACTGATTGAAATAGGTTTCATCTGTAAGTAAGCAAAGTTCCATAGTCTTTAGAATAATTTCCACTAATAAAATGCCAAAGGTTAAAATTGTAAGCACCTGAAAAGGCAATTGCCAGGTCATATACCTCTACTGGTTTTGAGGGCTGTTTGAAAAAAAAACTAAAGGGGTAAGAGATGCTGTCCAATCCCAGGATTTACTGGATTCAAACTCCTAGGCTACTTCTGTGTAGTTACCATAAAACACAGAAATGCCTGCCCAAAATATTTGCCATTCTCACAAAGGATACCCAGTAGATTGCAAATGGAAAAGGGATTCACAAATATGTCTATAGCCCTGATGGCCTCAAGGCCTGGAAAACTAGTTTGCTAAAAATTAGACCCATAACTATAATTAGCTTAATTATCCTCAGAGGAAAAGGCCTCTTAATTCCAAACTGTTTTTCCAACATGTTTGACAGTTCTGCTCTGTGCCCATCCCTTTGCATTGACTTTAAGTATTAAAATCATATTGCTTTAATTTGGAGAGTCATAGGTTAAAGTTGCTGTCTATTTTACAGGTGAGAGGACAATTTGAGACACTTGCCCTGAAGTGACACAACTATAGGACTTAAACCCTCATCTTACTGATTCAAAGTACACTATTCTTTATCTTTGACCATGCTTCCCCAAAGTCTGCAGAAAGCAAGAATGGGTAATTTTTAATCCAAAATTTTTAACCCAACTACAAGTTCTCCCCAACCCAACACTTTTATTTTGGTGTTCATCACCTTTTCTTAAATTGATTTGAGGGAAAAAAACTTTTTACCAGTCATCTATTGATGTTCTTTAAATTCTGAATTTATCTTACACACATATGAATTGTTTTTCTTCTCTTATTTGAAATAGAAAGGAACTTCAAAACTTGAACCAAGGTCTTAAATGTCAGTTTAAGGCATAAGTTTTTAGGTAATAAAGACCCACAGAATTTGGAAGGAAAAGGTAACCAACCTATTGACTTCCAGTCTCTCATCTCCAACTGCCTTTCAGACATACCTTGAACTGGATATCCACATAAGTTTTAAAACATGCTCAAAATGGAACTCTAACGTCACACACACACACACACACCCCCTTTATCCCTCTGCCTCTTCTGACGTTCACTCTATTTCACTCTAAGGTGTCTCACACACTGTCTCTCTCCCTCTCCCTCACTTTCTGGGGTAACATCACCTTCCCAGTCTCTCAGGCTTACAGACCTACCTGTCATCCTGGATTCTTCATTCTCACACCCATGTCCATCCAAGGGTGTGCTTTTGCAACATCTCTTCAATATGCCCCCTTTCCTCCTCTGACATTGCCATACCTCTAATTCTGGCCCTCTTTACTTCATGCTTAGTAGACTACTGCAGTAGCTGCTGGTGAGCCACCCCACCTCAAGTCTCCCTCCCCCACTGCAAGTTTCATCAGTCACTACAATGATTTTCCTAAAGCACAGGTCCAACCCCACCCAATAAATTCCGTCTGATCAAAGGAAATCCTGTGGCACTCAGGGCCATTCATAATTTACCTTTCCAATCTTCTTACATCTTACTCGTCAACATGTGTACTCGACCCAGTGACACTGGCCACCTGACTGTTTTTATGAATGAGACACTCCATCCATCTCTGGGCATTTTCTTTGGATGTTCCCCATGCCCCAAATGTTATCCCTCCTCTAGGTCTTCTGTAGGAAGCCTTCCCCAACTTAATTCTGGTGCCTTCTAATTACTGCCTATTTTTTGTTTAGCTTGTCTAGATAAATTAGTTTATAGCGTCCCAAATCAAGACTATGCATTCATTTAGGATGGGTACTATCTTTTGTTTTTATATCCCTAGTTTCTAGCACAATGCCTGGCGCATATTAGCCCTTAATAAATGTTTAAGGCAGGCATATAGTATTTTATGTTTACTCTAGACTATCTTAAAAAAAAAAACTTATTTTACTGTATTGTTCATCTACACTGAGGCTTTCTTAAACTTTTTCCACTTGTGACCCCTTTGCACCTGAGAAATTTTTCATAATACCAGATATCTACTATTAAATAGGTATACAAATAAAATACTACTGATAACTGACTCCCCACAATGCTATGAGACCTCATGAGGGATCAAGAACCAGTTTAATAAGGTAGGATCTACAAAATGCTAGTTAAAAGTGCATTGATAAATGATCATGAATTATGCTATTATGAAATCCAAGTGATACAAATGCCATATTCAAGGGAGATGAAAAATTCTGATTAGAATAATTTTCTTAACTTACTTCTAATTGAGAAACTTGGGTCAGAGCTCCATAATCTGATGGGAAGTGGCTTGTTTCTATAAACAGAAAAAATATTGCCCAAAGATGTCTAAGGAAATTTATTGTAAAGGAAGCACACAGAATTTATAGATGGTACCCAGCATCCTTTTATGATCCCTTAAGATTAGGCCAAATTTAGCAGGTAGGTGGCGCAGTGGATAGAGCACCAGCCCTTAAGTCAGGAGGACCTGAGTTCAAATGTGACCTCAG
Source organism: Myrmecobius fasciatus (assembly GCA_023553655.1). Lineage (NCBI taxonomy): Eukaryota > Metazoa > Chordata > Mammalia > Dasyuromorphia > Myrmecobiidae > Myrmecobius > Myrmecobius fasciatus. The sequence continues at coordinate 179,558 of JAJPUD010003445.1, forward strand.
ACACAATATTCCCCAGCTGTGTGACCCTGGACGAGTCACTTAATCCCAATTGCCTCAGCAAAAAAATAATAATAAATTTTAAAAAGATTGAGCCAAATTTTAGAAGTTTGAAGGCCAGAGTGTTTATGTACTAGACAGACATTCCATTTTCTAATGTACTTATTAGCTGACACACTCCAAATTATTTCTTTCCAGAGCACCTGAGGACTTCAGTCATTGAAAGGAAGGATCTGCTTATCAAAAGGACCAAGCCCCATCTACAGGAAGGTGATGATATCACTTCAGTGGATGTGGAAATAGAGTTTAAGGCTTTCAGAGTCCGACTAGCCAGAGAACTTGGGGAGCCCCTAGTACCTCAGCTCCAGGAGAAGATATTCCTCCTCAAACTACTACTTCTCTGTGCAACTAACAGCAACTTTATGCTAGAAAACCAGGTTCCATAAGGCAATGGCCTCAACTGCCCAAGTCAACATGCTCAAAACGGAACTCTAACGTATATTTTGCAGAGAAAGGAGTAGGTTACTACAGTCTATGCTGTCCTATTTTATAACCCTTTTACAAAAAACTTATGAATTCATCATAGCCACTCCTCAAAATGTGATTTTGATATACAAATTCTATCTATTTTATAATAAATTATTTCCTAAGTGTAGGAAAAAATTTGTTTAAAGGAACTAAGCTTTCTTAGCATTATTCCTATTAAGTTTAGTCTTTAGTGAGCAATTTGCCCTTTGGGCAACACTTTTTGCTGACACAAAAACAGCCTCTTCCCACTAGATTATGGAGCTTGGTCTGGCTCAAGTTGTCTTACTCAAGTTGTCTGATTGTTTCACAATCAGAAGTTCCCTCGTTTTATTCCTTCATCTGCCAGAGCAAAGGGAGTGATGATCTCCTTGCCTTTGGAATCAAACATGACTGCTTGCTCCTTTGTGGTTTCAGAAAAGCCATTTCCCCAGTCCAGGTCTATCTGCTCCCATAAAATGAGTGGAATGGATTATAAATCTAAATCATACAATTCCCTCAACAAATTGTTTCATCTTTAAAATCTGTACCAAACTGACTACAAGAAATGAGAAGGCATAATTGGTGGGCACAGCTCTAGTTTGGAGTCAGATCTGTGTTCAGTCCCAAGGGAAGCTTTGAAACCCTCACCTGGAGTGAAAAGACTCAAATGTATGGCTCAGGATTGGATTTTGGCATCTAAAGACAAGAAGCTACATTATCAAATTTGATAGTCAAAGAAACTGGCAATAGAAGAAACATGCAAACTAAATCATAAAAGTTTTAAAGTATTATACCAAAACTTAAGACCCTCCGTAGACACATTAGTAGGTAGGAGGAGAGTAACCGAAGTTCTAGGTTTCAGCTTCCTTTAATTCTGGGATGCATAATGTTATTCTGTTTATATAGCTTCCAAACTTCCATGCTCCATGTGACCACATGAACTGATGTTTGGCCCCTCAAAAATAATTTGTCCTTTGTCTACCTTTAGTGCTGAGCTTCTTCAGAATCAGCTAGGTCACTGATCTAGGCACCCTTTTACCCCTAGATATTCCTTTTATTGTAGTCCACCTCCAAACTCCCAGAAGTGATAGTTATAGGCTAAACAACCACAGAAAATAAAATTTTCCATTTTGAAGACTACAGGAAAATTATTAAATGAGAAGGGGCTGAATTTTCCTCTCCCCCCAGCCCCTTTTAATGTAATGTCCTCCAGATATAAATTCTATGTTCCCTACTATTGTTTGACACAAAGAAATTACGAACTACAAATCACCTTCCCCTAATGCTTCTATCTTTTTCTCCTTTAAAACACCTACAATCCAGAATTTTATTCTCAAATCAAGGTCATCATATTAAAAAGGAATAGTACATACACATGAAATACAAAGAGCCCAACCAAGCCTTCTTAAATAGTGTTTCTCCATCAAACAGCATTTTAGGGAGCACTCAAAACCAAAACAGGAGACAGTGATGAAATAGGCTTCCAAGAGAGCAAAGGGATGTAAAAGGATAAGATCATTACTTCAGTTATCTCTTTGGGGAGGAGGGAAAGAACAAAGGGATGAGTTAGGGTCTTTTTTTTAACTTCTCAAAGAGAAAAGCTTCTATTCTCCTAGCAGCTCATCCTTTTCTAATCAAAGGATTCAGACCAATGAAGTCAAGAATGATATATCTCAGAATTTAAAATTTTTAAAAAATATTTCAGCTGTTCCTCTACAGCACAAAACATTGCACAGAATCTCCCTTAAGAATTTAAGAAAAACAGTAATTAGTCTCTGAGCTTAGTCTGCTACCTATTGCTAAAATTAATGGAGATCACTTATTCATCTATTGGAGGCAGCAATGATTTCATCATTCAGTGACAAATTGCAATCCGTAACTTTTTGGATCTTTTAATTCTTTCCGAATGGTAAGGCAAAGTAGACCTAATTTTCCACTTCAAGCCATTAATCCAAGGATTACTACCTTTTAAATATTTTTTTACATAAATGTCATAGGAGACTGTCAACAGCAGTCTCCACTTCCAATAGACATCTCCTATTAAGTTAGTGCTTCTCTAGGAACCAGGAAGCAGGGCTCCTGAACCAGTGCCTTGATTCTAATGTAATAGTTTTCTCTGAGAAGAAGCTATTAACTATAGCACCTAAGATGGAAATCATAAATGTTCTGTATCAAAGAAAAGTATCACCAAACATTTATCTTGAATAAATTTGCAGAACAAAGTCTACTAGATTTTAACTATTTCCCTTTCCCTCTGCCATCTGGTTCTATACATCAGTAATTGACTGGTTGATTGTACTTTGAGAAGTTTTTCAGACCAATTTGGGGACATTACAGAATAGGTCTTCCTAAGTTAGACTGAAGCTTTGCTACAAATATTTTAAGAAACACATCTCCACAGAATAATTATCGTTAGCAGAATTATGAATGGGTGACATCTTTCCTAAATCAAGTGCAAGGTGGATGGGAAGAAAGAAAATTCTAAGATACTCTTTCTACATAACAGTGGTTCACCAGGAAAACTTTGCTCATATGAAAAGGGAACTTTAGAACCCTGTAGGAGTCAACACATTCATATCCCTTGGTTTAAGATTATGGGTTCGTGGAGGTTGTTTCTTTCCTTCCATCACTGGGAGGTCCATCTTAGGTGGCTTAAAGGTTGCTGGGTCTTCTGCAATTCTATTTGCTTGAACTCGAATGAGCTCCATTGGTGATGGCTTCTGAGTACCTCTGAAGGACTGGACACTGAAACCTGAATGAAATAATTAAAACCACAGAAGACAAATTATTTCCATTTCTGAGATAAGACTAAGACAAAAAAAACTTGTGGTAAGTAGATCAAAATAAAAGTCATACACACCCACAAGTTTGATTTAGATAATTTAGAGACCACCTTGTAAAATGCCATAGAAGTATAGAGTTCAAAGGATCCTTGGAGATCCAATAAACTGAACAAATCTTGCTATAAAAACCTAAAATCCTGAAGAAATCAAAGTTATTTTATTTTTTGTTTATATCAAACTACCTTTCATTAGCAATTAACACCTACTTTCCTTATCAAGTAAGCAATAATGGTACTATCCCAGGATTTCTGTACAGCTGGGTGATAAGGTGGATAAAGTGAACAATGGGCTCAGAATCAGGAAAATCTGAGTTTAAAATATGACCTCAAACATTTACTAGCTATGTGACTATGAGCAAGTCACTTAACATCGGTTTGCCTCGGTTTCCTGAAGTGTAAAATGGAGATAATAGCACCTACACCTCTGAGTTATTGTCAGGATCAAATGGGACAATATTTGCAAAGTGTCTGGCACAAAGTCAGCACTATATAAATTCTCACCTTAATCCCTCTAACCACCACAAGCTGGATCTGTTTTAAACAATTCAAAATTCTTGAACTCAGAATCTGCTATTTTGATAAGCAAAGAGATTTGCTTTTGATCACTTTAGTGTATGAGAAATAATTGGTATTACAGAAAAAGTACTGGATTAGGAGACCTGAGCATGAATCCCAATTCTGCTACCATGACCTATGCAACCTTGGGTAAGTAACACCAACCTCAGTTTCTCAGTAAATAAAGTGAGAAGGTTTAGATTATCTTTTTTTCTTTTTTTTGTTGAGGCAATTTGGGTCGAGTGACTTGCCCAAGGTCATACAGCTAAGAAGTGTTAAGTGTCTGAGATCAAATTTGAACTCAGGTTCTCCTGACTTCAGGGCTGATGCTCTATCCACTGTACCACCTAGCTGCCCCTGGTTTAGATTATCTCTAAAGTTTTATTCTACTCCTTAATTCTATGGCCCTTTGGTTCTGTGAAGTGTTTTGCAAACCTTAAGGGCTACATTAATGACATTAATTGCTACTAAGCAATTAATTAATGTTACTATCAATGTTAATGAAGTGTGAGCAGGGTTGAAATGGGAACTATCCAGAGAGCCAACACAAGCATCTTAACTATGTAGGTTTCCTCCAAAAAAGCCCCCCCAACTCAGTACCCGAGTCAGATTTCTGAAGAGTTCTTGTTCCAAAAAGGCTCCATTTTTCAGATGACGGTTTATCTCTATCTCCATTTCCAGCGTCCATGCTGCTGACATCTAGGCCCGGTAAGGAAGTAGAAGATCCATGAGTAAACCAGCCTCTGAAAGGAAAAGTCACAAGCAAAGTACATAAGGCACACAAAAACTGCCCCATAAAAACCTCTAACATCCTGTCTAATGACCAAACTCCCAGTGAAGAACTGGAATATGAAAATCATGGCTCACTGTCATTGTTCAATAACAGTTATACCCTTGATGGTGCCATAACTTCAAAGATATGTTCATTCTTCTTGGCCCTTCTATTGCAAGAAATCATCAGGTAATAAACCTCCCTTGACTTATTGGAATACAAGAGGTATCAATCCTCCCAAACTTAAGCTTATGCCTTTCTATACCTATAGTCAACTCAAAGGCACAAATGAAGCAACAGAAGACATTATACGACCAAACCCCACCAGAATTAAGTAAACATAACTTACCCCTATGACACTAATTTCCCTCATAATCTACCTCACTCTGGGTTTTCAAAAGATCTAATTAAAACCTTAAGCAAGACATGGCAGGATACACATTATCATAGTGCTACATATCTCGAGTTCCAAATGTAATCTATTCATTCACAGAAACTGTACAGGAATATGTGAGTAGAATGAAACAATGCTAAATTCAGAAAACATGATCTACCATCAAATGAGGAAGCTAGATGACAGTGCATAGGGTGCTGGACTTGGGACAAACTGAGTATAAATTTATCAATAAATCTAGTACAAACATACCAGGACAAGTCATTTACTATCTCAGCCTGAGTTTCTTCATCTTTAGTGTGGAATAAAAACACCTATTTTACTGGGTCTTTGTTAAAATCCAAAGAGATAAGTTTTTAGAGTCCACAATGAGACTAACCCCAGCTGTGAAAGCTTTGGTGGTGGTTTTGTGGGGAGAAATCCTAGAGAATCAGCATACCTGGGCTTTTGCTTTGGAGAAGAATGGGGTGTACTACTTGGAGTGGATTGGGCTGAAGCAGTCAGTCTATCTTGTTTTGCGATTTCTCCATTTTGTAACTTCAATTTCTGTTTGAAAGAGGGGGAAAAGCCTTTGAGAGAATGCAAACTGACATAAGCTTATTAAAGAAGTATAAACTAATCTCTTAGTTCAAGTCCACATGGGGAATTATGACCTGGAATAAAATACATCTTTTACTTAATACCTACCCCCTACTCATTTTAAGTTGATAGAACAAGGAAAAAACACTGAACTGCAAGTCAAAGAACCTGAGTTCCAATCCCAGTGCTGCCATTTACTGCACAGCTTTCCAGTCTACAGGAAGCTAAAATTTAGAGCTGAAAGATAACTCAAGAGATCTTCCAATTCAATTCTCTTCTCTAAATAAGATGAGAAACTGAGACTATGAAAATTTAAATGATTTGTCCAAAGTCACAGAAAAAGTCCACAGAGTGGACTCAAAATCTCATGCTTTTTATGCTATATAATCTACCTCTAAGTAGAGATCCTAATATTTGTATCATCTTCCAAGTTTTTGTATCAATTTGTAATGAGGGGATACAAAATGAAGTAAGCAGAGCCAAGAAAACAATATACAAAATCAATACAATATTAATTGAAAGAATGACTTCAAAATCAAAATGAATGAATGCTGCAAAATTAAAAAGAACAAGAATGCCCCCAAAAGAGCCATGAGAAGACACTGCTTTCTTGACAAAAAGGCATGTGCTTATAACTATAGCAATCTATAGTGTTTGATAAACCCAAAGACCCTAGCTTCTGGGATAGGAACTCACTATTTGAAAAAAACTGCTGGGAAAATTGGAAACTAATTTGGAAAAAATTAGGACTTGACCCACACCTAACAACCACATACCTTGATAAGATCTAAATGGGTTTATGATTTAGACATAAAGAGTGATATTATAAGCAAATTAGAGGAACATAGGATAGTTTACCTCTCAGTCCTGTGGAGAAGGAAGGAATTTGTGTCCAAAGAAGAACTGGAACTCTTAACTGAACACCAGATTATATTAAATTAAAAAGCTTTTGTACAAACAATACTAATGCAGATAAGATAGGAGGGAAGCAATAAATTGGGAAATCATCTTTAGATTTAAGGGTTCTAACAAAGCCCTCATTTCTAAAATATATAGAGAATTGACTCATTTATAAGAATTCAAGCCATAGCCCTTTTTGTAGTGGCTAGAAACTGGAAACTGAAGGGATGCCCATCAATTGGAGAGTGGCTGAATAAATTATGGTATGAATGTTATGGAATATTATTGCTCTGTAAGAAACGACCAGCAGGATGATTTCAGAGAGGCCTGGAGGGACTTGCATGAACTGATGCTGAGTGAAACGAGCAGAACCAGAAGATCATCATGCACGGCAACAACAGTATTACATGATGATCAATTCTGATGGACATGGCTCTCTGCAACAAAGAATTGTCTCAAACCAGTTCCAGTTGTTCACTGAAGAAAACCATATACACCCAGAGAGAGGGAAATGAAATATGGACCACAACGTAACATTTTCATGATCTCTATTGACATTTGCTTGCATTGTGTCCCCTTTCTCTGATTCTTTTTTTTTCTTGTAGATAGGATTTTTCTTGCATAACTTCTCAAGCATTTCAACATTATTAACATGTAGTGGACTTCCTGCCATCTAGGGGAGGGGAGGGGACTGGGGGTAAAATTTGTAATGGAAAGCTTTGTAAAGATCAATGTTGGGAAACTACCCGTATACATGTCATACAAATAAAAAGCTTTAAATAAAAAAAAAAAAATCCCCAAATGGGGTCATGAAGAATCAAAAAAAAAAAGAATTCAAGCCATTCTCCAATCAATAAAGGATATGAACAGACAATTTTCAGATGATGAAATTAAAACTATTTCTAGTCATATGAAAAGGTGCTCCAAATCACTATTGATCAGAGAAATTCAAATTAAAACAACTCTGAGATACCACTACACACTGGCAAGATTGGCTGAGATGACAGGAAAAGATAATAACGAATGTTGGAGGGTATGTGGGAAAATTGGGATACTGACGCATTGTTGGAACTGTGAACAGATCCAACCATTCTGGAGAGCAATTTGGAATTATGCCCCAAAAGTTATCAAACTCTGCATACCTTTTGACCCAGCAGTGTTTCTACTGGACCTATATCCCAAAGAGATCTTAAAGGAAGGAAAGGTCCCCACATGTGCAAGAATGTTTGTGGCAGCTCTTTTTGTAGTGGCTAGAAACTGGAAACTGAATGGATGCCCATCAACTGGAGAGTGGCTGAATAAACTATGGTATATGAATGTCATGGAATATTATTGTTCTGTAAGAAACGACCAGCAGGATGATTTCAGAGAGGCCTGGAGAAACTTGCATGAACTGATGCTAAGTGAAATGACCAGAATCAGGAGATCATTATACATGGCAACAAGAAGACTATGTGATGATCAATTCTTATGGACATGGCTCTCTTCAACAATGAGATGTTTCAAACCAATTCCAGTTGTTTAGTGATCAAGAAAACCATATACACCCAGAGAGAGGGATATGAAATGTGGACTATAACATAACATTTTCATGCTCTCTATTGATGTTTGCTTGCATCTTCTACAGCAAGATAACTGCATAAATATGTACACACATATTCAATTTGTCAAGTATTTTAACATAATTAACATGTAGTAGACTTCCTGCCATCTAGGGGAGGGGGTGGGGGGAAGGATCAGTGATGAAAAATTACCCATGCATGTTTTGCAAATAAAAAGCTTTAATAAAAAAGGCATGTGCTTGAGTACTGAACGATGTATTGTCAGATTTTTTTTAATGTTGTTCAATTTTACTTATTTTTTCTCCTTAAAATAAATTTATCTATCATCGTAATAGTTTTTACGGTGACATTTTTTGGTCCATTCTTCCAGGCTGATTCTTGAGTTTGGAATTTGCAGTAGGGTCAGGCTCTGATCATTTTTGTTTAAATTTTTTATATTTAATTAACATTCATTTTTTGTAACTTTGAGTTCCAAATTCTTTACCTCCCTCCTCCTTTTCATGGTCAAGGCATGCAATTTGATATATTACACTTATGCAGTAATGCAAAATATAAGAGACAAAAAATAAACTCCAAAGAAAAATAAAATTTTAAAAACTATGCTTCCAAGTCATTGCCCAATTGATAAATAAATCAAAGGATTAATGGTCTTGGGTCTTACTTTCTTTGGAGTAATGAATACAAAAATATACTCCAGGATTTTTGGAAGAACTCAGGCTAAGACCTATAGTCTTACAGTGTTCCCAAAGTGGTCTTGATATAATGTGATTTTTAAGTCCCCTGACCTTGGAGGGCTTCTTTTCTAATGGGTCAGTGGGCCTGGATGTTATGATTTTGGAATCTACCTCAGGAAACTTCCAATCTATCTGATTCTGACCACTCCTTAGCCAGATAATCTCTTGACTCAGGAAACTCCTTTACCCAATCTGTCTAATTCTAAATAGACAACTTCTCAGTTCACTGCTGACTGATGATCTGGTCAGTGATAAATCAAATTTCAGAGACCATCTTTAATTTATCTGAAGATTACTACTTAGCCTACCCTTGGGCTGTAGAATTAGCATGTATCTCCTTGCCTCAGTTTCTTTACTGAATTCCCCTACAATTCAGTCTGTTCAGTAATGAACTCACATTAGTTCAATAAACTTTGATTCTTGACTGATAGAGGGGTTCAAGCCTTTTGTGTCACCTACGGTTTGGGACTTTGAGTCCCCCCTTCTCAACCTCACCAGTCTAATAATAGAATGGGCCCCAGGAGAGCCTCTGTACAGGTACAGGAGGTTTGTGGTATACAGGCATGGTTTGTACCCAGATGCAAAGAGCTTGGTTCCTAGTAGACAGGATGTCAGGAAGCCTGGGTCGTTCTACTATATGTTTCTGAACTTGTTTTTCTCAAAATTTGGCCAATCTCTCACCTAAACTCCTACCTTTCCCTATAAAATACCCATCTTAGAGTACTCCACTCAGACTAACCAGTCCCTTGATACTGCTTAGTCCTGTCCTCTTTATATAACAATAAAGCCTTTCCCTTAGTGAAATCAGTCCAGCAAACTTGAGTGGGTGTCTATCAGTTGGAGAATGGCTGAATAAATTATGGTATATGAATGTTATGGAATATTATTGTTCTATAAGAAACGACCAGCAGGATGATTTCAGAAAGGCCTGGAGTTCATGAACTCATGCTAAGTGAAATGATGGACATGGCTCTCATCAACAATGAGATGACCAGTTCCAGTGGTCTTGTGATGAACAAACCATCTACACCTAGAGAGAAGACTGTGGGAACTGAGTGTGAATTACAACAGTATTTTCACTTTTTCTCATTTTTCCCCTTTTTGATCTGATTTTTCTTGTGCAGCAAGATAACTGTATAAATATATATGCATATATTGGATTCAACATATATTTTTACCATATTTAACGTATATTAGATTACTTGCCATCTGGGGAAGGGGGTGGGAAGAAGGGGGAGAAAAATTGGAACATAAATTTTTTTTGCAGGGTCAACGCTGAAAAATTATCCATGCATATGTATTGAAAATAATTTTTTTATTAAAGCTTTTTATTTGCAAAACATACATGGGTAATTTTTCAATGCTGACCTTGCAAAGCCTTCTGTTCCAAATTTTTGCCTCCTTCCCTCATGTCCTCCCCTAGATGGCAGGTAGTCAATACATTAAAATATATGACAAATACAGTTATCTTGCTGTCCAAGAAAAATCAGATCTACAAGAAAAAAACCTGAGAAGGAAAACAAAATGCAAATATCAACAGAGAGCGTGAAAATGCTATATTGTGGTCCACACTCAGATCCCATAGGCCTCTCTCTGGGTGTAAATGGCTTTCTTCACTGAAGAATTGGAACTGGTCTGAAAAATCTCATTGTTGAAGAGAACCACATCCATCAGAATTCATCATCATATATAGTCTTGTTGCCATGTATAATGATCTCCTGGTTCTGCTCATTTCACTCAGCATCAGTTCATGCAAGTCTCTCCAGGCCTCTCTGAAATCATCCTGCTGGTCGTTTCTTATAGAATAATATCCCATAACATTCATATACTATAATTTATTCAGCCATTTTCCAATTGATAGGCATCCATTCTGTTTCCAGTTTCTAACCACTATAAAAAGGGCTGGCACAAACATTTTTGCACATGTGGGTCGGGTCCCTTTTCTGAAAATAAAAAGTTTTAATTAAAAAAAACAGAGAAATCAGTTCATCATCGAAGTAATTCTTACCTATTGAAATTGCTCTCCCATCAATCTACAAAGCAAAAGTCTGATCACTCACTTTCTAGGATGAGCTCTACAAGTTCCTCATCTAGAATAGAGTTTTATATAGATAACTGAACTTGGCCTCTTATTAGCCTGTTGGAAAGCTCTGCTGGTTTGGAATAACAACTGTAGGCTTCCCCCCTCCCTTTGGTTTGGGATTTCTGTTTTCTATTCTGATACAGGTTTCAAACTAGGCTCAAGGCCAGAATTGAGAACCAGCTCTATTCCAAGGTCAGAGAAACAGCTTGTTTCTGATCTTTCTTCTTTATTCATATGCAGCCCAGAAGACCATAATCAAGTGTCACTCTGGTACTTCCACCCTGTCCCTAATCAGTGTCTCAACTAGATATGTCAATGACAGAGCTGCCAATTAGTACTCTATTCTTGCATCCTGCAGAAAGTTAGCATCCTCTTCTCTTCTTTCTCATCTTCCCTTTCTCCCCCTCCACCCCCCACCTTGGGTCTTTTCTTGTCTTTTCTTGTCTTGGTGCAAAGCTTTGGTTCTTTTTTAGTTCCTTTTGGGAATGCTCTACAAAACCATCCCTGGATAGAACCCATCCTCTACTGTCCACACTCCTCTTTCTATGGCCCTAGGCAATCCAAGCTGGAAAAATTTCCTAACAATCCTTTGTGCTTTAGATGATCTCATCCCAGAGCAAAGTTTACTGCTTTGACCAGCACTCAGTGTTCACTGAAGGATTTATGCCCCCTATTTCCCAGGGACCAGAAAGCCAATGTGCTACACCCTAAAGTCTCTACCACCTTTCTTGACATGCTCACAATTCCTGTGCTTGTATAACAACCAAGTGAACTGAATTAGGTGCTAAAGTCCCCTTCCATCCAATCAATTCTAACTCTGCTTCTGTTTGTGTCTGAGATCGTCTCACAGGACCCAGAACATATGCATTGTCCAAACAAGGCTACTTCTTATGTATATATATATAAAGTTCTGCCTTGCTCTGGCTGGGAGGAAAGGGGGGCGCGTGGGCAGGGGTGTGTGTGTGAAAGGCTTCCACTTTCAAATGTTTGCTCGCTTTGAAATTAAACTTTTTATGCCCTCCCTCTCTTGCCCCAATACATACTTTATGAGGCTCCAACAACCCACAGGTTAGAGGCTAGTTCTGATCCAATTGACAGTAACATATATATTATATAACATTATTATAACATTCAAAGGATAAATCTTGGCCCCAAAAAATGAAGGAAAATATATGTCCTCCTAATTCTTTTTGCAGAGATAGCAAGAACAATTGCATTACACAGTATTTGATAACTATGTTGCTTAATTTTTACTCTTCTCTCCGTTTTTTTCAAATTTTCAATTATCAGAAGAGGGAAGGGATGATACATGGTAAATGCAGCAACATAAAACTGAGATATCAATATTAATTAATTTCTTTTTTTTAAAGGCTACTTCTGGATTGGAGGTACCCAAAATAATTCATTTCCCTCAAAATCTAATAATGACTCGTCATATTTAGCTGGTTTGGCCCTTGGTTTCAACAACATTTAAATGTGTATCATGTGTTATCGCTGGAGACACAAAGGAAAAGGACAGTATCATTGTCTTCAATGAGTTTTACATTTTCCTGGAGGAGCTACAGCTCACACACATATAAGTAAATACTATGATAAAATATTGCAAGACAAAAGAAAATTAATCAAAACCTAATGAGGTTAAATCCTAAAGATTACAGGTGTTTCAGAGAGAAAACTTTCAGTGTTGTGATAGGACAGAACACATAGCAGTAGTTATAATTTTTACAGCTCTAATATAATATTACTAATGTAAATTAATGAGTAAAAATAAAAGTGTAGATTGTGGAACCTGAGGTATTGGGAGGAGAGGTTGGGGGAAAAATAACAAGTCTATGAAAATACTCAAACAGGAAGGCTTACTTCTGGGATAGAGAAAGATTGCTTCATACATTACTAGAACTAGATTCAAAGTATCTTGAAATGATAACTACAGTTAGGAATGGGACAAAATGATCATAATAAATAATCTAAAGAAATGTAAGTGATGATGGTTAGGAGAATCTTAAGGAGCAGTAAGGAATTTATTTATTCTTCCTCTCCTAATATATAAGGGGAATGAAAGAAGATATCACCAATGTAAGAAAGGTCAGGAAAGCAGTATTTTCTGTTTAAAAAACAAGGTTGGACAAGAGACAATGTCACCAACACTGTACCTTAAGCCTTTCAAGCTATATCTGACTTGCCAATTCATAGTTCTCTAGTACTACATTTAAGACACCAGCATCACCTCCATAATACGAGACATTAAAATAGGAATCAATGGAGTTAATATCCTTTAACCATGACAATGATTAATAGTCATAATAAAAAAATGGGAAAAAATCTATTTTTAAAGAAGATAAAATTAATTTCTCCTCGGCATCAGTAGAACTCAACGAGAAAAAAAAAATGTTCCCTACTCTCTAGAGATAATCATGTTGAAATTAAACAAGGACAGGCTCCTTTACTTGACTGCTACCACAGAAATCTGGAGGCATTACCAAAGAACTTGATGGCCAAGAGTTGAAAGAACAGCACAATATATGTGATGAAGATCAATCAAATAATGAAATTACTATTTGAACCCTTGTATTCCTAGACAAGAGTTCCATGGAGATCTTTCAGCTCAAATATGGGAGGAACAGATCGTTTTTTTACAATATCTAACAGTATTTCTTTTTCCAAAGGAAAATCTCCCATTTTCCTTGGTCCCATTACTAAACACTGTGCCACCAAATCTGGAGCACCACTGTGCTCCCCATATAAAATACCTCTCCTTTACCAAGTACTTTACTATGTATTCAAAAGTCCAACATTTTCATCTACCTAAGATTTGTTGATCCCTATGGTTTTAATAATGCATTCAGTTATTTGAATTACTCATCAGTACTGTAAATGTATCACACTGCACTGATATCAAACTAGCTGTGGACACTTAATCTTTGCACCAAATTCTAAGTCCCCTAAGACTAAAAATCTATTTCATATAGAAAGAGTTGAAATGTTTAACATATATTGGATTTCTTGCTATCTAGGAAAGGGGGTGGGGGGAAAAAGAGGGAAAAATGGTAACGTCAAGGCTCACAAGGGTTAATGTTGAAAAATTATCCATGCATCTTTTGAAAATTAAAAAGCTTTAATAAAAATTAAAAAATAAAAATTTAAAAAAAAAGATGAGAAAACAACAAATTTCTTTGACACTTCAACAAATTCTGCCTGAAGGGGAAATAATAAAATGATCATCTTCTATTGACTTTACATAAAATGTGAATGATTATTTCATCACCTTTCTCTTCACAGGGTATTTGTGAATGTTAAAGAATCTAGAAAATCAGAGCTTTTGTTAGGTGAAATTATGTAGTGTATTTTTTTGTTCAAACTTTGGCAGCAAGTGACATCTTCTAAATTGTTCAAGCCGTTATGTACTCACATGGACTGCCTCTGCTACACGATGGTACTTGGCTTCTTCTGTGGTGAGGCCTTTATGGGGAGTGTATCCTGCATCTCTCAACCCTGCCTGTTGCTCAAAGCGCTGGATGCTCTCTTGTGTCTGTTCTGAAATAGAAGACAAGTTTGCAAATACACAGAAACAAAGATGCTTTAGAATTAGCAATGGAAATGTGGTTGTACTTTGAGAAGAGTGACTAAGGAAAAAACCTCTAGAACTGAGAATGAGTCAACTTGCCCAGTTTTTCCACTATTATCAATAAAGAAATTGAAAAGGTAATATCCAAAGATATTAGCAATAACCTCAAAAGCAGTGAGATAAAAGAGAAAAAATAAAATCACCTAAAGATTACTTATCAAGTAACAATTCAACTCTATTTCTAGAGCACTTGAAATTAAAGGACTTTAGCAGCTGTCAATAGGGCTGTATGAAAAGAAGGTTCCCAGCTAAACAATGGAAATTCTCATCAAACTGAATAATCCAATGGGAAAGAGGGTAAATATACCAACACAGCAAGATATATTAGATTAGTAGAAACATTGGGATAAATGTTTATGTTGAATATTTCTAGGCTTTTGTGTACCAACTGATGCAAGTTTGATAACTTAATGCTTCTTAAATATAATTTAATTTTTTTAAAAAAGAAAAAAATCCAATAAGAAAGTATTTTAGTGACTTCTTCCACCCTAGAGATCAGCCAGAATACTAAAGATCTCTCCCAATACTAAGGCTCTCCCCAGCACCAAATGGGCATAGTCTTCAAGGACAACTAAAGACAGTCAGAACTGTATCCTGGACAGCAAAAACAGAGGTCTTTCCTGAGAACTCTGAAAAAGGATGAAGAGCCAGAGATTCTAAAGTTCCCAACACTCTATCCTGGGATAACAATGAGAGACCTTAAGGTCCAATACCCTGAAATTAAGATCCAGGAAGGCCTACTCCATAAGATTAGTATAAGACTCCAGGGGTCTCAAAGCAAGACCAAACGAATTTTACTCAGAAGAAACAACAGGAACAGGAGCCTGGAACTAGTACAAAGTTCCAGTTCAGGAACTAAAAGCTGGACAGATGAGAAAATAAAACATCAAGCTACATCAAAAATTATTACAAATCTAGAGATCCCCCAAAAAGAAAAGAGTAACAATTGCAAGCAATGATGATGACTCAAAGAATGAAAAAGAGGATTTTCTACAAGGACTACATTTCTCCACATAGGAGAAATGAAGCAAGATATAAAAATGAAATAAAAGGAGGAAAAACTGAGAATAAAAGAAAAAAAAACACAAGAAAGTACCAAGAAATGGACCAGACATAAATGAATATTAAAACAAAATCAAAGACTGAGAAAATAAAATATAAAATCTGATATCAAAAACTGGCCTGGAAAAAAAAATCAAGGGCATTTTTTTAGGAATCGATAACTGAATTCTCTGAAAACCCTATGGGAGGGGATGGGAAAGCAGCCATCACAGTTAAAGAAATCATAAATGAAAACTGCCCAGATCTATTAGAATCAGAAGTCAAAGTGAAGTTATAAGGAATCTACCATGGCACCATGGTTCAGATGCTTCATCCTGAAACTTTCTTCAGCTCCTGAGGCCTGCTATATCCTTAGAATTTCCATATTTCCTGATGCTCTGCTTCTGACTTTCTAGACTTCAGCACCATCCTCCCAAAGGTTTCTGCCCCACTCCCCTTTCTAGCTCTCTTCTGTGTGGTCTTCCTCTGTTAGAATGTAAGTTCCCTTATTACTGTCCTATAAGAAACAGGGACAGCTAGGTAGCACAGTTGATAGATCCTCCTGACTTCAGGGGCTTCAGGGGTGGTGCTCTGAGTTCAAAAACACTTAACACTTCCTAGTTGTGTGACCCTGGGCAGTCACTTAGGCCCAATTCCCTCAGGAAAAAAAAAAAACACAAATTTTGGATTTAGCATATTTCTACCATGTTTAAGATATCCTGAATTACTTGCTAGGGAAGGGGGATGGGAGAAGGGGAGAAAAATGGAACACAAGGTTTTGCAAGGGCTAATGTTGCAAAATAATCTATGGATGTTTTGAAAAATAAAAAGCTTTAATTAAAAAAAATTAGCAGACTGATTTCAGAAAGGCCTGGAGAGACTTACATGAATTGAAGTGAGAAGAACCAAGAGAACATTGTAAATAGCAATAACAAGATTATATGATAATTCTGATTGACATGACTTTTTTCAACAGCAAAGTGATTCAAGCTAATTCCAATGGTCATGTGATGGAGAAAGCCATCTGTACCCAGAGACAGGACTGTGGGAACTGAATGTAGATCACATAGTATTTTCATCTTTTTTGTTATTGTTTACGCGCATTTCATTCTTTCTCTTTTTTTCCTTTTTGATCTGATTTTTCTTATGCATCATAATAAGTGAGGAAATGGTTTTTTTATTAAAATTATTTGCCATCTAGGGGAGGGGATAGAGGAAGAGAGGAAAAGAAAATTTGGAACACAAGATTTTGCAAGGGTGAATGTTGTAAACTATGCATGTTTTAAAAATAAAAAGCTTTACTAAAAAAAAATAAATAAATAAGAATGTAAGTTCCTTGAAGTCAGGGACTATCTTTTTCACTTGTATTTGAATACCCAGTGCCTGGCACAGAGTAAGAGCTTGATAAATGCTTAGTGCCTATATGCCCAAAAGGAGAAATCCCAGGAATGTCACTGACCTAACAGTTTCAATAAAAAATGAGATCTCTGAATACAATATTGCAAATACAAAAGAGAAAGGATCACAACGAAAACCTGCCGGGTGCAAAGCTGAATATGATGCTATGAGGGTTAAGGAGGAAAACTTAGGACTGAGGACTTTCAAGCATTGTGATGAAAAGTAAAAAGGAAAAGGAAAAGGAAAAGGGAAAGGGAAAGGGAAAGGGAAAGGGAAAGGGAAAGGGAAAGGGAAAGGGAAAGGGAAAGGGAAAGGGAAAGGGAAAGGGAATA
>JAJPUD010003445.1:196978-237605 GCA_023553655.1 Myrmecobius fasciatus
AGGAAAAAGAATACCTAAGTATGAAAAGGAAAAAGCAGGTTAAAAAAAAAGTCAAGTTGCATATAAAAATATGAAGAGATGGGACAGGGAAAATAAGGCATCAAATCAACCTCGCTGTTCCCCAAGATAAAAGAAGGGAAGCTCATATACAAAAAAGAAAAAAAAAAAAGCTATATAGAAATACAGCAAACACAACCAATAAATAAGAGAATGAGGGAGAAGAGGGTTGGCAGAGAGGAAAAGTTACAAAGGAGACTGCTACCTAGGATCAAAATAGCTACAAGGACAGCAACTTTTAAATATTTTAAATTTATTTTTCAATTAAGCATTTATTTTCTCTCTCCTACATCTCTCCACGATTAGGAAAAAAAGATAATAACAAAATTCTAAAAAATCTGCTGAGTCAAGCAATCAAATCTCCTACATTGGTCATATCCAAAAATGCATTTCATTCTACATATTTAGTCCAATACTCTCTGTTGGGAAGTGGAAAGCATGCTTCTTCATCAATTTTCTGGAATTATTCTTTTAAAATATTTCATTTTTCCCGTTACATGTTAAAACATTTTTTTTCAAGTTTTGAGTTCCGACTTCCAACTTCTATACTCCTTCCCTTCTTCCCCTTTCTCCTCCCCAAGAGGGTAAGCAATCTCATGTTATACATGTGCAATCAGTAAAAAAATTATTCATTTTATACAAGACTTGGGGGGAGAGAGAAAAGAATTAAAGAAAAAGAAAAATAGTATGCTTCAGGCTGTATTCAGAGAACATCAGTTTTTTGGGGGGGGGGATGGACAGCATATTTCATCATAAGTCTCTTGGGACTGTCATAGATCACTGTATTGCTGAGAATAATTAAGTTTAATAATAAAAGTTGTTCACTTTTTAAAATGTTGTTAAATTATATTGTTCTCTCTAGAACAATTCTCTTAGAGGCAGCTAGTTAGGTCAGGGCTGTGCTTGAAGTCAGAAAGACCTGAGTTGAATCCAGTCTCAAACATTTACTAGCTGTACCATCATAGATATTTAAACTGTTTTGCCTCAGTTTCTTCAACTGTAAAATAGGATAATAGCACTTATCTCCCAAGGCGGTTATAAAAGATCAAATAGATAATAATTGCAAAGTACTTAGCAAAATACCTAGCACAGAGTAGACACTTTAAAAATACTTATTTCCTATGTATACACATATTCGATCTGTCAAATATTTTAACATAATTAACATGACTTCTTGCCATCTAGGGGAGAGGGTGGGGAGTAGGAGGGAAAATTTGTAACAGAAAGCTTTGCAAGGTCATTGTTGAAAAATTCCTATGCATATGTTTTGCTTTAACAAAAAAAATAATAATAAAATAAAATTAACAAAATAATAATTAACAAAATTTTAAAAATATATATAAATATAAAAAATAAATATTTAATAAAATAAGAATACTTCTCCTGGTTCTACTCACTTTTTTTCTGCAACAAATTATACAAATATTCCCAAATTTCTTTGAAATGACTCCCTTTTTCATTTCTTACAATACAATAATATTCTATGACATTTTTAATATAATTTGTTTAGCCATGTCCCCTACTAGTGAGCATCAATTTTTTTTCCAGTTCTTTGCCATCATATAAACAGTAGCTATAAATGTTATAATTTATTACAAAATACATGTAAGATGTATTTTCTATGTTCTCTTTTGGGATAGAATATTGGTAATCATAACACTGAAGAAAATGCACATTTCAGGAACTTTGGGAACACATTTTCCAATACCAAATATACCAATTCACTGTTCCATATATGTAAATTAACTTGCCTGTTTTCCCACAGCACCCAACATTTCTTATTTCCCTTTGTGTCATCTTTGTCAATCTGATAAGTACAATGACATTAAAAGAAAAATTTAAAAGCTATTATAAAAAAAAAAAAGAAACGAAAAAATAACTGTGGGATAAGAATTCACTTTTTGACAAAAATTGCTGTAAAACTGGAAAATATGGCAGAAACTAGGCATTGACCAAACTAGGATCTAACACTCTCTAAAGATGAGGTGGAAATGGGTTCATGATTTAGACATAAAGTGTGATACTATAAACAAATTAGGAGAACAAGGGATAGTCTACCTCTAAGATCTGTGGAGAAGGAAGGAATTTATGGACAAAGAACAATTAGAGAAAATTATGAAATGCAAAGTGGATAATTTTGATTATATTAAATTAAAAAGGTTTTGCACAAACAAAATCAATGCAACTATGATCAGAAAGGAAGCAGAAAACTGGGGGTGAGGGGATTTTGCATCCAATGTTTCTTCTGATGAAGAAAAATAACTTTGGGGGACAGCTAGGTGGTGCAGTGGATAGAGCACCAGCCCTGAAGTCAGGAGGACCTGAGTTCAAACCCAGCCTCAGACACTTAACATTTCCTAGCTGTATGTCATTTAACCCCCAATTGCCTTAGCAAAAAAAAAAAAAAAAAAGCAAAACTTTGATTTTTCAGTTTTGCTGGAGTTTTTTCCTCTTCCTCTTTTGCTGTATTTGTTTATTATGTGAGATGGCTCTCTGGGAGGAAGAAGATACTGAAAAAAATTTGAGAATATAAAAATAAAATCAATAAATAAGACAGCTTTCATGACTGCTATATAGATTCATTGTCCAATTCGTTGCTTTTTTCATTTCTCTTCATTTACAAAACATTTTTCACTCTCCTCCCTCCCCCAACAGCTGTCAATTTTACTTCCATAAAATCTCTTGAATATGCCCCCTTTTCTCCAACAATGCTATCATTATGGTACGATTGCCAAGTCTCTTTCCACTTCAGTTCATCTTCCATTCATCTGCCAAAATGATCTTCCTAAAACCTTGATTGTGTCACTGGGCAAGCTATCCTCTTTACCTCAACCTCAATAAATAGACTCCAGCTAGTAGCTCCCTATCTCCTCCCCATTGTTTTAAAATCCTTTCTTTGGCACTCAACATACTTTATAACCTAGCTCCTTTTTATCAGTCTTAGACCTAACTTAACCCAAGTACTCTGTAATCTGCAATGACTTCTTTGCTGTTCCTCAAAAAAGACATTTCATCTGACACCAGGAATTTCCCCAGGGTCCAGAATGTTCTCTCTATTCATCTCTATTTCTTGGTTTCCCTAGTTTCTTTCAAGTCCAAGTTAAAATCCCACCTTCTACAAAATCCAATTCTGATCCTCATTAATTCTAGTGTATTCCCTCTGCTGATCATTTCTAGTTTATCCTATACATACTTAGAATGTACATGTTTATTCTCTGTACCACTAGACGGTGAGCCCCTTGAGAGTAGATACTATCCCAGGGCAGCTCCTTAAGTCAGGAGGACCTGAGCTCAAATCTAGCCTCAGTCATTTAATACAAATGTCTGTGTGACGTGACCCTGGGCAAGCCATTTATTTGCTTTGCCAAAAAATTAAAAGAAAAAAAAGTGAGTATTAACTGACTAACTAACTCACTTTACTATCTGCACAACCCTGAAGAAGTCCCTTTGCCCCTCAAGGTCTTATCTAGACTATTAAGGGTGTGAGCTAGACTTATCTTTTTTTTTTTTTTTTGCTGAGGCAATTGGGGTTAAGTGACTTGCCCAGGGTCACACAGCTAGGGAATGTTAAGTGTCTGAGACCAGATTTGAACCCAGGTCCTCCTGACTTCAGGGCTAGTGTTCTATCCACTGCGCCACCTAGCTGCCCCGAGCTAGACTATCTTTTAAGGTTCTTTTCAGTTCAAAAACATGATTCTAATATGTAAATAAATCTTATTACCTGCTAAATGTTTTTTACTAACCTTCCAAACAATCAGAGTTCAACTCTTCTCTATGACGGACACTGGCCAAGTCACTGTGAACAAGTTACTAAGCCTCTGACCAAGCAATTTTTTAAGACTTTGAGATATGGAAATTAGTGACCTGAATGAGTGGAGGAAGTTTCCACACCAGTAGTTCCTACTTGGAGTATGGTCCCAAAACAAAACCCTCCCTCAAAAGCCAGGTACACATAATACTGTTAAGTATATAAGAAAACAAGAATATCTGATTAAGAACAATTTCAGAAGTGCAGCAAAAAAAACATACAAACAGTTCTCACTAAAGACAAACATTTTAATATTTCAGGTTAAAGATTTCTGTTGCAATCCAAAGTATAAAATGTATAAGTTAGTTGCTATATTCAATAATAACACTCTCACTAAAAAAAAGTCCAGGTCTTCCTGAAATATCCTGAAACACATTCTCCCAAAAGCACCATGAGAAACTAGCCAAAATTTAGCCAGACAACTCCAAATTTCCAACAAGGTTCAATATCTGCATTCTCTATTAGACCAAATATTCCATGGCATTAGCTATGAATGTAGTCAGCATTCCCAGACTTGGAAGAACACACAATTAAGTCTGCTAAAACATTAACTAATCTCCCTACTTGCAAACAAAACCAACTAAATCTGCCTTTTCATTTTCACATAAGTTCCTAGTCAGTTAATAACCAAGTGAACTTTTTTTTTTTTGAATTGCAAAATACTGAGATTGTTTGATATTTTAAACCCAGGAAACTGCCATATTCATGGTAACAAAGACTGATCCTGGACTACCTTTCTAAAAATTTTAAGTCCTTTCACAGTATCTGGAACACCAATCTAATGTGTCCTCTGATCTTAAGCAAGTCACTTTATTTCTTTGGGTCTCAGTTTTTCACTTTGTTGAATGAGGGCATTGGACTAGATCAATGTTTTCCAACATAATTTTTGTGTCTGAAATACAGCAATGGGAGGCCATCACAGGTTCACAATCAAATCCATGGGCCACCCAAGAAACTGGTACACATATCTATGTGTACCATATATCTATAGTTATATCAGAGTTATATCTATAACTCTGACTCCCATGGATAGTTGTTTACAAAAGAAAATCATAAGATGTAGGGTTGTAGTACTTTTAATACCTCATGTTTTAAGGAGCACTAGGTGGCTCAAGGTTTAGCGCTGGGCTTGTAGTCAGGAAAACTTTGGTTCAGATTTGGTCTCAGACACTTACTTAGCTGTGTGACTGGGAAAATTAGCCTCTGGTTGTCTTAATCTACTGGATTATCTTTGCCAAGATAACTTGTTTATGTTTTGGGGTTTTTTTTTGGGGGGGGGGTAAAAGAGAGTGGAAAATAACCTTTTTGGTATGCTATGGTCCAACAACAATCTCACATTCTAGTGGGTTGAGTTTTTCTGTATGTGCATATGCATAACAGGGTTGGATTTTTTCATGGTTGCCTGCTCCTGCAAAGGCAGGCAGGTATGAATTTACTGCTTATTTAAAAACAATTAGGCACTATGGAACTGGGTGCAAAAGTTAGGGCAGACACTCTCCAATAGATAAATGGTCAAAGGATATGAACAGAAGATCTGGAACTCTTAACTGAAGACCAGTTAGATAATTTTGATTATAATAACTTAAAAAGGTTTTGTACAAACAAAACTAATGCAGACAAGATTAGGAGGGAAACATCAAACTGGGAAATCATCTTTTACATTTAAGGGTTTTGATAAAGGCCTCATTTCTAAAATATATAGAGAATTGTCTCATATTTATAAGAATTCAAGCCAATCTCCAATCAATAAATGGTCAAATATGAACAGACAATTTTCAGATGAAAAAATATGACTATTTCTAGTCATATGAAAAGGTGCTCCAAATCACTATTGATCAGAGAAATGCAAATTAAGACAACTCTGAGGTGTCACTACACACCTGTCATATTGGCTAAGATGACAGGAAAAGATAATGACAAATGGCGGAGGGGATGTGGGAAAGCTGGGGCACTGATACATTGTTGGTGGAAATGTGAACGGATCCAACCATTCTGGAGAGCAATTTGGAACTATGCTCAAAAAGTTATCAAACTGTGCATACCCTTTGACCCAGCAGTGTTTCTATTGGGCCTATATCCCAAAGATATCTTAAAGGAGGGAAAAGGCCCCACATGTGCAACAATGTTTGTGGCAGACCTTTTTTTAGTGGCTAGAAATTGGAAACTGAGTGGATGCCCATCAATTGGAGAGTGGCTGAATAAATTATGGTATATGAATGTTATGGAATATTATTGTTCTGTAAGAAACGACCAGCAGGATGATTTCAGAGAGGCCTGGAGAGACTTGCATGAACTGTTGCTGAGCGAAACGAGCAGAACCAGGAGATCATTATACACGGCAACAAGACTAAATGACAATCAATTCTGATGGATGTGGCTCTCCAACAATGAAATGCTTCAAACCAGTTCCAATTGTTCAGTAAAGAAGGCCATATACACCCAGAGAGAGGAATATGAGATATGGACTACAACATATCATTTTCATGCTCTATATTGATGATTGCTTGCATTGGGTTTCCTTTATCAGATCTTTTTTATTCATATAGATATGATTGTTCTAGCACAGCAAAATAAGTATGGAAACATGTATACATATATTCGACTTGTCAAATATTTTAATATAATTAACATGTAGTAGACTTCCTGCCATCTAGGGGAGGGGAGGGGAATAGGGGGGAAAATTTGTAACAGAAAGCTTTGTAATGGTCAATGTTGAAGAACTACCCATACATATATTATGCAAATAAAAAGCCTTTAAAAAAAAAAAAAAGTTAAGGCAGAAGCTAACAATATGAGGGAGATCAAATGCCTAGTACAAAACACTCCAAATAAGTGGGCTCTGCCAGCTAAGCTGGAAGGGCAGGCAAGCTCTAAATAGCTCTAGTATGGCTCATTCAACTTCCCATTCATGCTGCAGAGTACATAAAGGTTGTGTGAAACGGTTTGAAAAATACCTGTCAAAATTCTCATCATAGCACCATGGTATAGTAGAAAGAATATTGGAGTCAGAAGACCTGGGTTCAAGTCTAAGCTCTGTTATTTACCTTCCAAGAAGGTCTGCCAGGGTTTAAGTGGATAAGATCCAAAACTACTTTCAGCTCAAAATTCTGATATTAAGCTTCAGAAAGTTTATCAGTAATAATTAGCAAGAATTATGTTAGCAACCACTGCACAATACTCAGTTACTAAAACACTTCATTATGCCCACATTAGAACATTATCTACTAGATACATAATATACATTTTGCTAGACTGCTGCTATTCTTCCATCAACATAAGAACAGTCTTCACAAGTTTGTAAAACAAAGTAATGACTGCTTAGCAAGATTTTCAGTCTGAGTGTCAATGTGCATGATTGAAAAAGCTAACATGGCCTCTGAATACGATTTCAGCTCTTTACATAACTTTCATAGTACTGAGTCCTGCTACTATTCCAATATTGGTTTCCTAAAACTGCTTAAACAAGTATTTCTGACCTTGGAAAGAAATCAGAGAAATGACATTGAGCAAATCATCGAGTTGGAAGCATTCTTTTGTACCTTAAAGCAGCTGACAAGGTCTAAGCTAAGATTATGCAAATAAGCAAACATCAGAAACAGAAAAGTGAAATTCCATTCCAATAATTGACTTCTCCCAAACAACCAGACTACCCTTTGTAACTATATTAGCAAAAAAATATATAAAAATCACGCCTAGGTGTGAATTTCTTAAAAAGTTAAGACCGCCAACTAGATCGCAACTTCAAACCACAGATAAATCATCAGTATATAATCATTATCAATATATAATTACTAATACTAATTAGCCACATATGAATTACCTTTGTTATAAATCTACCTCCCCAACCACCAACATGAGAACTAAATGTGAAAGCAGAAAAATTGGATTCAATTCCATGTCAGACATATTACTCCACCTCCCTGTGCCTTAGTTTCCTAATTTATAAAATGAAAGGATCAGGATTCCTTCTTACTCTAAATCCCATGGCCTCATGATCCAACTATTTATCTATGCATAATGGACAAATATGCCAGCACAATTTTATAACAGCTATCTTTCTCTTAAAAGAAAAATTAAATTCAAATAAATATTTTCTAAAAATACATAGGCTGACTAAAATGCAAAAAGAAACACAAACATCTGAGTTCATCAACTAAGGTACTAAAAACTAAAATACTCAAAGCTAACCTCTATAAAATAAACAGTTTGCTTTCTGTAACAACCAAATTAGGAAGTTCAAGCACTGAGTGAAACTTTGAGGAATAGCACCTGAAGGCTCATTTCAGGTATTTTGACCTCCAAATAATATCCCCATATTCCCAGCTCAACTCTTACAAAAGGTTAAGAGCACATGCTTACTTGTAATTAGAGAATTCATGATGACGTGCGTAGCCTTGGCCTTCACCACTGGGACCTTGTTCATTTGGTCACTGGAAGCTGAGGGGGTTATGGAGAAACTATTTTCTCCTTCCTCAACCTGTGCAGGGAAGGGTGAGGAAACACTTTTTGAAATGGGCAGGGAAGGAAATTAGTCACAAATTTTGTTTGCAAGGTCTACTAAAATGTACCTATTCTACTTCATAAGTAAAAAAACAGAACCAGAAAGGGGCTTTGAACAAATGTACCTTTGTGTTTTAAAGATATGTTTTTTTTTAAGTAGTTTTAATTTTAAATCTTTTATTTACAAATTTGGAATAATTGGAATATTAGTAGTTTAGATTGTAAATTGTAACTACATATATACAAAATCTTAAATTTTACATATAATAATTTCTAAATTTTTAGAAAGAAGGATGGGAGAGGTTACTGAGGAAATTATATTAATGGACAGTTTGTATTGTGAGCAGGTGGGAAGAAACAGCAAAAGAAAATCAGCTAACTTGCCCATATTCTTGTGATTAAGGAATTCTGAAAGAGAACCATTGATTAGAAGAAGAGATAATTAGGGAAAAACACTATAGGCTTAGATAGCCTATAGAACGATATCATACACCAGTAACACTAATTTGGAATTTTTAAGTTAAGGATTCAATTAAGAGACTAAAAACAGTAAAAGAGGAATCAGAAAAATGTCTGTCTATGACACTGGGCAAAAGCACCTATGCTAATCTTTATAAAAATAGTTACACAAGCTGAGACCTAAAATTCCTTCTGGCTCGTAATTTTATGATCTTCTCATCCTTAATGATAAAGTTAAAGACAGATTGACATCCATATTCTAAGTGCCTAACTCAATGCTCAAATCTTTGGGGAGAGTAGTAGGAAAAATAGTAGGTTGAGTCTCTTCCCTTACAAATCATTAGAAGACAAAAACAGAAAAAAAATATTCTAAAGGATTTCTCAATTTCAAAAGACTGAAGTTACAGATGTCCTCATCAAACTGGGTAATTGTCCACTGCATCTTCTATCTCCTTTCATCTGCCCCATCAAACCCTGATCATGCTTAAAAATGCTCCATGTCTACAAGAAATAAATGAGTAAGCTATCCTCAGACATGTTTTTCTGTTCTGTTTCCCTATATCTATCTCTTTTAGAGTCTAGGAAAGCTACCGGAAACCATAAAGGCAGTTGACCCCATAGTTAAGTAGAAAGGTTTTTTATATTTATGGTGTTTTTGGCACAAAACTCATTTAATACAAAATAACTCCCTTCTGGTCAAGCCAGCAGATGCCTCCTAGGTCTAATTATTCATCTTTGAAATACAGATGTAACACTTGCCCAGGTTGAAAGCTACCTTTTTAGACTTAGCATAGAACATAGCAAGGAAGAAACAGAAAGAAAAAAGCTAACCTGGTA
The DNA here is from genome assembly GCA_023553655.1 of Myrmecobius fasciatus. Classification (NCBI taxonomy): domain Eukaryota; kingdom Metazoa; phylum Chordata; class Mammalia; order Dasyuromorphia; family Myrmecobiidae; genus Myrmecobius; species Myrmecobius fasciatus. The sequence goes on from JAJPUD010003445.1 coordinate 206,640, forward strand.
GAGATGGTAAAACCCTAGCTTCACCAACTGAACTTAGGAAAATGAGTCAGGCCCACTCATGCAATTCAACATATTTCCAGGGTTTACCAAGCAAAGTCCAAACTCCTCTGCCTGGCCTTCAAGGTCATCCACAACTGGAACCAACTCACCTTTCTCAACCTTCTCAAATTACTCTTACCTCTTTCCAATAAGTTCTACTACTTTCTATTCCTTGAATAGAAAGTTACCTGTCCTCTACTATCTTTGTGCCTTTATTCAAGCTTTGTCATAAACCTACAATGAACTACTTTAATTCTTTTAACCTGTTAAGTTCCTAGCCAACTTTATAGAAAGTTCACTTCAATGCCACTTCTATGAAGGCTTCCCCATTCCCCGTAAATGAGACCAATCTCCACCCACAGCCTAAAGAGAATTTTGTTTTGCACTTCTCCAATGTATTCATGACCTGACACTGCATGTTATAAATGATGGGTCACAGCCACCAAACAGACAATACCCCTAAAGGAGTGCTTAACTAATCTATCTCTTGGTCCTGACAGTGTTCTGTATACAAGAGATGCTTAATGTTTGTCCTAAATGTCACTTCCCAATTGTTCTAACCCTCATTTCTCCCATTAACAGGATAGAGAGATGTACTAATTTCTACATAAAACAACAGCTATTAAATACCTTGGAAAGCTGTTGGTACTTCCGATCTGGGATGACCGGCTTTTTCCACAGAACCTTACTGCACATGTCAGATGAAGGTGGAGTCATCGGTGTAGGATCCTCCAGGACATCATCATAACTGAATGCCCGACGATGCATTCCAATTGGCAAAGACATCTTGCCTAGAAGCCCACCTGTACTGTGCTCAATAGCTAAGAACAAAGATGTTCATAATGAGGAACACAGGTAGTAATACATTAGCTAGTGTACAGTCAAATCCATTTTGAATAAGTTTAACATATCAATTCTTTCTAAAGTAAAAGTAGAGGAAAGAAAAATGGAAAATCCAAATGCTACCACATCAAAACAGCAGCACCCAAATGTAAAGACCAAAGGGATTTAAAGGATTTACATTACAGCAGCTCTGATACTTACTACTTGAAATAGTCTAACACAAGTTACCTTCCCCTCTCTGGAAACCTGATTCATTAACCATAAAATTTGGACTAGGCAATTTCTGAGGTCCCTTCTAGCTCTATATCCTATGGCCTTATATAACAGGTTATCCACAAGAAAAACTTATTAAGAATCATTCTTAAAGACATAAAATGTCCTAATCAAACATCACTGTACCCAAATGCAGGTGATTTTTCAACTCCATCATAAGTACTTCCCTAGGGCTATCAAAGCCACATTAACTACTAAAAACTGACATCTGCAAAGTACCGCAGCATGATCTGTATCTGAACCTTCTTCAAATGTAACAGTGCATTTTCTAGTTTTAAGTATTCAGTATTATCCAGGCAGGAGAACACATCACAAAACCATTCAAAGTTCACTTCTACTGGCAAAAACTGTCACATTTCAAACTGATCCAAAATAAATTGGTGGAATCTTTTGCTAGATTTGACCTTTAAAGGCTGAAATACAAGGCAACAATACTGTTACCTAATTCCAAAGTTTTTCTCAGTTGACAGCTCCCTCTTTCATGCTTTAAGTAAGTTTTCTAACTAGAGATGCAAGGTTCATTTAATTTGTATGCTCTTCAAATTAAGATTGTTTGTTTAAATTCTAGATTAAAAGATGAATCTGTTTAATGCCTGGTTAACTCTGATCTTATACTGAACAAGTCACCTAGATACCCAACAAAAAGCACTTGAAAAAAGAACAGATTTCCAAATATAAGATATCAGGTGGCCAAACAACAGTAAGGCACTAAGTAACATTCTGATAAAATGTTTGCTCTTCAGTCTATAGAGCATAATAACTAGCAGTTATCAATCAATGCCTCAGTTTCTCTAAGTCTAGGATTAAGGGGTTCAACCAAGTAATTTTTGAAATTCTGTCAGTGCTGGAGTAGCTGGGTGGCACAGGGGATAGACCACTGGTTCTGGAATCAGAAGGATCTGAGTTCAAATGAGGCTTCAGACTTGACACTTACTAGATATGTGACGATGGAGAGGTCATCTAACCCCAATGTCTTGCAAAACAAAAACAAAAACAAAAACAACAAAAAAACCAAAATATTCCTTCAGGTCTAATCCTATGAAACAGTATAAACAAGGGTGACCCCAGAGGAAGTGGTCAATGAGTGAAAAATATGAAATCAGTCCAAGTTGATGTTATCTAAGATTTTTAGTTGATTCCATACTAGGAAAATACTCATCTAATATAAAAGATACTACCCTATAATATAAATATTTAACACCTTTTGATACTAGACAACACTATTTTACTCAGTGTTCAGTTTTTTCTGTTGTGTCTCTGTGACCCTATTTTGAGGTCTTGGCAAAGATACTGAATGAGGAAACTGAGGCAAACAGAATTAAATTACTTGCCCAGGGTCTGTTACTAAGTGTCTATGGCCAAAACTGAACTAAGGAAGATGAATCTTCCTGACTCCAGGCTCAGCAAGCACTCTATTCATTGTATCATCTAGCTTCTCCACATTATCTTATATTCAAGAAAAATTAAATTTAGCAGTAAAAGCAAAACAAATAACTGATATTGAACTCCCTTTAATAACTCTAGTGGCTCCCTATGGTCTCTAAGATCAAAAATAAAATCCTCTGGAGTTCAAAACCTTTAATTTTGTTCACCCATAATTCCAGTCTTCTTAAACCTTAGGGACCTCACACACACTCACTCACACACTATCTCAACCCCTCCCTGTCTGTCTGTTTCTCTCTCTGATCTAGTGACACTGACTGGACTTCTTTCTGTTCCTCTCAAGATACTTATTTCTCAAATCTGAATTTTCACTGGTTGTCTCTTACGCCTGGAACCCACTTTCTTCATCTCTACCTCCTTAAATTCCTACCTACATTACTACTTCCTACAAGAAGGCTTTCCCAATCTCCCTTAAAGCTGTACCTTTCCTGTTTATTATTGGCAATTTATTCTGTATATAACTTGTTTGGACAGATAGTTATTTTCATGGTATATCCCCTACTGCTATCTATAAGATCCCGGAGAAAAGAGACTGTTTTTTACCTTTCTTTGTATTACCAGTACTTAACACAGTGCCTACCATAGAGTAAACACCTAATAATGCTTGCAAATTGGATAACAAGGGGAAATATGTTGACTCTAGGGACCAAGAATTTAATTACTAGTCTAGGATAGATCCAGAAATTACAACAATAAAAAATCCAATCATCTCAACCAAAGTAGCTAATTCATAACCAATCTGAATAGCCTAAGTTTTTTTTACTCCTGCCATCATTCAGTCAAAAAAATGAATTTGTTAATTTTATTATGAATGACTATGTTTATTAATGTTATTTAATTAATACTAATTTTGGAATAATACTGTTCTTCTAAATGAATCTTTATGGAACAAGTTTTGAAAGCCACAAATCTGAACAGAAAAAAAATCTTGTCTTCCCTTCTCCCCATGTCAGATAAATATCTAAAACCTTTTTATTAATCATTGCAAGGGGTTTACTTTAAGAGTTCATCTCATCCATCTTTCTATAAATGGGAGTACTTTTTCCACAGCTTCTGCCCAAATCCAGATTATCCCCTAATGCCAGAACTGACTTGTTCTAATGTTCCCCGTGCTTTATAACCTATCAGTTCTCCCTCAGATCTGATCTCAGTCCTCACTATTTCTTATTCTGTGGTCAGAAATCAGAAACTCATAGCAGACTAGCAAAGTACAAGCTCTCAGAACCTGGATTTCTGTCTATTTTAAAAGAGTAGAGAAGCACTGAGGGCAGGGACTGGTATGGCCTAAATTTTTCTATAGCACCTAGTATAAAAAATAGCTAGGTGTAAATTAAGGAAGATAAATTTTGTAATTTCGTAGAAAATAACTGAAAATCTAAACAGCTTATGCTAAATTACCAGCTGTAATTCTTAGGCAGGTAATACCCCTGTCTGGGCCTCAAGTTACCCTATTTAAAAAAAAAGGAGAGATTTGGACTAGCTTCCACTAAGGTCCCTTCTTGCTGTAAATCTGTGTGAGTCCATGAAAAAAATATAAACTAGGATAACCACTTTCTCTATGGATAAGGCCATTTAAAAAATACTAACCTGTTAAATCTCAAAACAATTTACAAATGGAACATTAGCTTCAAATGAAGTGATTCCTTCCATAAAAACTTATACAACTGAAAAGATAAAGTATGGCTTTACTAAAAAGAATTGAGTTTACCAGGCACGTCTGGCTCTCTGGATGATGCCATGAAAGACTGTGATCCAGATGTTTCTCTAGATAGATATCCAGGTGATTCCTGTGACCAAATAAATTAATAAAGCATATATTCATATGCTGAAAACTGAGAAAACAAAACATACTATGAAAATTATTATTGATACTTCAACAAATAAGTGAATTTGAAAAAAGCACAATGTAAACACATTTATGTGTTTATGGATAATTGCCAGAAAAAATGATGACTTCTACTAGAAATAGAGTCAAAGCCCTTTGAAATCTAATCGTGTTAATGAGTTCTTAACACAAATTATGGCAAATTGATTTAAGCTAATAAATGCAATGTACACATTCTGAAAGGTCATCTCTTACCTTTTTTCTATCAATAGACCCCTCTGGAAATCTGATTAAGATTATGAATCTCTTCTTAGAATAATGTTTTAATTGGAATTAGTACATAGAATCATGGAAAAAGCCAATTACAACTGAACAAAATTATGGAAATATTTAAAGTTCCAAATTCATGATTCCTCTAAAATCTATCCATTAAGAATTCCCACTCTAACCTATTCCAAGCAATACTAGCCAGTGATTGACATCTATTGTCTTGCCCAGTTTAAGTTAAGAGAGGCTTATCACTAGTTGGCTTTAAAGGTTATAAATTTTTAGTCAAGGTAAATTAATGGAAACTATCTCCCAGAGGAAACTATGGACCCTTAAACCATCGTCTAAAGCCTAACCTTAATGGTTCCCCTCCAAGTTAAACAGTGGTGTAAATAGTTAAATAGGCTTACCACGTTGAAGTCTATGGAAGTTATGCAGATAAGAAAAAGATGTCAAAAGGGAACATTCTGCAGCTAGTATTGAACTAGCAAAGAGTCCCAAGCAGTTCTCATGCAGAGGCTCTACAGACTAGAATTAAGAAAGAAAACAAAAGTCTTTTACTAACTTCTCTCTCCTTCAAAAAAAAAGAAAAAGAAAAGAAAAGAACTCACAAGCCCCATTCTGACATCATACCCCCAAAAATTCAACAGTATTGTTTGTTTCCCTATAATTATAACAGTTCTCTGAAAATTGCTCTAACACAGTTCTACCATAGAACCCAATAAAACAGATGCTGAAACAAGAGTTCACCAAACCTCAAAACATCCCGACTTTGGACTTAGCTATGGTTCAAGAATTACAATATGGTCACATTACCCCCTGCTATGAGATAGCAGTAATTAAAACACTCTGATGTGAAAATCTCATAGGCATTAGTTCCAGACAGCAGAGGTCTTTTAGAAGAAAGACTTGGGCCTGGTCTTTCACACTGGAAGCCCTGAGTTTTCCACACTAAAAAGCTTTCAATTCCATTTTCAAAACCGAAGACCCTTCCCAGCTCTAAGTAATCTACCTTCCCCACCATCCAGGTGGGCAACTAGGAAAGATGAAAATGTTTTTATCCCATCCCACATCCCCTGTCAAACCTTTCCACAAAACCTACGGGCTCCCAAGCCTATCCCCACTCATACTTTCTAAGACCCCTTACAGGACATCCATTCTGTAATCCATATACATCTTTCTATCCATAGCTCCTCCTCCTATATCTATATATGCACAAATGGTCCCCTATTCATAAACTTCCCCTTATTACCCTAAAGGATAAGGAAGCCTGGATCCCACAGACACGGGCCTCTCTAAAACAACGAATACTCTAGTGTCTCCCCAAATCACAACTCCTGAGGCCCCTCAAAATCTTCTAGTCCCATCTCGCCGCAGTAGCCCCCAACAGGAAACCTCACACATAACCAGGGCCCCCCATTCACACTCCGGAACTTCTGACCTCCCAAAATCCCAGCATCACATCCGCAGCCCCCCTACACGCACCCACACACAATTTTCTTAATGACATCTTCCCCCAACTACCCCCTCGCCTCCTCCGTGCGCCGCCCTCCCGCCTGCCCTCATCTCTTACCAACTAGGTCTCCTGAGGAGGGGGTGGGATGGAGGAAAGGGAGAAGGAAAGAGGCCCGTCCGCAGCCCGAGGCTCCGCCACGGACAGAAAGCGGAGACTAACAAGGCTCTAGGCCCCCGTCACTCGCTAAGCGCCGAAGCACGGGGCGAACCGAGGCCATGACGCAAGTAGCGCCAAGACCCAAACGGACCTGAGCTACAAGAAATAGAGCAAAGTGGGTAGGAGACTACAATGTAGACTTATAAAAGCCGTGAATATCGCGAGACTTGGGGGCGCGAAGTGAAATTGCCGGCTACTCTCAGGAAAGGGAAGAGGAGGGAAGGGAAGAGACAGAAGAAACGTATAGGCGCCGCTCCGAGGCCTTCTGGGAAATGTAGTTCCAAATGAAAAACCCGGCCTTAGTCTAGCTGTTTAACATTTATTGTAGGTGGTTAGAGCGCCTGTCCCTATAGAAAGCCATAAAGTTATGGCTTTCTTCCCTCATATTTCATCTTTCCTTTTCATTTATTCATCATTTAATAAACATTTATTAAGTACCTTCTATGTGCAAAAGCATTGTGCTAAGTGCTGGGGATACAAAAAGAGGCAAAGGACAATTTGTCACATTTTCCATCTCAATACAATTCCATTGCATTCAACTATCACTTCTTATAAAGTTAAGCCTTGAAGGAAGCTAGATTAAAGATATTACCCAAACATGAAGAAAGAGTAAAAGATTTGGGGGGAAAGGGAAAATTTCCTAAAAAGTAGAATCAGCCAAATGGAATAGGAGGTAAAAAAAAAAAGTTAACTGAAGAATATAACTCTTTAAAAATAAGAATTGGAGAAGTGGAAGCTAATAACTATGAGACATGGAGAATCAAAAATCAAAAAGACTGGAAAAAATAATGCCTCACTGGAAAAAGTAACTGACCTAAAAAATAAATCCAGGAAAGATAATTTGTGAATCATTTAACTACCTAAAATCCATGATCAAAAGGAGAACCTGGACATCATACTTCAAGAAATCAACATCTTCATCGTCTTCTCCTTCTGCTTCTCTTTTTTTTTTCTTTTCTTCTTCTTCTCCTATTCCTATTTATCCTCCTTCTCCTCTTCCTTACCTTTCTATTCCTCTGTCCTACACTGTAGTGGGTGATTTCTCCAAAGGAATATAATTTTTATTGCTCATTCTTTGCAAGATATCTTGTGTTTAGTGAGTTAGATTTTTTTTCTCTATTCTATTTTTTTTTCCAAAAATCTAGGACAATTGACCCTCTTCTCATAAAGTTTCATTTATGATTTCTTAATAGGGGTAAATTACATGAAAAACCACAAAATACCTATTACTGTAGAGAGAAAGAAGAAAGGGGGATGAACATTGTTTGAACCTTAATCTCACAGGATTTGGCTCAAAGAGGGGAATAACATACACATTTAGTTTAGTATAGAAATTTAAATTACTGTAGAGGAAAGTAGGAAGAAAAAGGGGGAAAAAAAGAAGACAGGGAAGACTATTAGAAGGAAGGGCAGAAGTAGGAGAGGAAAGGGGAAAGAAAAGGAAGGGCTAATAGAAGGGATATATTGATTGATTTAGGGAGGTGAATGTCAGAATCAAAACCATGGTGAGGAGGTAAAGGATGAAAGGAGAGAGAAAACTATAAATGGAGGTGGGGTGGGCAATAGGATAAAAGAAAATATACACGAGTAATAATAACTGAATGTGAATAGAATGAAATTCTCTCATAAAACAGAAGCAGATGGCATAGTAGACTAAAAACAAAATCCTACAGTATATTGTTTATACGAAATACATTTGAAGCAGATAAATAGACACAGAATAAAGATAAAGGACTGGAGCAGAATATATCATGATTTAGTTAAATTTTTTAAAAAAAGCAAGAGTAGCAATCATGATCTCAGATAAAGCAAAAGCAAAAATAAATTTAATTAAAGGAGATAAGGATGGAAACTACATCTTGCTAAAGAATAACACAGATAATGAAGTAATATCAATAGTAAACATATATGCACTAAGTGGTGTGAGTTATGGGAAGAAATAGACTGCAAAGTCCAGGGGTGGACTTTGGGGGTGGAGCCAAGATGGCTGAGATCAAACAGGAGTCTGTGTAACCTCCTGTAACCTTCCCTCAAACCAACAACATATGAAGCCTCTAGACTGGTTTTGAAGTAAAAAAAATCCACAATATCTGGAGAACAACATATTTCTAGAAGATACCCTGGAAGAACTCCAAAACAGGTCTGTTTCAATTGGGCAGGGGGTGGTCTGCTGAACCCAGACTGCAGAACAGGGTCACCAGGGCAGGGAGCTGGAGCTGGAGCAGGAGTCAGAGTGTTATGTCTTTCACACACCTGGGAGTCTTCTGTAAGCCTCTTGGGCCAATTTGTCCTGATTGTAAGCAGGTGGTTTGGAAAATCTGCCTTTTGTGGGGGGTAGATTGTGAACCACTGAATCCCTGAAGAGCACCAGACCTAGCTGACATTACACAGCACCCTAAAGCAATCAATCAGCAGAACTGATCAGGACCTGAAATAACTCAATCAGCAGAACTACCCCAGGGCAAATTAAAGCAGCTGTCCCTCCTTTGCCTTAAACAGACCTCACACCTTTAAAAAAAAATGAATAAAAAACCAAAAAGAACTCTCACCATGGACAGCTTTTATGAAGAGAGGGAAGAACAGACCTCAAATGCTGAGATCCCTAAAGGTAAAGCAACTCCAGAAAAAGCTCCAAAGAGAGACATAAACTGGACTCCATGTCACAAGGCTTTTTTTGAAGATTACATAAAGGATCTTAAAAGAGAGTTAGAAGAAATATGGGTAAATGAAATGAGATAATTGCAAAGAAGAAGAAGAAGAAGAAGGAAAGAAAGAAAAAAATGGAAAAATGCAATGAACAAAAAAAATTGGTCAATTACAAAAGGAATTAAAAACAGTAACTGAAGAAAATAAGACATTAAAAATTAGAATCTAACAAATGGAAGTGAATGACTCAACAAAACTTCAAGAATCAGTCAAACAACATTTAAAAAATGAAAATATAGAAGAAAAGACGAAATATCTCCTAGGAAAAACAACTGACCCGGAAAATAGATCTAGGAGAGACAATCTAAGGATTATAGGGCTTCCTGAAAGCCATGATGAAAAAAGACATTATCTGTCAGGAAATCATGAAAGAAAACTACCCTGATATTTTAGAATCAGAAGGCAAAATAACTATTGAAACAATCCACCAATCACCTCCTGAAAGAAACCCAATAATTAAATCTCCCAGGAATATAGTGGCTAAATTTAAGAACTATCATACCAAGGAAAAGATATTGCAAGAAGCCAGAAAGAAACAATTTAAACACTAAGAAGCCACATTTAGAATCACCTAGGACCTAGCAGCTTCCACCTTAAAGCATCGAAGGGCCTGGAATTGGATATTCCGGAAATCAAAGCAACTGGGAATACAGCCAAGAATAAACTATCCAGCTAAAATGAGCATTATCTTTCAGGAAAGAAGATGGACATTCAATGATATAGGTGAATTTCACCTATTTCTAATGAAAAGACCAGTACTGAACAAAAAATTTGATCTACAAACACAAAACGCAAGAGAAACATAAAAAGGTAACAAAAAAAAAGCCTCTATATTTATGTTATGGATATACTTATAGAATTTTTTTAACAAAAAAAATAATTTTTATTATGATATTATGATTATTGTTATATTATGATTATTGTGATTTTATGATTATTATGATATTATGATATGATAATCTGAAAAAGAAATTAGAGGTAGAAAAGGACAACATTGGAAGAAGAGGAAAAGGAGTTAAAATAAGGGAAATTACATCACATGTAGAGGCAAAGAAACCTATAATAATTGAGGGAAAAAAGGAAGGGGTGTTAATCTTCATCACATCAGATTTAGCTCTTAGAGAATAATAGATATATTTGGTATCAAAAAGAAACTTGTCCTACGTTATAAGGAAACAGGAGGGAAAGGGGGAAAAGAAAGGGAAAGACTAATAGAAGGGAAAACAGAAGAATTAGTTATTTTAACTGTGAATGTGAATGGAATGAACTTTCCCATAAAGCAGCAGCTGATAGCAGGCTGTATTAAAAGCCAGAATCCAACAATATGCTGTTTACAAGAAACACATTTAAAGCATAATAATACATACAGAGTGATATATTACTAAAGGGTACCATAGATTATGAAGCAATATCAATACTAAACATATATGCAACAAGTAGTATAGCATGGAAATTCCTAAAGGAAAAGTTCAGAGAGATGCAAGAAGAAAGACAGCAAAACTATAATTGTGGGGGATCTCAACCTCCCTCTCTCAGAACTAGATGAATCAAACCACAAAATAAATAAGAAAGAAGTTAAGGAGGTAAACAAAATGTTAGAAAAGTTAGGTATGATAGATCTTTGGAGGAAATTGAATGGAGACAGAAAGGAGTTTATTTTTTTCTCAGCAGTTCATGGAACTTATACAAAAATTGACCATGTGTTAGGACACAAAAACCTCAAAATTAAATACAGGAAGGCAGAAATAGTAAATGCAGTTATTTCAGATCATGATGCAATAAAAATCACATGCAATATAAGGCCAGGAAAAAATAGACCAAAAAGCAATTGGAAACTAAATAATCTCATCCTGAAGAATAAATGGATGAAACAGCCAAATTACAGACACAATTACTAATTTCATTCAAGAGAATGACAATAATGAGACAACATACCAAAATTTGTGGGATGCAGCCAAAGTAGTAATAAAGGGAAATTTTATATCTCTAGGTGCTTATTTGCATAACATAGAGAAAGAGAAAATCAATGAATTGAGCTTGCCACTAAAAAAGCTAGAAAAAGAACAAATTAAAAACCCCCAATCAAATACCAAACTTGAAATCCTAAAAATAAAAGGAGAGATTAATAAAATTGAAAGTAAAAAAAAAATATTGAATTAATAAATAGAACTAAAAGTTGGTTTTGTGAAAAAACCAACAAAATAGATAAACCTCTAGTTAATTTGATTAGAAAAAGAGGAAAATCAAATTGTTAGTCTCAAAAGTGAAAAGGGAGAACTTTCCACCAATGAAGAGGAAATTAGAGCAATAATCAGGAGTTACTTTGCCCAACTTTATTCTTTTTTTTTTTTTTTTTTTGGCTGAGGCAGTTGGGGTTAAGTGACTTGCCCAAGGTCACACAGCTAGGACGTGTTAAGTGTCTGAGGCCAGATTTGAACACAGGTCTTCCTAACTTCAGGGCTGGTGCTCTATCCTCTGCGCCACCTAGCTGCCCCTTTTGCCCAAATTTATCCCAATACATTTGATAACCTAAGTGAAATGGAGGAATATCTACAAAAATATAGATTGCCCAGATTAACAGAAGAGGAAATAAATTACTTAAATAGATCCATTTTAGAAAAAGAAATAGAACAAGTCATTAATCAGCTCCCTAAGAAAAAATCCCCAGGACCAGATGGATTTACATGTGAATTCTACCAAACATTTAAAGAACAATTAACTCCAATATTATATAAACTATTTGAGAAAACAGGGAATGGAGGACTCCTACCAAATTCCCTTTATGACACAGACATGATACCTAAACCAGTTAGAACAAAAACAGAGAAAGAAAATTATAGACCAATCTCCCTAATGAATATTGATGCAAAAATCTTAAATAAAATATTAGCAAAGAGATTACAGAAAATCATCCTCAGAATAATACACCATGACCAATTAGGATTTATACCAGGAATGCAGGGATGGTTCAATATTAGGAAAACTATTAGCATAATTGATTATATCAATAACCAAATTAACAAAAAACATGATTATATCAATAGATGCAGAAAAAGCATTTGATAAACTCCAACATTCATTCCTATTAAAAACACTAGAGAATATAGGAATAAATGGACTTTTATAGTCCATTTAAAATAGTCAGTAGCATCTATTTAAAACCATCAGCTAGCATCATATGTAATGGTGATAAACTGGAACCATTCCCAGTAAGATCAGGGGTGAAACAAGATTGTCCACTAATACCCTTACTATTCAATATTTTTATATATTCAGCATTTTTAAACCTCACTAACAACATCCAACAGCAAGAAATTCAAAGAGAAATTGCATTTAAAATAACTGTTGATAGTATAAAATATTGGGGAATATACCTGCCAAGGGAAAGTCAAGATCTATATGAGCAAAACTACAAAACACTCTCCACACAAATAAAGTCAGATCTAAACAATTGGAAAAACATCAAGTGCTCTTGGATAGGTCGAGCGAATATAATACAGATGGCAATACTACCTAAACTAATCTATCTATTTAGTGCTATACGAAACAAACCCCAAGAAACTATTTTACTGACCTAGAAAAAATAACAACAAAATTCATCTGGAAAAACAAAAAAAAACAAAAAAAAAAAAAATTGGAAGAAACAAGAATTTCAAGGGAATTAATGAAAAAAAAAAAAAAAAAGCAAATGAGAGTAGCCTAGGTGTACCAGATCTAAAACTATATTACAAAGCAATGGTCATCAAAACCATTTGGTACTGGCTAAGAAACAGAATAGTGGATCAGTGGAATAGGTTAGGTTCACAGAACAAAATAGTCAATGACAATAGTAATCTAGTGTTTGATAAACCCAAAACCCCCAGTTTTTAGGATATAAACTCAGTATTTGACAAAAACTGCTGGGAAAATTGGAAACTAGGATGGAAGAAACTAGGCACTGACCCACACCTAACACTGTATATCAAGATAAGGTTGAAATGGATTCATGATCCAGGAATAAAGAATGATATTATAAACAAATTAGAACAATGCAGGATGGTTTTCCTCTCAGATCTGTGGAGAAGGAAGGAATATGTGACCAAAGAAGAACTAGAGATCATCATTAATCACAAAATAGAAAATTTTCACTATAACAAGTTTAAAAGTTTTTGTACAAACAAAATGAATGCAGACAAAATTAAAAGGGAAGCAATAAACTGGGAAAACATTTTTACATTCAAAGATTCTGATAAAGTTCTCATTTCTAAAATATATAGAGAATTGACTCAAATATATAAGAATTCAAGCCATTCTCCAACTGATAAATGGTCAAAAGATATGAACAGACAATTTTCAGATGAAGAAATTGAAACTGTTTCTAGTCACATGAAAAGGTGCTCCAAATCACTATTGATCAGAGAAATGCAAATTAAGACAAATCTGAGATACCACTACACACCTGTCAGATTGGCTAAGATGGCAGGAAAAGATAATGACGAATATTGGAGGGGATGTGGGAAAACTGGGACACTGATACATTTGGTTGGTGGAACTGTGAACGGATCCAACCATTCTGAGGAGCAGTCTGGAACTATGCTCAAATAGTTATCTAACTGTGCATACCCTTTGACCCAGCAGTGTTTCTACTGGGCCTGTATCTCAAAGAGATCTTAAAGGAGGGAAAGGGACCCACATGTGCAGAAATGTTTGTAGCAGCCCTTTTTATTCTGGCTAGAAACTGGAAACTGAAAGGATGCCCATCAATTGGAGAATGGCTGAATAAATTATGGTATAATGAATGTTATGGAATATTATTGTTCTGTAAGAAATGACCAGCAGGATGATTTTAGAGAGGCCTGGAGAGACCTACATGAACTGATGCTAAGTGAAATGAGCAGAACCAGGAGAACATTATACACAGCAACAAGACTATATGATGATGATCAATTCTGATGGACATGGCTCTTTTCAACAGTGATGTGATTCAAACCAGTTCCTATTGTTCAGCAATGAAGATAGTCATATACATCCAGAAAGAGGCCTGTGGAAACTGAGTGTGGACCACAATACAGCATTTTAATGCTTTCTGTGAATATTTCCTTGCATTTTGTTTTCCTTCTTAGGTTGTTTTGTTTTGTTTTGTTTTTTTCTCGTTCCAGATCTGATTTTTCTTGTGCAGTAAGATAACTGTATAGATATGTATACATATATTGGATTTGTCATATTATTTAACATTTTTAACATTGGACTACCTGTCATCTAGGGGTGGGGTGGAGGGAGAGAGGGGAAGGGCTTGGAACAAAAAAAAGTTTTGCAAAAGTCAATGTAGAAAAATCACTCATTTTCTGTAATAAAAAGCTTTAATTAAAAAAAAGAAAGTAAGAAAGAAACAGCAAAACTATATCAGCGGGAGAGCTTAATCTCCCTCCCTTAGAAATAGATAAATCTAACCACAAAATAAATAACAAAGAAGATAGGGAGGTTAATAGAATTTTAGAAAAGTTAAACATGAAGACTTCTGGAGAAAATTGAATGGAAAGAGGAAGGAATATATCTTTTTCTCAGTAGTGCATGGCACCTACACAAAAATTGACGTATAAATCTCACAAACAAATATAGAAAGGCAGAAATATATGTATCTTTTTCAGAATAAGATGCAATAAAAATTATGTGTAATGAACAGCCAATGGAAAATAAAACAAAAATTAATTGGAAACTAAATAATCTAATTCTAAAGAATGGGTGGGTCAAGCAACACATCTTAGAAACAATTTTATCCAAGAAAATGACAAAAATGAGACAACATACCAAAACTTATGGGATGAAGCCAAAGCAGTTCTTAGGGGAAATTTTATATCTCTAAATACTTGAATAAAATAGAAAAGGAGAAGATTAATAAATTGAGCATGCAACTAAAAAAAATAGAAAAAAAATCAAAACTCCCCAACTAAATACCAAATTAGAAATTCTGAAAATTGAGGAAGAGATTAATGTAGTTGAAAGCAAGAAAACTATTGAACTAATAAATAAAAATGAGAGTTGGTTTTAAGAAAAAGTTTAAATACATAAACATTTGGTTAATTTCATTAGGAAAAGAAAAGGAGAATACTAAATAACCAATATCAAAAATTAAAAGGGTGGGGACAGCTAGATGGCACAGTGGATAGAGCACCAGACCTGAAGTCAGGAAGACCTGAGTTCAAATCTGGTGTCAGACACTTAATACTTCCTAGCTGTGTGACCCTGAGCAAGTCACTTAACCCCAATTGCCTCAACAAAAAAAAAAAAAAAAGAAAAGAAAGAAAGAAAGAAAAAATTAAAAGGGTGAACTTAACACCAATGAAGAGGAAATTAAAGCAATAATTAGGAGCTATTTTGCCTAATTGTATGCCAGTAAATCTGATAATCTAATTGAAATACATATCTACAAAAATACTAATTGCCCAGATTAACAGAAAATGAAATAAAAAATACCTAAAGAACCACATTTTAGAAAAAGTATTTGAATAAACTATTCATAAGCTCTTTAAAGAAATTTCAACCAAGTCAATCCCAATAGACTTTGGATAGAAGATGTCTGCATCCAAGAAAAAGAAATATGGAGACTGAATGTAAATCGATACATGTTATGTTCACTCCTTTTTTCCATTTTTGTTTTCTCTCATGGTTTTTCCCTTTTGTTCTTATTTTTCTCTCCCAACATGATTCATAAAGCAATGTGTTATAAAAATAAATAAATAAAGATGATTAGGAGATCAATTAAAAAAAAAAGAAATTTCAAACTACATATCTAATAAGCATCTCAATCTGATTTTCTCCAAACAGGACTCATTATTTTTACCTCCAAATCCTCACCTTTTCTAAACAGTTCTCTTTCCTTGTTGAAAATCCCTTTCCAGGAGCAATTTGGAACTATGCTCAGAAAGCTATCAAACTGTGCATACCCCTTGACCCAGCAGTGTTTCTATTGGGCTTATATCCCAAAGAGATCTTAAAGGAAGGAAAGGGACCCACATGTGCAAGAATGTTTGTGGCAGCCCTTTTTGTAGTGTCTAAAAACTGGAAACTGAATGGATGCTCATCAATTGGAGAATGGCTAAATAAATTATGGTATATGAATGTTATGAAATATTACTGTTCTGTAAGAAATGACCAGCAAGATGGTTTCAGAGAGGCCTGGAGAGATTTTCATGAACTGATGCTGAGGGAAATGAGCAGAACCAGGAGATCATTATACATGGCAACAACAATAATATATAATGATCAATTCTGATGGACATGGCTCTCTGCAACAATAAAATGTTTCAAACCAGTTCCAATTGTTCAGTAAAGAAGGCCATATACACCCAGAGAGAGGGATATGAGATATGGAATACAACATATCATTTTCATGTTTTATATCAGGAACTATACGAACTAAACTACAACATTTCCACACAAATAAAGTCAGACCTAATCAGTTGGAAAAATATCAAGTGCTCATGATAGGCGAATATAATAAAAATGACAATACTACTTAAATTAATTTACTTATTTAGTGTCATACCAATCAAACTCCCAAGAAATTATTTTACAAATCTAGAAAAAATAGTAGCAAAGTTCATCTGGAAGAACAAAAGGTCAAGAATTTCAAGGGAATTAATGAAAAAAAAAAATTCTGATGAAGGTGGCCTAACTGTGCCAGATCTAAAACTATATTACAAAGCAATGGTCATCAAAACCATTTGGTACTGGCTAAGAAACAGAATAGTGGATCAGTGGAATAGGTTAGGTTCACAGGACAAAATAGTCAATGACAATAGTATTCTAGTGTTTGATAAACCCAAAAACCCCAGTTTTTGGGATATAAACTCAGTATTTGACAAAAACTGCTGGGAAAATTGGAAACTAGTATGGAAGAAATTAGGGCTTGACCCACATCTAATACCACATAACAAGATAAGATCTAAATGGGTTCATGATTTAGAAATAAAGAGTGATATTGTAAGCAAATTAGAGGAACATAGGATAGTTTACCTGTCAGACCTATGGAGAAGAAAGGAATTTGTGTCCAAAGAAGAACTGGAATTCTTGGTGGAGCCAAGATGGTGGAGATCAGACAGGAGTCTCTGTAACCTCCTTTAACCTTCCCTCAAACCAACAACATATGAACCCTCTAGACTGATTTTGAAGTAAAAAAATCTATAATATCTGGAGGAAAACACATTTCTAGAAGAAGATACTCTGGAAGAACTTCAAAACAGGTCTGTTTTAATTGGGCAGGGGGTAGCCTGCTGAACCCAGACTGCAGCACAGGGAGACTGAGGCAGGGAGCTGGAGCACGGAGCTGGAACAGGAATCGGAACAGGATTTGGAGGAGTTGGAGCCTTGTGCTTTTCACACACCTGGGAGTCTTCTGTGGGCCTCTTGGGCCAATCTGTCCTGATTGTTAGCAGGTGGTTTGGGAAATCTGACTTTTATGGGGGGTAGATTGTGAACCACTGAACCCCTGATGAGCACCAGACCTAGATGACATTACACAGGACCCTAAAGCAATCAATCAATCAGCAGAACTGCCCAGCACCTGAAATAACTCAATCAGAAAAACTGCCACAGAACAAATTAAAGCAGCTGTCCCTCCTTTGCCTTGAACAGACCTCACACCTTTAAAAAAAATGAATAAAAAACCAAAAAGAGCTCTCACCATAGACAGCTTTTATGGAGAGAGGGAAGAACAGACCTCAAATCCTGAGGTCCCCAAAGGTAAAGCAACTCCAGAAAAAGCCCCAAAGAGAGACATGAACTGGACTCCATGCCACAAAGCTTTCTTTGAAGATTGCATAAAGAATCTTAAAAGAGAGTTAGAAGAAACATGGGGAAATGAAATGAGATCACTGCAAAATAAAATGGAAAAAATGGAAAAAGACTACAAGGAACCAATTGGCCAATTACAAAAGGAGCTAAAAACAGTAGTAACTGAAGAAAATAAGACATTAAAAATTAGAATCGAATGGAAGTGAATGACTCATCAAGACTTCAAGAATCAGTCAAATAAAAACAAAAAAATGAAAAGATAGAAAAAAAACATGAAATATCTCCTAGGAAAAACAACTGACCTGGAAAATAGATCTAGAAGAGTAAGGATTATAGGGCTTCCTGAAAGCCATGATGAAAAAAAGAACCTAGACACTATCTTCCAGGAAATCATAAAAGAAAACTGTCGTGATATTGTAGACTCAGGAGGCAAAATACTTATTGAAACATTCCACCGATCACCTCCTGAAAGAAAGCCAAAAATTAAATCCCCCAGCAATATCATGGCTAAATTCCAGAACTAAGAACTGGAACTCTTAATTGAACACCAGATAGACAATTTTGAATATATTAAATTAAAAAGTTTTTGTGTAAACAAAACTAATGCAGACAAGATTAGGAAGGAAGCAATAAAGTGGGAAATCATCTTTACACTTAAGGGTTCTGATAAAGGGCTCATTTCTAAAATATATAGAGAATTGACTCATATTTATAAGAATTCAATCCACTCTCCAATCAATAAATGGTCAAAGGATATGAACAGACAATTTTCAGATGAAGAAATTGAAACTGTTTCTAGTCACATGAAAAGGTGCTCCAAATCACTATTGGATCAGAGAAATGCAAATTAAAATAACTCTGAGATACCATTACACACCTGTCAGATTGGCTAAGATGACAGGAAAAGATAATGATGAATGTTGGAGGGGATGTGGGCAAAGTGGGTCACTGATACATTGTTGGTGGAACTGTGAATGGATCCAACCATTCTGGAGAGCAATCTGGAACTATGCTCAAAAAGTTATCAAACTATGCATACTCTTTGTCCCAGCAGTGTTTCTATTGGGCCTATACTCCAAAGAGATCTTAAAGGAAGGAAAGGGACCCACATGTGCAAAAATGTTTGCGGCAGCTCTTTTTTTAGTGGCTAGAAACTGAAAACTGAAAGGATGCCCATCAATTGGAGAATGGCTGAATAAATTATGGTATATGAATGTCATGGAATATTATTATTCTGTAAGAAACGACCAGTAGGATGATTTCAGAGAGGCCTGGAGAGACTTGAATGAACTGATCCTAAGTGAAATGAGCAGAACCAAGAGATCATTATACTTGGCAACAAGGCTATATGATGATCAATTCTGATGGACATGGCTTTCTTCAACAATGAGATATTTCAAACCAGTTCCAATTGTTCAGTGATGAAGAAAGCCATATACACCCAAGGAGAAGCCTATGGGATTTGAGTATGGACCACAACATAGCATTTTCATGGTCTCTGTTCATGGTTTTTTGTACAGCAAGATAACTGTATAAATATGTATACATACATTGGATTTTAACACAATTAACATGTATTAGACTACCTGCCATCCGGGGGGGGGGGGGAAGGAGGGAAAAAATTTGAAACAGAAGGCTTTGCAAGGGTCAATGTCGAAAAATTACCTATGCATATGTTTTGAAAATAAAAAGCTTTAATAAAAAAGAAAGAAAGTCCCTTTCCATTTCAGTCTAATTTCCATCAACTGCTAAAATGATCTTCCTAAAGTCAGGAATGACTATGTCACTACCCTCTACTATTCAACAAAATGTAGTGGCGCTCTATTACCTCCAGAACCAAATATAAAATTCTCTCTTTGGCATTTAAAATCCTCTACAATCTAATCCTTTCATGCTTTTCCAACCTCAAAAAATCCTCATTTGATTTTTCCATCCCTGTTAATTATTATCCTATTATCTTCTGCTTTTTTGCGGCTTTTAAATGCCTCCATTTTCTTTCATCTCACTCTTTTCTTAACACCCTACAGTCCAGCTTCCAACCTCATCAACCCAACAAAACTGATCTCTCCAAAGTTGCCAAATCCAATAGTCTTGTTACTTTGATATGCTCTTCTTGATATAACATTTCCATCTGTTTTCTAAACATCACTAAGTATCCTGATTCATCCCCTACCTAACAGACTTCTCAGTCTAAATCTGAATTCATTCTCTTTTCTCTTAATCTTTCCTTCTTTCAAATTTTCCTATTAATGTCAAGGACACCACCATTTTCTCATTCTTCCAAGCTCAAAACTTAAGTATCATCTGGATTCTTCACTCTTTTTCACTTGTATATCCAATATATTGCCAAGGCCTATCTATTTGACCTTTGGAGCATCTCTCAAACATGCCTGTTCCTTACCTCTGATACTGACACCACTCTAATAAAGGCCTTCATCACCTTAAATTTGGATTATTGCAGTGACATACCTGCCTGAAAATGGTCCAACCATGTCAGTCCCTATTCCAAAACTTCTTAAGCTGTGAATTGTGATACTATATAGGGTCACATATATATATATAAGTGAAGATGGGGGTCAAGATATTATGATTTATTATTAGCAAATATTTGATTTGCATACCTATTTTATATACTTATATACATGAGATTATGTAAAAATTTATTGGGCAAAAAACCCACTAGATTTGGCAATTAAAAAATCACTAATAACATTGGAGAAGTGTGGTTTTGGCTAAATCATGAGATTGGAAGCCAGACTACAGAGTGTTAAGAGAGCAAAAAGAAAGAAGTGGAGATACCCATTGCAGAGGACCTTCTCAAGGAGTTTAGCCACAAGACAGAGGCAAGAATGAGGGATGTTAGAATCAAATGAGGTCTTATTTGAGTGGGGGACACATTGGGGGGACAGACATGTTTGTAGGTTGGAGAAAAGCATCTAATAGAAAGGGAGTAATTTGAAGATGGCCTAGACTTCATGAGTAGATAAATGGCCTAATCTATTTAAGCATGCTCATAGACTTGGAAGTATGTGAAGATTATTTCATGTTCCGTTGCTTTATATTGAAGAAACATAGAGGTTCTTTCCTTTTCCCCTAATCATCTTTGGAAATACCTAGTAAATAAAATATTGAGGGGAATAAAGGAAATAGACCTAGTAGTGGTATAGCTGAGTCAAAGAGTATAGACAATTTAATAAGTCTTTTGGCATAATTCCAGATTGTTCTACAAAATGCTTACATCAGTTCACAATTGAACCAATAATGAATCAGCGTTATCACAATTTTTCTGTATCTTCTCCAATCTTATCATTTTCCCCTTGTCTGCCAAGATTGAACTGAGTGTTCAAGTAAGTCCTCTTTCTTTGCTGGCTGCAATTGGGTGAAGAGGCAATAGTTATTCTAAGCCTCCAGGTGGGCCAACAACCTATTCTCTCCACCCTAATTTTCTTTAAGCCACAAATATTATGTCCTACTTCTGCTTCAATTTATGTTGTGTCTGTTTTTTCCTGTCTCAAGTAAAGAAGGATTGGATAAAACTGATTAGGCCTCCACTTTGTGAGCTAGAAAGGTCAGTTGAATAGCAGGTTATTTGTGTGGGACAATAATGACCATAAAAACAATCAAAGACTCTTGAGGTAAAAAAGGCAAAAAGGGATTTCTTACAATCTCAGGAGAAAGGACAACTCCTAACAGACAAGGTGTCAATAAAGGAGTGCAAAGCACAAATTGCAAAACACAAGATTAAATAGACTGTGAATGAAGGAGATCCCCCTCCCCCATCTTTTCTCCCATTGTCTTACTCTCTAAACAAGGAACTCTATCCCAGAAAGAAAAGATTAAATAACAAACTCCCCTAGAAATTCTATACAAGCAGATGAGAGAATTCTGTTTCCTGAATTTCCAAAGCTATCATTGCTTTTAAAAGAAGTACTTAAATGCTAATTAAGAGTTAGTGGGAAACAGGAGAGGGAATGTTCATCCAAGACAATAGAATACCTGCAGCTTTTTAAGCTTTTTTTTAGCTATAGCCCAACTTGTTATTGTAAAGTCTCAAGGCCATATCTCCATGATATATCTTCACTCAGTTTATCTCATATATTGGCCCAATGAAAAGTGGGCTAAAACACTACCATCCTTCTGTCAAATTCTCAAATTCCTCCATGTCTTTGATTTTTTCACTGAATTGAAATTGTTCTCCACAAAGATATAAATAATCTCTTAGTTACATGCTTGATCTTCACTGAACTTATAGCAACCAAGAGGGAGTTATTCATCCACTGGCAATGTCAGGATCCCCAAGTCAAAGATGAAGTCTTCAATGTTGGGTGTGATTAGCAAAGAAATTGATAAAAAATTAATCCCTGAGGCAGGCAGGGAGAAGGCACTGAAAGAGATCAGTTTAGCTTCCTGGTCCCACTCTCTGGGGAGGTCATCCAATCAGAAATACAAGGTATATCAAACCTGTGTGGTCTACTCTCTGTAGGGGTCTTGGACAGCCTCACCTTTCTGCGTCCTAACAGAAATCCCAGTCATGTCCCTTAGGTTAAATTTTCCCTATAAAATCTACTCATGGGCCGTCCCATGGATGCTGCCTTCCTTTGGGTCACAGTGTCTTTCTCCTTAACCCTCCCCCATGCCATATGGTGTCTTTCCGAGTCTTATCATAACTTGTGGTATCTCTTCTGACCCCAATTCTGATCCATATAGATAACTCTTTTAGGGTGCTATGTCCCTTTCAGGATTTAGCCTACCAGCTAAGGATACTCCCCAACCTCATGGGGTGCTCCCTTTCTACTGAGTAATTGTGAGTTCCACTAAGGAGCTTGTCTTTCATATCTTTTTCTACCCTATTTCATATTTACCATTCCTGGTATCTATTGTATCCCTTCATTTTATCTGTAACCTTTTCATCTAAAAAATTCTAACTTTTACCAAAGAGAATTGCCATTGTGAATTCTTCATGTGATCACACCCCAACTTTTGATGCCTACCATCATCTGGTGTTTATGTCACTCACATCACCAAGACTACTTCTCTCTTTTTACTATTAGAAAACACCATGTTTTCCAGAGCCAAGACCCAGAAAGCAAACAGTGCCTTGAGTTTGACACAACAACAATCCTTTGCTCTCACCCTCTGAATGATCTTAGCAATTGTTTCTCACCGGCTCCATATGGTCCCAGAGCTCAGACAAGCACTTGTAGTACTCCTGCTCTGGTCATGAAGTCCTGCTATGAATCAAATTTGTCACATTGTTACTGTTACTCCTCATTGTCAGGGATACACACTCACTGTGTAGCCATTGCTATACTGAGATTTGCCCACACTAAAACAATAAAGAAAACCTTTTACTTATAACTATTGTTCTCTCTTTGGATTTATTTTGTTTTTCTTGTCTTGTTTTTTAGGATGAATTGTAATAATCTGTGTGAGCTTTCTGGGTTTTTCTTAGTTAACAACAGTTGCAGAGCTGCTACAGCTTTTTGGTTATTTGTTATTAGAGTTTGACAGCAATGAAACATTTTCAAGTCAATTCAGTGGAATACTTTGTAACAATTTCTTTGTTTGATCATGGTTTTCCCCAAAGACTAAAAAGGCACAGAAGATAATGTATGTCTATGTTGGATAAATGTTTCTATTTCTATTCTTGCTATATCTCTATATAAATGCTATATAAATATATATAATCTATATTAATAAGTATTATAAGAAACAAAAAATCTTACCAAGAACTCCACTGACTCCTTGAAAAATATAGAAAAGACTTATTTCACATTCTTGCAAGAATGGGTGCCTAGGGGGCAGCTAGGTGGCGAAGTGGATAGAGCACCAGCCCTGAAGTCAGGAGGACCTGAGTTCAAATCTGGTCTCAGACACGTAACAGCTGTGTGACCCTGGGCAAGTCACTTAACTCCAATTGCCTTAGCAAAAATAAATAAATAAATAAATAAAATAAAAAAGAATGGGTGCCTAGAAGAATAGACACACCTTTGGAACTCCAAAGGCAGCAAGCATTTTATTTCCTATCCTGAAACACAAGTCCCTCCCCTGATTCTGTATTAATTGAAAGTTACAGAAGTTACAAGTCATCAATCTCCACCCCTCATTACACAGCCAGTCCCAGCTCCTAAAGAGCTTTCCTTCTAGAAGGGGGAAAGTAACAATAGGGTTAAGGGCAAAGTACAAAAGATTCTTTTCAAATCTCAGGTCACCACTCGGGATTACAAAAGTCAGTCCCTGCCCCCAAGGTGCTTACATTCTTTTGGGGGAAGATAAACCCCACCCTTGATTAGTTCTTTTATGTCCTTGTGGGTTTTAGTTTTCTAATTTTGTTTCATTTCTCCAATTTAAATTTCATAACTGTGGAAAACAAATGTCCATTTCTCAAAAATATAAAAATAAAAGGCTATATAAATGTCCTTTTGTGAGAGCTAATTGGTATTAATTAAATGATACTGGTATGCTAATTATTGGGTCAATTAGGAGAGATATTAATTGTAAGTGGGGATTGATGATATTGTAGAGCACCAAGAGAAGGGAGACTCCAGCTAATAGCATTAAAAAGACTTACAATTGCTCAAGGGTGTCCCTCCCAAAGAAACCTAAGAGGATATTTAGCTAACCTTATTTTGAGGTACTTGATTTGTCTGTGCCAGTGGGAGCTGAAATAAGGATTCCCCCTCTTCCTGCTAGTTTATATAGGCTACATGCAGAAAAAAATAAAACTTCAGAAGTGTACAAGAAAATTTAGCAGCTACTACTACTACCACCACCACTTACTGGTTAGTTGTAATTGTCTTTCATTCTTGAAAAGGACAAAAATGGCATGGATGAGATACAACTTGGAAGGGAAATAGGACAGTAGCTCTGAGACTACAGGGTCTGGGCAGAGCCCAGTTCCACAAACAATTGCCCAGTAATCACAAAGTTTCTGAGATAATAATGAGGTGCATATCAAACTACTCCTCATCTCCATCTCTAAGATCACACCTCAATCCTACCTCTAAGCCATAAAATTATCATATCAGTGACCTCTCTTTTTCCTATAAATTTATCTTCTTACTCCAGGTTCTTTGCTAAATCCTTTTGGAACTTAACTTACAGATGGGTTCAAGCCTACAAATTCTTTTGAAACAATCTCTTGGGGTCTTCTTTTGAATTTCAATAACATCACTGCTAGAATCACCATCACCACCACCAGCTGTACTACTATGACCACTGTTAAGTTTAATATATACTTTAAGAAACAGACTATACTTGATTACAATTTATAGTCTCCAACATAATCTTCTTATTCATATTTTGAAATATTCACATTTTTGCTAAGTTTATAATAAAGGTTTAATTTGAAAATGAAAAACAGTTTGATATTTTGATTCTCTTACCTCAGTCCCTTCAACATTGGCTATATATTTTTTTAATCTTTTCTTTGTTTACTTGCTCATATTTCCATCTTTATCTTCCCATCTCCATCTTTTTACCTCTCCTATTTCCTTATTCTGCTAAATTCCACAGCCACCTAACATCTTTCTTTTAGGTGGCCCTTTACCCAAAATTCAACATAATTCAAGTTAATCTTATTAGAAGAAAAGAAGAAAAAACATTAAATGTGCAATCTAAAAATAAGCTCTGATTTAGATTTGGGATCTCTGAGGTTGTTACTGTGTGAGCAAATTGATTAATTTCTCTGGACTTTGATTTCTCATCCATAAAATGAAGGGTCTGACAATGAATAGTCAAAGGATATAAATAAATATTCTATTTCTTTCTCTCTTTTTTTGCTTTTTGCTGAGGCAATTGAGGTTAAGTGACTTGCCCAGGATCACATAGCTAGGGAATGTTAAGTATCTGAGACCAGATTTAGACTCAGGTCCTCCTGACTTCAGGGCTGTTGCTCTATCCACTGCGCCACCTAGCTGCCCCATAAATAAACATTCTAAAAAGAATAATTATAAACAATGAATAACCATATAAAATTGTTTCAATGATTAATAATAAGCAATTACCAAAAATCTACCTTCTCACTTTACCACTCCCCCTCCATTGAGAACCGAAGAAAAAGAAAACCCCATTTATCAATTTATATAATTAAAACAAACTTCCATATTGGCCATGTCATTCATATATATATTATATATATGCATATACATATATATATACACACACATATGTCTCATTGATCCTATAATCTATCAATACATCAATATATCAATTTATATAGTTAAAACAAACTTCCATATTGGCCATGTCATTCACATATATATACATACATATATATATATATATATACACACACACATATGTCTCTTTGGTCTTACAATTTTTCTATCAGAAAATGAATAGCATATATCATCGTTAGTCTTCTGGAAAAGTGGTTCATTCTGAAGGTGACCAAAGTTCCTAAATCTTTCAGAATTGCTTATTTTTGCCATGTTATCACTGTATAAATTGTTCTCCTAGTTCTGTTCACTTTACTTTTGGTTAGCTCATACAAATGTCCCCAACTTTCTCTAAAACCATGCCCTTCATTTCTTTTTTTTTTCTTTTTTTCTTTTTGCTGAGGCAATTGAAATTGAGTGACTTGCCCAGGGTCACACAGCTAGAGAATGTTAAGGGAGACCAGATTTGAACTCAGCTGGTGCTTTATCCACTATGCCACCTAGCTGTCCCTCATTTCTTATCAGTACAATAGTGTTCTATCCCACTTATATACAATAACTTTAAAGCTCTTCCCCAGTTTGTAGATATACCCTTTGTTTTAGCATAGTCTGCTTCCTCTCTCACCAAATCTTTTCCTCTTCCTCTTGAGTGAGATGGGAAACTGAGGACTTCTCAGAATGGTGATTGTGAGAGATTGGTGTGGTTTTTCACTGGGAATCACTATTTCAGGAAGAGATTAATTGTGGCTTTTTAGAATATCAAAGGCAAACCAGATTTTGATTTGGAAAAAATCAAATAGGATTTGGGAATCCTATTTGCAAAAGGTCTGCTTGACATCTGTGTGTCTTGAGTGGGTGGGAAATGCTTTGTTCTGGAGATCTTCAGGTCCTGGATGCCGGGCCTCCCTTTCTCTATAAAAATCATGTGCTCAAATGAGAGAATTGGGCCTCCTTCTTCTCCCTGGCATGTCCCGGAGGAGAATGACCATCCAGAATTTCACGAGATTCAAATAAACTTCTAATCTTCACTTTGAGAGGTCTCTGAGTAATGATTTTGAATCTGGAGTCATATTTTTATCCCACACATTTTTGGGGGCTCGTCTCTGGGATAAATGCCTTGTAAGGGAATGATTGTTGCTCGGTTTCAGAGACATAATGGCACCAAAGGGACCTTTTATCCCTCCCTGTCTCTGACATCATGAGATGTCATGGAGACATGGCACCCTCAAAAGTTAGCTGTGAAAAATGGGAGTTGGGAATCATGGTGTGGTTGAGAAAAATGACATGTGGAGTGGGGAGAAAGGGGAGCCACATGGGAAGAGCCTTCCCAGGTGACAATCTAATTCCTACGTTCCCCCATCAAGTATGGTTATAGCCGCTTTTGAACGAACTGCAGCTCTTGGCTGATTGAAATATTAATTGATTATATTGTTTAAAGGAACAGCCTACATTTATATGATAGATTTGGGGCTGTTTCAAAAAAAAAAGGTTTCTAGGGGTTCCTCAATTGGAGGAAGTTGATATATTAATTTTTCTTTTCTTAAAAAAATTATTAATGTTAAATCTGAAAGATCCTTTTATGTGGAATTGGGATATTCTGTATGAGTTTTAATTGATTGTATTGAGTCATCTTGAAATTGTATTCATTGTCTAGGGGGACTCTGAGTCCCCCTCTAGTGGTTTTTGCTTTTCCCTCTTTTGAATGCTTGTTATAGATTATATGCAATTTGGAATTTTTCTATATATCGGGTATTTTAAAAGTAAAATGATTTGTAATGAACTTAAAACCATCTATTTAGATATGAAGATAAGCTGTATGAGCTGTGAACTTTTAGGTTGAATCCTTTACTGTGATACTTAGGTTCATCTGAGGCTTTGTTTAATGAATATTCAGGAGAGTGTGGAATGCTGTGCCACAGTTCCATGCCTCAAGTTTCCCATAATTGTTCTGCCTCAATAGCAACCCTCCCCCACTTCCTGACCATCAGGAATAATTGGGCTAGCATTCCGAAGAGTCATAATGGTCCATTTCAAATACCTAAGACATACCCCTTATCTTTTGGCTTCAGACTTAGTCTCCTAGCTTCTCTCCAGACTTATCAGAATTTATGATTCTCCATACCCCCAGCCTGTCAGAACTGATTTAATAGCCCTTTCCTGGAAAGACTTTTGAAGTCTGGGGCTATCACCTGGCTGATTAAGAAACAAAGGCAGGGGGAGAGTGCAAGCAGTCAGAGTTCACTTTTAGGATCCTTCTGTTCTTGGCCTGAGCTTCAGAGATTTCCTGGACTTTCGTACTCCCTGGCATCCTTCCTCTTCAGGTTCAGTCAAGGTGAAGATCAAGAGACAATCCACTGGATTAGCAGTCAGAAACATAGTTACCATTGACCCTGTTAGGATTAGAACTAAATCCTGGAGGGACATCGGATTGTCAACCTGTTGTATGGACACTCTTATCCTCAGGGAAGGAAAGGAAGTATAGATCATGTACTAGATACTAAGGATTTGTTCATTAGAAAACATCTCACAACTTGCTCAAGAACTCATTGCTTAGACTCTACCTTTAGGATTCGAGGTGCACAAATATCAACCCTGAGACTGGATCTTGGTCTATGTCTGGAAGGAGGACAGTGCGGTTGGTGGATGCTGCAAAAGAATGGATTGTAGAACCTGAGACTGCAGATGAGTTGAAATTATGCTTAACAACAAGGACTCACTAACTTTGGGAGGGGATTGATGAATTATGTATTATTTTGGGAATGTTTCAACTTGTTTTGGACAACAATCTTGAGTCCAAAAGAGATTATGTTGCAAAGAGTCTAATGAAGAGAAGAAGTTAAAAGAGGAGACATTTGAGTGAGATGGGAAACTGAGGACTTCTCAGAATAATGACAGTCAGAGATTGGTGTGTTTTTTCAGTGTTTCTCAAGAAGAGAGTAATTGTGGCTTTTTAGAATATCAAAGGCATGTCCTACAAATTTTGGTATGTTGTCTCATTGTTGTCATTCTCTTGGATGAAATTATCGATTGTGTCTATAATTTGCTCTTTCACCCATTCATTCTTCAGGATTAGATTATTTAATTTCCAATTAATTTGTGGTCTGTTTTCTCCTGGCCTTATATTACATGTGAGTTTTATTGCATCATGATCCGAAAAGGATGCATTTACTATTTCTGCTTTTCTGCATTTGATTTTGAGATTTTTATGCCATAACACATGATCAATTTTCGTATAAGTTCCATGAACCCCTGAGAAAAATGTATACTCCCTTCTATCACTATTCAATTTCCTCCAGAGATCTATCATACCTAACTTTTCTACCCTTTTGTTTACCTCCCTAACTTCTTTCTTATTTATTTTGTGATTTGATTTATCTATTTCTTAGTGAGCAAGGTTGAGATCCCCCACTAGTATAGTTTTACTGTCTATTTCTCCTTGCATCTCTGTTAGTTTCTCCTCTAGGTATTTGGATGCTATACCACTTGGTGCATATATGTTTAGTATTGTCTATGGTACCCTTTAGTGAAATATAGTTTCCTTCCTTATCTCTTTTAATTAGATCTATTTTTGCTTTTACTTGATCTGAGATAAGGATTGCTACCCCTGCCTTTCTTTGTTCACCTGAAGCATAAAACGTTCTGCTCCAGCCCTTTACCTTCACTCTGTATGTATTTCTGTGTTTTAGATGTGTTTCTTGTAAACAACATATTGTAGGGTTCTGGCTTTTAATCCAGTCTGCTACCTGCTTCTGTTTTATGGGAGAGTTCATCCCATTCACATTCACAGTTAAAATAACTATATCTATATTTCCTGCCATCTTATTTACCCAGAGTTATGAACTGGGATTACAATTAAAAAAGCTAGAAAAAGACCAAATTAAAACCCCTCAATTAAATACCAAATTGGAAATTCTGAAAATTAAAGGGGAGATCAATAAAATTGAAAATAAGAAAACTATCGAATTAATAAATAAAACTAAGAGTTGGTTCTATGAAAAAACCAACAAAATAGATAAGCCTTTAGTTAATTTGATTAGAAAAAGGAAAGAGGAAACTTGAAATCCTAAAAATAAAAGGAGAGATTAATAAAATTGAAAGTAAAAAAAAATTATTGAATTAATAAATAAAACTAAAAGTTGTTTTTGTGAAAAAACCAACAAAATAGATAAACCTCTAGTTAATTTGATTAGAAAAAGAGGAAAATCAAATTGTTAGTCTCAAAAATGCTAAGGGAGAACTTTCCTCCAATGAAGAGGAAATTAGAGTAATAATTAGGAGTTTCTTTGCCCAACTTTATGCCAATAAATTTGATAATGTAAATGAAATGGAGGAATATCTACAAAAATATAAATTGCCTAGGTTAACAGAAGAGGAAATAAATTATTTAAATAGCCCCATTTTGGAAAAAGAAATAGAACAAGCTATTAACCAACTCCCTAAGAAAAAATCTCCAGGGCCAGATGGATTTACATGTGAATTCTATCAAACATTCAAAGAACAATTAATCCCAATGCTATATAAACTATTTGAAAAAATAGGGAAAGAAGGTGTACTACCAAATTCCTTCTATGACACAGATATGGTGCTGATAGCTAAACCAGGTAGGGAAAAAACAGAAAGAAAACTATAGACCCATTTCCCTAATGAATATTGATGCAAAAATCTTAAATAAGATTTTAGCAACAAGATTACAGAAAGTTATGCCCAGGATAATACACCATGATCAAGTAGGATTTATACCAGGAATGCAGGACTGGTTCAATATTAGGAACTATTAGCATAATCAACTATAACCAAATTAATAAAAACCATATGATTATCTCAATAGATGCAGAAAAAGCCTTTGATAAAATCCAACACCCATTCCTATTAAAAACACTGGAGAGTATAGGAATAAATGGGCTTTTCCTTAAAATGATAAGTAGTATCTACTTAAAACCTTCAGCAAGCATCATATGTAATGGAGT
>JAJPUD010003446.1:10466-43647 GCA_023553655.1 Myrmecobius fasciatus
TTGTTCAGCGATGAAGATAGTCATATACATCCAGAGAGAGGCCTGTGGGAACTGAGTGTGAACCACAACACAGCATTTTAACGCTTTCTGTGAATGTTTCCATGCATTTTGTTTTCCTTCTTAGGTTGTTTTTTCTTCTTCTCTTTCTAGATCTGATGTTTCTTGTGCAGTAAGATAACTGTATAGATATGTATACATGTATTGTATTTGTCATATAATTTATCCTATTTAGCATGTATTAGATTACCTGTCATCTAGGGGTGGGGGGTGGGGGGAAGGAGGGGAAAAGCTTGGGGAAAAAAAAGTTTTTGCAAAGGTCAATGTAGAAAAATCACTCAGATGTTTTGTAAATAAAAAGCTTTATATAAAAAAAATAGAGTTAAGAGTTTAATTCAAATTCTTCAATCCTTTCTGTAACGAGAATGCTGGACCTTCTGAAGATGAGAAGACCTGACCTCAGACTTTAAGTGAAAGTCATTTAAGTTCTGTTTGTCTCAGTTTCCTCAACTATAAAATGAGAATAATAATAGCATCTACCCTCTAGAGTTGTTATGAAGACCAAATGAGATAATATTTGTAAATCACTTAGCACAGTGCCTGGCACATATATGGTATTTCTCCTTTTCCTTCAATTAATTTTTTAAAATTTTACTTTTACTTAACTTTTCTTTCTTTCTTGGGATCACAGTAATTTTTTTAATGACACCCTTTCTAAGTTTTTTTTTTTTTAACTTTTGTTCTCTTAGTTCTTTCTCTTCTTTTTAAGACTATGCTGACTTTCACAAAAATTCTGAGATTTGGGGCTGGAAGGAACATTGGAGGCCAAATCTAACCTCCTTATTTTTCCATTAAGGATACTAGCACTGCAGAGCTTAAGTGACTTGCCCAGAATTAGTAAGTTTCTAAGACAAAATTTGAACTCAGCTCACCCAAGTCTAAATCTATGCTACCATTTTTTCATTTAACTACCTATTTTAAAATTTTTAAGCTATACTTTTATTTGTTCCTTAGTCTCTCATGGGGTTAAAAATTTTGAAGTAATAGGTTAAGCTCCCTCTTCTAATCAGTTTCTATGTTATTACCTTCAGGTCTTTCCCATTTCTCTTTTTTTTCTGCTATGCCTTATTCTTAGATATATTAATCAGTGGAGAAATTATACTGTGTCCCAAATCTTGAGGCTCAGACCTATTCCCTGTCCTTACTAAGCTCAAGTCTGCTCCCAAAGGCTAGCCATCTCATCTCTGACTATTTCTTCTCAACTATTTGGGTACAGCTACTTCTAGGAACTCATACCCCTTCTCTAAGGGTAAAATGCCATCCAAGAGGTATAACACTCAGAGAAGACAAACTTCTATTAAAGCTTTTTACTTGCAAAACATATGTATGGGTAATTTTTCAACATTGACCCTTGCAAAGCTTTCTGTTGCAAATTTCCCCCCCTAGCCCCCACCCCTCCCCTAGATGGCAGGAAGTCTACTACATGTTAATTATGTTAAAATACTTGACAAAATGAATATGTATATACATATTTTTACAGTTATTTTGCTGTGCAAGACAAACTTCTAATGCACCAACTCCCTCCCCTGAGATTAAACCCATCATAGGCACACAAACCTTCTCCTCCATGGAGTGCCCATGAGAGCAACTCTGTTCTTGCTGAAATGAGGTCCCTCATCTCTTGGTCCCCCAGGCTCAGTTTTTCCCCTGTTACCTCCCTCCTTCATGCCAAGAAACAACCACTCCATCACAGTCCAAACATGAATTTTTAAGATTGTGTGCTTGTTTCCCTTGGAGACAATAGCACTTCAAATCAAACATGTCCAAAATCAAGCTTATCTGTTTCCCAAATGCTGTTAATTCTGGTTCTATGATTTCTCAGATGACAATTACTCTATGTAATAATACTGCATGTTTGAAATCCTAGGTTTATCTTCAACTCTTCTTTAACTTCTTAAATCAAGTAAGTTACCCAGGGTTATTGATTTCATCCCAACATTTTTTTAACAGACTTCTCTCCTCTCTAGCACTACTTTCCTAGCAAAAGCTCCTATAACCAGCTAGCCAGATTATTTCAATAGTTTCCTAATGTGTTTCTTCTCCCTTTTAGCTATTTCCATCAATCAACCAACAAACACTCATTAATCTACTATCATAGCTAGGTGTTATGTGAGGCACTGGGGAAGCAAAGAAAAAAGTGAAACAGTCCTAGTACTCAAGAATCTTATATTGTTAGAAGAAACATGCATATATTATATATATATATAATAATAATTTTAAATATTCAGTTTTAAGTTCGAAATTCTCTCCAAGATATGCCCCCTACACTGAGAATTCAAGAAAGACAATCTGGAGAAGCTGACCCAAGAAGAGAAAAAAAAAAAGCAGAAATAGAACACACAAAATAATCAGATGAAAGAATTTTCCAGGCCAAGATAATTTAATAGGACTGCAGAAAAGAACTGTCTCACTTTCATAAAAGGGGCTTTAAAAGTTACAAAATAGGCTGGAAAAGGAAAAACAAATAAATAAAATCATAGAAAGTTACTATGGCCATAGGGAAGATCAAAATACAAACTCAGAAAAGGACAATGATTCAAAATACCTATATGTGAAGCCTCAAAAAAATATGAATTGGTCGCAAACCCAAAAAGTCCTACTAGAAGAGCTCAAAAAGGATTTTAAAAATCAAATGAGAGAGTTAGAAGAAAGACTGGGAAAAGAAGAATTATATAAGAGAATCATAAAAAAGTCAACAGCTTGAAAAAGGAAGCACAAAAAATGGAAAAAGAAAATTAAAGTAGAATTAGCTAAATGGAAAGAGAGGTATAAAAGCTAACTGAAGAAAAATCTTCTTAAAAATTAGAACTGGGCAAGTAGAAGTTAATGACATTATGAGAAATTAAGACTTGATTAGTCAAACAAAATCAAAATAATGAAAAAATAGAAGAAAATGTAAAATACCTCATTGGAAAAACAACTGAAAATAGATCCAGGAGGAAGAATTTAAGAATTATTGGATTATCTAAAAGCCATGATAAAAAAAAAGAGCTTGGACAGCATTTTTCTATAAATTATCAAGGAAAACTATAACCATATCTTAGAAGGAAAGGACAAAATAGTAATCATTGATCACCTCCTGACAGAGAAACCAAAATGAAAACTGCTAGGAATGTTATAGCCAAATTCCATAACTTTCAGGTCAAGGAGAAAATATTATAAACAGCCAGAAGAAACAATTCAAATATGGAGGCATCATAGTCATGATTATGTAGGATTTAACAGCTTCTACATTAAAAGATCAGAGAGGACTTAGAATATGATATTCCAAGACAGCAAAAGAGCTAGGATTACAACCAAGAATTAAGTACCCAGCAAACTGAGCATAATCTTTCAAGGGGAAAATGGACATTCACTGAAATGGGGAACTTTCAAATATTCCAGATGAGAGGAAGCATTACTTTTATATTCTTCCCCCCTCCCATATAGCCCAAGCTTCCTGGGAGATTTGGAGGAGAGGGCCCTGAATATGGAAGCAGAAGCTATAGTCCTCTGCCCTCCACTGATAATTCTGCCTGGGTTCCCACCAATGCTGCTCAAGCTCCCATCATTATTCCTGCTTCTGCTGAGTATGCAGACTTCTTTGTGCCCCTTCTAGTACTACTGTTTGGAGAGCTGGGAGATTATGTTGCAGCCATATTATCCTGCAGAAAGTACCCCACAACTTGCCCTACAACATGTACAGTCTCAGCATCTTGGACTAACTGATGGTTCTGTGCATTCTTTCTTATGTTGGGAAGGAGTCATCCACAGCCAAGGGCAATAGTGGGAGTGAGGATGGGCATAAGTTCTGGGCAGTATGCCTGGCCAATCTCACATTCCTGCTACTCAACTGAGACAACAACCAAGTATGATGTGTGCTGAAGTATTTTTTTCTACTTGAATATATCCTTTCTTTGATCACTTGGTGCATAAAGCTAGTAGTGAAATTGCTGTGATAAAGCACAGATAAGTAGCTTTTTGAACAGTTTGTTTCTTCAAAAGTATATTCGTATAAAATCTCATATACCTTCCAGCATTTATCCTTATCTGTTGTCTTAGTTAATCTGATGGATGTGAGGTGGTGCCTCAGAGTTATTTCTCTAACTGTTAGTGCTTTAGAGTATTATTTTCATATGACAATTGATAGCAGGAAAGGTCTGTGGCACTAGCATGGGAGTCCAGCATGCAGTTCTGGTGCAGGCTGTGCCAGTGCAGCCACAACCTAGCCTTAGCATCAGCCTCAGTCCCACACTAATAAAGCAGGAACAGACCTAGGGAACTCTGAATTAGCACCAGCAAAAAAAAAAAAAAAAAAAAAGTCTGTGGCAACAAGGGGGAGGTCCAGAGCACAATCCCAGTGCAGACGATGCCAGAGCAAAGCCGGGATTCTGAATTAGCAGAAGCATTGGGAGTTTCTAGATCTCTCAGCCCAAAATCACCAAAGATGATTTGGAAGGTTAGCAGAAAAGCTTTGTCAGTTAAGGTGAGACAGTCTTGGGAAACCAGCAAACTAAAAGTGGGTGTGGACAGTGGTGGCTGTGGTACCTTCCGGGGGTCTTAGCTCACAGGAGGTCATTTTACTAGCACTAAGAAGGTCTCTGGCTTTAGCCCACTAGCTCTGATAGCAAAAAGGGGCAGGGACACTCCTAACAGCTCCAGGGCAGAAATGAATGTTTGTGACCAGACTCCTAGAAGGAGCTCTGAAAACAGCTGCCAAAAATCCCTGAAGCTTGGGGTAGTACACCTTCCACCCTGGAAACAGAGC
This sequence comes from Myrmecobius fasciatus, assembly GCA_023553655.1. Taxonomy (NCBI): domain Eukaryota; kingdom Metazoa; phylum Chordata; class Mammalia; order Dasyuromorphia; family Myrmecobiidae; genus Myrmecobius; species Myrmecobius fasciatus. The sequence goes on from JAJPUD010003446.1 coordinate 15,271, forward strand.
CCTACTTTAACAAAGAGTTAAAAACAGAGTGTGAGTTGAATATGAAGGGACAATATCTAAAAAAATGAAATTAAGGGGTGAGAGAGGAATGCACTGGGAGAAAGGGGAAGGGAAAAGTGGAATAGTGTAAATTATCTGCCACAAAAAGAAGCAAGAAAAAGCTTTTACACTGAAGAGGAAGAGGGAAATGAGAGGAGAAATGAGAGAACCTTATTTTCATCAGAATTAGCTCTAAGAGGAAATAAATAACATATACATGCAATATGGGTACAGAAATCTATCTTAACATGCAGGAAAGTAGAAAGAGAAGAGGATCCAGGAAGGATGACAGAAGAGAGGGCATACTGAAGGAGGGAGTGATTAGTAGTAAAACACTTTTGAGGAAGGTCAGAATGAAAGGAGAGAGGGAGAATAGAATAAACAGGAGAAATACAATTGGCCACAGTAACTGGGAAAAGAATTTTGAAGCAAGTTTCTCTGATAAGATCTCATTTCTCAAACACAGAAGGAACGGAGTCAAATTTATAAAAAAAAAAAAAAAAAAAAAAGAGCCATGCCCCAAATGATAAATGGTCAAAAGACAGGATCTATGCCTACAGGGCTATAAATTTATGCATATTCTTTGACCCTTACAATATCACTACTAAGCATGAATCTCAAGAGATTTTTAAAAAAGGAAAAGCCCTATATGTACAAAAATATTTATAGCAACTCTAAGGACAAAAAATTGGAGATGAGGGGGATGCCCACCAATTGGGAAATGCCTGAATAAGTTATGTTTATGATGAAATATTGTTTTATGAAAAATGAGAAGGATGCTTTCAGAAAAACCTGAAAATTCCTCCATGAACTCAAGCAAAATGAAATGTACAATGTACAAATAGCAGTGTTGTGGGAAGATCAGCTGTGAATAACTGCTATTCTCAGCAGTAAAATGAAGCATTTATGATGAAATATGCTATCCATACCCAGAGAAAGAACTGATTTTTGTCTGAATACATACTGAAGCATACTTTTTTTGTTTTTAACTTTTATAAACCATAACTTATTCAGCTATTTCCCAATTGATGGACATCTACTCATTTTCCAATTCTTTGCCACCACAAAAAGAGTTGCTATAAACATTTTTTGCATATGTGGGTCCTTTTCCCTCCTTTATGATTTTCTTGGAATAAAGACCCAGCAGTCTACCTATAAAAATTTAATATTTCTCTAGGTATTTAGATATCTATTTGTACAACATGCTTTGTGATTATGTTCATGTAATTCCTGTGTTGTGTTTTGATAGGTAGACCCTCAAACATTTTATACTGTGTTGTTATTTAAAGTGGAATTTCTCTATCTTTTCCTATTGTTTTTTTTTTGCAATATACAGAAATGATACCCTGCAACTTTCCTGAAGATAACTGTTTGCATTAGGTTGTTAGTTGCTCTCTAAGTAAACCTAAGTAATTTTTATTAGCATCTGAAAAAAATAGGTTTCTTTATTGCTTATGCTTATTTTTTTTAGTTTTTTTTCTTGTCTTGTTATAACTAGCATTTGTAGTATAATACTGAATAATTGTGATGATGGACATACTTGGTTTACTTCTATCTTAGTGGAAACTCTTCTGGTTTATCCCAGGCACAGATAATGCTTGTTCTTGGTTTCAGATAGATACTGCTTATTTTAAGGAAACTTATTCCTCATTCTAGTGTGTGTAACAGACTTTTGCCAAAAGCTTTTTCTTAATCTATTGAAATAACCAGCATTATTTTTATTATTGATAGAGCCAATTATACTTATAGTTTTCCTAATATTGAATCAGTCCTGCATTTCTGGTATAAATCCAGCACAGTCATAATATGTGATCTTGTGATATGTCATAATCTTTTATTTTAATATTTTACTTTAAAATTTTACATCAATATTCATTAGGAAAAGTGGGTCAATACTTTTCTTTGTTTTGACTCTCCCTAGTTTAGATATCCATATTATATCTGTGTCATAGAAAGAACTTGAAAAGATTAACTATTTTTTCCAAACAGTTTATAGAGCACTGGAAATAGCTGCTCTTTAAATATTTGGTAGAATTAATCATAAATGTACCTAGTCCTGATCTTTTCTTTCTTAGTGATCTCATTTGTGATTCAATTTCTTTTCAATTTCAAGTTCAATCAGTTTTATTGACATGTAGTTGGGCAAAATGAGCTCCTAATAATTGCTTTTATTTCCTCTTCATTGGTTATGAATTCAACCTTTTAATTTTTGATATTGGTCATTTGGTTTCCCCTTTCTTTAAAAAAAACCTGGTTTATTTCCCTCAAATATATATTTGTTTATGCAAAGTAAATATAGAGTAATTTTTGGAGTCACAGAAGGCTTAAAGTCAGGGTCTTGAAAGAGACTGGGGATATCTAGCTGCAGAGAATGAAAGAGGCCATTTCAGGTCTTGACTGGGAATGGGGGGAAAAGAATAAGAAAATTTATGCTGGAGGTAGGAGATGAAATATCATGTAAGAACAGAAAAGTGGCCAGTTTGTCCACAGAATATAAAGAAGCATAATATAGGTACAGGAAAGATAAATTAGAGGCAGGATAAGAAGAATTTATATTTGATCCCAGGAAAATAGGAAACTACTATAATTTATTAAGCAGGGGAATTTTCCCTTCAGGAAAAATCATTTCTGCAGTTGTATGAAGAATGAATTAGTGTAAGAAAAGTTTGAGGCAAGGAGACCAACTATTATAATAGTCCAGATAAGAGATGATAAAGGCCTGAGCTAAGAGGAGTATCAAGTAGTTAGAAAGGGACTGATTAAAGAGTAGATGTGGAGGTGGACATAAGAGTTAGCAACCAATAGAATATATTAGATGGTAGAGCACGAAGAATTAAGGAAGACTTGGGAGGTTTGGAAGTGGGGGACTGGAAGGACAATGGTGTTCATGACAGTAACAGAGAAGTCTGAAAAAAGTTTTGAAAAGTTTTAGAGACTGAATGTTTTGACATGTTAAGGTTGAGATACTCAGTTAGAAATGTCCAAAAGACAGCTGGTGATATAGAACTGGAACTTAGAAAAGAGTGAGATTGGCTATATTGCTCTAGGAGTAGTCTTCGTAGAGATAAAGAAACCTATGGGAATTAAACTCTCACCAAGTGAGAGCCTAGAAAAAGAAAACCAAAAGCCTAGGATACACCCTTGGTGTTTACCCGCAGTTAAAGGAGCTTGACAATGGTGATGATTTGACAAAGGAGATAGAGAAGGAATACCAGGATGACAGTCAGACAGAGCAGCATGACAAAAATCCAGAGAAGATCGAGTATCCAGGCAGTCAATAAGGCCAAATATTGCAAAGAAGTCAAGAAAGATAAGAATTGGGGAAAGGCTCTTGGATTTGGCCATTAAGAGATCACTGTTAACTTTCAGAAAAACTACTTAAATAGTGGGTATGGGAAATGAGATTTACAAAATGTTGAGAAATAAGAGAAGAATCTAGAACGTGGTTAAAAAGAAAGATACATAAAGATAACTTGAGAAGATAGGATAGTGCAAATTTTTTGAAAAGCAGCAATAAAGGTACCAGCAGATGGAGACTAAAGATCAAAGGAGGAATGATTACAATGGCAATTTGCTGAAGAAGACTCAGGGAAATGGGATTATGGAAAAATCAGTTGGCCTGGCTGAGAACAGGTAAATATTCATCAGAAACTGGAATAAAGAGAAGAAAGATAATGATTTTAAGGAGCTGTGACATGGAGAGAAATGGAAGAACTTCTAGCAAATGGCTTTCATTTTCTCATTAAAGCCAGTTTAGTTACATCACTTCTTCAGCTGTGTTGAGGCATGTGAAGTCTTTTTTTTTAAATTTTATTTTATTTGCAAAACCTATGTATGGGTAATTCTTCAATATTAACCCTTACAAAGCTTTCTGTTACAAGTTTTTCCTTCCTACTCCCCACCCCTCCCCTAGATGGCAGGATATCCACTACATGTTAATTATGTTAAAATACTTGACAAATCGAATATATGTATACATATTTCCACACTTATCATTGTTGTGCAAGAAAAATCGTATCTACAAGAAAGAAAAATCAGATAAAGGAAACACAATGTAAGCAAACATCAGTCGAGAGTATGAGAATGTTATGTTGTGGTCCACATTTCACATCCCTCTCTCTGGGTGTATATGGCTTTCTTCAGTGAACAATTGGAAGTGGTTTGAAACATTTCATTGTTGAAGAGAGCCATGTCCATCAGAATTGATCGTCATATAGTATTGTTGTTGCCGTGTATAATGATCTCCTGGTTCTGCTCATTTCACTCAGCATCAGTTCATGCAAGTCTCTCCAGGCCTCTCTGAAATCATCTTGCTGGTCATTTCTTATAGAACAATAATATTCCATGACATTCATATACCATAATTTATTCAGCCATTCTCCAATTGATGGACATCCAGTTTCCAGTTTCTAGCCACTACAAAAAGGGCTGCCACAAACATTCTTGCACATGTGGGGCCCTTTCCTTCCTTTATGATTTCTTTAGGATATAAGCCCAATAGAAATGCTGCTGGGTCAAAGGCTATACACAGTTTGATAACTTTTTGAGCATAGCTCCAAATTGCTCTCTAGAATGGCTGGATCCGTTCACAGCTCCACCAACAATGCATCAGTGTCCCAGCCTTCCCACATCCCCTCCAACATTCATTATTAACTTTTCCTGTCATTTTAGCCAATCTGACAGGTGTATAGTGGTACCTCAGAGTTGTCTTAATTTGCATTTCTCTGATCAATAGTGATTTGGAGCACCTTTTCATATGACTACAAATAGTTTCAATTTCATCTACATGTGAATAGTCTTGAAGGAGGTGGAGAGAAGTAATTCAGGAGGTAAGGTGTGGGCCTGCATGGTAAAAGGATAAGAAAGGGATTCCAGGATAAAACCTAGTAGGCAGCTAGTTGCTTAATTAATGAATGGAATCTGGGAAGAGAGGAAAGTGAAGTCAGAACACAGGGGATAACCTGGAAGTGATGGTAAGGGTGAGGTATCAGAAGAATCACACTTAGATCATAAAAAAGGGGAAAGGACTCATTCGTGCATGGATGTTTGTGGTGGCAAGGAATTGGAAACTGAGTGGATGCCCATCAGCTGGAGAATGGCTGAATAAGTTATGGTATATGAATGTCATGGAATATTATTTTTCTATAAGAAACGACCAGCAGGATGATTTCAGAGAGGCCTGGAGAGACTTGCATGAACTAATGCTAAGTGAAATGAGCAAAACCAGGAGAACATTGTACACAAACAGCAAGGTTATATGATGATCAATTCTGATAAACGTGTTTTTTTTTCAACAATGAAATGATTCAAGACAATTCCAATAGACTTGTGATGGAAAGTGCCATCTGCATCCAGAGAAAGGACTATGGGGACTAAATGTGGATCACAACATAGTATTTTCATCCTTTTTTGTTTTCTTGATTTTTTTCTCTTATTTGGAATTTGGAAAATTTTAAAAGAATAATTATTCTAAGACATTCTGTGATTCACATCTAACCTGGCAGTGACATCTTGGCATCGCACCCTTCTTTTGTGCACATATATACTAAGGCTTGTGAATTCAATAGACCATGAATCAACTCTCTTTGTGAATCTCAGGACATTCCTTTCTCTGCTCATTATTTCCCATATGTATTAGTTCCTCCTAATTATGGCTAGCATTTATATATCAATTTATGGTTTGAAAAGTGCTTCATACATTAGAATCTAACTTCTCTCAGGACAGGGACAGAAAGACTTTTATAGCCAAAGTAACTGGCTCATAGTAAGCCCTTATAAAATCTGGTTACATTATTCCTTTGATCGAAGAATCTTCAGAAGCTCTTGTCTACCCAACAACTTTTAAACTCCTTTGTCTAACATTAAAGAACCTATATAATTTGATGTATACTTTTCAAGTAAAATTTCTTTTCCCAGTGCCACGTACTCCATTATGGGCAGCCAAATTCTCCACCTGTCTTATTTTGCTCATTCAATAATTACTTACTCTTTACAATCCAACTCAAATGTAACCATCTTCTCCACAAATTATCTCTGATCCATGACAGGCCTTCATGTAGCACTTTTGTAAATTCTCAAATATATTTATCAGGCAACAATATTTTATACTCTATTTTTTTAGTTCTCTTCTTAAGTATATGATCCTTTCCTTCTCAATTACCTTTCTACCCAAGATCTTCCTCCTAATTAAAGATATGCCTCAAGGCTCTATTCCAGACCCTCCTCTTTCCTGGATTATTTTTGCCTTTGTCTCCCTAGATTTAGCATACTGCCTGGTTCATATTAATTGTTTAATAAATGCTTACTGACTGAAGACATTGTCAGCTTTCATTGGTTCAGTTATTTCTAGACAGGTAACTATATAGATGATCTATATATATAGCCAGTCATAAGTCACCTGAGTTCTAATCCTGAATGAGTTCTCAAGAATCTACCGGATATTTCAAACTAGATGTTCTATAGGCATCTCAAACTCAGCATGCCAAAAACAGACTTATATTTTCCCCAAAACTTACCACTGGTACATCTCTTTCTATACAGAGTACACCATTTATCTAGTCATCCAAGTGAGAAACTCTGGCAATATTACTGAATCCTCTTTCCCTTAATCCACATGACCTATCAGTTATGTCTTGTTAATTATACTTCTATAACATCTGCATATATACCTTTCACAAGGCTATAATCTTAGTTCAAGCTCTCACCACATGGACTACTGCAATTGCCTTGTAATTTTCCAATTCATCCTCTATATTACTGCCAAAATTATATTCTTAAAAGTACAGGCCTGGCCACACCATTCCCCTGCTCAAGAAATTTCAATTGATCCCTAATTCCTTTAGTATAAAACACAAACTTCTCTTGTTGGGTTTCAAAATTTGCTCACAATTTGGCTCTAAACCTTTTCAGACTTCTGTCTCATATCTAGAATGGACTACCTTCCTTAATTTTGCATCTTGGAATTGCTATCTTCCTTCTAAGTTCAGTTTAAGTGCCAATACCAATATAAGGCTTTTCCTGATCTTCCAGATGCTAATACCATTTTCCAATTACCCAGTATTTTACACACATATGTCTACAAATTTCTTTTCCTGATTAAATGTAAACTTACCAAGAGCAGACAGTTTGTTTTATTTTTAATTTTGTACCTCTAATACTCAGCATAGTACCCAGTACATGGCAGATATTTAATACCATTTATTAAACCAATCAATTAAGAATCTGAAATACTTGATTCCTAATCAACCTCTAAACACTGTCTTCACAACCTATTTTTATGAATCCAATCCTGACTTTAACCTAGAACCAGAACTGAAGAAGCTACATAATGCTAGCACTTGATTCTTAACACTGTCTTACATGGTTTAATTCAGCAATTCAATCATTAAAGAACAATGATTTGGAGTTAGAGGAACTAGTTTTGAATCCCAGTTCTACCACCTACTAGCTTTTCAACTTTGAGCAAGTCAAAACCACTGTGAGTTTTGTTTTCCTGATCTGTAAAATGAGACCTCTGAGGTCCCTTCCAGTTCTAAATCATATGATGGTACATTACAATTCTGTGTTTTACCTTCATGAAGCAGGACCTGTATTTTATCTATACTTTAGCTTCTTAAACTGTGGTTCGCGACTCCATATGTCAAAGCTGAAAGGGGGGTTGCAAATTTATGATTTTTTATCAGTAAATATGTTATTGGTGTATCTTTTTTACATACTTAGGATCATGTAAAAATTTCTTGGGCAAAAAGGGGTTGCAAGAGGAAAAAAGTTTAAGAAACCCTAATCTATATTATCTTCCGCAGTGTTTAACTATAGGTCTCTCAAGTATAATGAAGTGGAAAGACTGGTAGACTTTAGAGAATGCCCTGGATTCAAATTTAGCCTCCTGAATTTACTGCTGAGTAACATGGATAAGTCAAAACCTCTCTAAGCCTTAGTTGCTTTTCATCTGTAACCTGGGAATAACATATGTAGTACCTACCTTATGCAGCTCTGGAAACCTTAAGGCACTAAATAAATGTCATTTGTTTAATGTTTGTGAAATGAATTATTAGAGGTTGTGACATTACTGTAACATTAATGATCAAAGGTCTATAAAACTTGAAAAGGAGAATAAGATGAGATGAGACTGAGCAGGCAGTGATTGATTCAAGTTCAAGGTCATATCCCTACAACTTTAGAATTCACCATAACAGTTTTTGTTATCATACAGGAATATACATCCTTAGTATTTTCCTCAAGCATTTAATCTCATGGAATTTGGCTGGGTGGTTGGTGTGGAAGGTTGGCATGGGGTTGTAGAGAGAGTGGCAGAAAACAGGATGATGATGAAGAAATTTATCAGATAGATATCAACAAGCGATCTTGAGAAGAACCCAAGAATGCGCAATTATCAGGGTCCAGGTCAGGATAATCAAACAGTCACAAATAGGTAAGCACAGTAGTATTGTACTGATAAAAGGTCTAATATAAGAAGCTTGGATTATGTCAGTGTTACCAATGACACTGTAATGAGACAGGACATCCTGGCTGCTATTTGAATTATCTGTGGGAATGGGTAGAAAAACATCATCTTAAAAAAAAAAATAGTGAATATGAAGGTCTATATTTCCAGAAAAGGTGGGTGGAGTGGATTTTAGTTAAAATAGCTGCTTCAAGATGTGTTCCTTATAGCTGCCAAATGGAGTTATGTGGGCCAATAGAGCAATTAAATAATCCAGGTGTTTACTACCAGTAAGGCACTAAGAAGATAAAATCACTCTTCTCTTCCTCCAAAAGCCTCAGAGGAGAAAAAAAGAACTGAATGCATAAATATTTCAGGAACACAGGAGCAAATTAATATTTATGCGATTGATTTAAAGGTAAACTTTTATGCAACAGAAATTGCTAAATCCAGATAAACCACTGACTATAAAATTACTTCATAAAAGTTTCAACAAGAAAAATATGTACTTACATTGCCACTACAAATACACGCTACTGAAGCCAACCTGTGAGTGATACTGGGCAAGCCATTTAACTTCACAGTTCCTGTTTCCTCATCTGTAAAAGGGGATTGTACACTCCTGACCTCACAGGATTCAGCTAACACATTTAACAAATATTTAAACCTATGTTTGCTAATTAATTAAATTACATGCTGGGCACTGTGCTAAGCCAGTCCCAGGACACAAAAGCAGTCCATGGTTTCAAGGAACCTCCATTCTACAGAGGAACTGTCATAAGACAAATCACTGTGCAAAATATTGAATAAATGTGAATTATTACTATGATGTTTAGTCAAAAGCCTTTGAGTGTGGCAAATTTTTAAATTAATTTTCAAAGGCATTCTACTAAATCACACAATGGCTAAGGAAAACAAAAAACAGAACTTTAGCATTTACAACTGATGACCAGGAAATATCTGTTGCTTCACAGAAACAGCTATTTTTCTTTCTAATTAAAACCAATTTCCTCACCAGTAATTTAACTTTTAATTTATAAAAGTGTTCTGGAATAAATAGGGGGAAAATCTTCCTCGGAAAACCAGTCTGAAATGGGAAGTGGGAAAACACTATGTGGAATGACATTTCAAGAGATTCCTGATGAGGAAGGTGGATTTCAGAAAAACCTGGAAAGACTTAGATGAATTGATGTTTAAAATGAACAGAACCACAGGAACTGTGTACACAATAACAGCAACATTCTGCAATGATCAACTATGATAGACTTAGCTCTTCCCAGTACAATGATCCAAGACAATTCTGACTTATGATTGAAAAAAATTGCATCTGCATCCAGAGAAATAACTGTGGAATCTGAATACAGATTAAAGCATATACTATTTTCACTCCTCCCCCATGGTTTTTCCTTTTCCTTCCAATTTTTTTTCACCACAAATATGATTAATATGATTGTACATGTATAACCTATATCAGATTGCTTTTTGACTTAGGGAAAAAGGAAGGGAGGGGAAAAAATCTGGAACTCAAAATCTTATAAAAGTGAATGCTGAAAAAAAAATATTTTTTTTTAAAAAGGAGGATTCCCAGACTAATCATATAATATGTTTAATGTCAACCACAGAAATCACAGAGTAAACTACCAGGTTCTTTTCTTTTTTTTCCTTTTCTTTCTTTCTTTTTTTTTTTTAACAAAAATCTTACCATTTTCCATTTAACTTGTTATTCATAGTCAGCAGCTTCAGTAAACTTTGGCCTACATTCCAACTTGCCTGCTACTGAGAGATTAACCTTTGCCCTACTTTCTAAACATTCCAGCAAATTAAAACAAATTGCTCTAGTAAAATATCATAATACATCTCCCACTAACTATGGTTCCAAAAGAAGACTAGATTATGTCGAAACGGCAAACACTATTTTGAAAATGAAAGCTTTAATCATTTTCTTAACATTTCAAATTGGGGGAAAAGGGAAGAAGGAAATATGACTAAGGAAGAGGGTTAGTAAAAATATTCACTCTGCCAGAAAAACACCTTCAATTTATAAAAAACAATATTAATTTACTTAACACATAATAAGAAAACTATATTAGAGTGAAGTAATAAGTTTTCCCCTCATTACTAGAGAAGATAAAAGATTAGGACTTAAGTTAATTTGTCTAGATCATATTCACTAGGTGGCCATTCAAGCAGCAAATTTACACAAAGGTCTTTAAGCCCTAAAAGTGAGAGGTCAATTTCTTATCTCTAAACAGGTTGATAAAATTGTTAGGGCACAGATTACATGCAATATACAAAGCAGAAAAAAAAAAAGGCATATAACCTTCAAAATCTGTGTCTATATGCAAAACTTTAGTATATTTTAAGATTACACTGGATTAATGACTTCATTAGTGTAGATCTTCTCCAGCAAGATATCAAACAATACTTACCGTCCTATCCTGTGCAATTCTTGTATAGGTTTTTCTGTAATTACAATCCTAGTTTTTTTGGTCTAGACATTTGATTTCATTCATATGATCAACTCTAGATCTGGAAACCCTTACCAATTCATCACAACTTATTATTTAGAGATCTACATGGGAGCAATGAAAGGTTAAGTGATTTCCTTAATATCACAATATCAGAAACAGGATTTAAACCCATATCTCTGAATCTCTACAAGTAGCCTCTCCACTTTTAAAACATGAACATCTTATGTGCAACACTACACGAATAACTCTATGCTAGGACTCTCAACATTAGTATAAAAGCAAACAATTTTTAAGTGATAAAGAATATGAAATCATAAAATGTCAGAGTTGGAAAGATCTCAGAGATCAACTCTAAAATGGAAGATTAGAATAGATGGAGAAACAAAGTTGGAAAAACAAAGAGATTGGCTCAACATCACTAGGCTGGGATTTCAGATCATTCGATTCCTATGCTCTATCAACGTAGTCAGAAGTCTTGTGTTCCAATTGAACCTTTTGATGCATTAGCATGACATAACTATTTAAAGAAAAACAATAAAACAGCAGGACTCACATCCTAAAGAGGCAGTCACATGAAGTTAAATGGGAAAGAAAAGTCCCCAAGTCCAAACTTAGAAGTCACCTCACTCAACATTATTTCTTTTATTACAAAGTTACTCCAGAAAGTGAGTTTTCATTGGTTAGAACTGCAATTTCCTCTATCAAAAACTCCCAACATAGTGCAATTCAAATCTGCCACTGGTTTGTAATTTACAGTCTTAACTGAGGTGCCTTTCAATCAGAGACAAGAGTAGAACCAGGTCTTCCTGACTCTGGTTCCTGGCATATAATAGCTAAATAAATGCTACTGAACTGAAATCAAAGTAATCCAAAGTTGACCCTTTACTGATGACACAATTATACAATCTCTTTAACTGCTGCAAGATCAGGAAAGAAACTAGACTTGTGATTTTATTAATATGGGAAATGTCAGACAATGCTTTTCCTGCAATTTTCAGCCTTAAGTTGCCCACTGTACTGAGATAATCATTTCCCCAGTGTCACAGCTATTATGCATGAGAAGCAGGATTTGAAAATATTTTTTTTCCAAGTCCAGCTCCCTTTCCACTATACCAGGATGTCTCACCTGCTGCAAAATGTTTAATTCCTGAAAACAGCTTGAGAATGACAATCAACATTATTCACGCGACAAAAATTATTTCTCATCTGAGGTATTTTCAATCTAATCTAGTTCAGGAAGTTCTGTACTATATTCTTCATGAAAGGGTACTTTAAACAACGTCAATACGTAGACAGCTTTTTAAAGTTTACAAAACACTTTAAGTACATTATCTCATTTAATTTCTGGGAGAATGTAGCTATTTTTTCCTCTATTTTATTGATGAGTCACAGCAGACTCAAAGAACTTTCTCGCTGAAATACCACCTAGAAAGTATCAAAAGTGGGATTTGAACACAAAATCAGGGCTATTTCCACCGAAGGAAACTAAGAGGTGAGGTAAGAAAGGAAAGGGACATTCTGACAGCTGAAGTGCAGGGGTTAGGGAAGGATCCTGGAGAAGTGATCCGAGGGCAGCCATGAAAAGTTCGCTGAATCTGGGGTCAGGGAACCCCAGTTCTAATGTGGACTGTGCTCGTGAACTTGACCAAGTCTCTTGCCCTCCCGAGGTCTCAGCTTCCCAGGGGATTGGAGCAGGTGAAATAGGGGGAGGGGATGGGGTGACCTCTAAGGGCCAGCTCTCTGGATGTTGGGCCCAGGCAAGAGTGGAATGAGAACGCCGTTGGGTACGAAGTGCGACAGGTGGGCACGCCGGGCCGGGACGTGTAGGGGACTGTCGGCCCGCTCCGCTCGATAGCCGGCCCGGGGGCGGGGTCCGGGGAGCGGTCAGCACCTTTGCCCCCCATCCTCCCCACCCTCAGGGGGTCTTCGGCTCCGGTGTCCAGCTAACCCCCCCTTTTCCCGCATTCCCAGCAGCGGCCTCACCAGTGAAGCGGCGGGCGCGGGAAGCCGTCAGGCGGCAGAGGCTGCCAATTGCCCGGGAGGCCACCATCTTGGACGGGAGAGGGAGAATGCGAACTCGCGCTGGGAGCAGGGCAGCGGCGAAGCAGGGGTCCTTGGTGCCAGGGACGCTACCCGCTCAGGCCTGCCCCGGACACTGCCGGAAGGAAACCGAAGCAGGGGCGAGGTTTCCGCTGTTACCTCTGACCGTCTGCTCAGGCGGACGCGGACGGAAAAGCCTCCCTTTTTAGTCTCAAGGACAGAAGACGCCCCTTGGCACAAGGGCGGGGCTGCGGGGAATTTTTGTCAGGCGAAGGCCAGGACAGCCCACCGACGGGTACGAAGAGTGGGGGAGGAGGGAGAGCATCAGGGCTAAGCACTGGCCCGGAACTGAAGGGGAAAGACGGGGGCGGGCGGGGCGGTGTCATTTATAGCCGATTGGGGCTTGTTGGTCAAGTTCAGCTGTAGTTCCCAGGATCGCTATCGGGCAGAAGGTCGGACAATCTAGAACTGAGGTGAGCTAGGAGAAAGGGTACTTGTCCCCGAACCCATCCGACCCGATCCTCTTCCTTCATCTCTGCCTCCTCGGTCCAGGTTCGGTCGGCCCGGCCTACCCTGCTCTGCTCGCGATACTCGGGGATTGGGTGTGGACAGGTGGGATAAGAGTGGGCACAAGTATTGGGTGACTCGTAATCGCGGGAGAAAACTTTTTCCTCTTTGAGCCTCAGTTTTCCTATTTGTAAAACGAAGAAGTTGAACTTAATCTCCCTAGGCCTCGGTTTACGAATCTGTAAAACGAGGGGAATGAACGACAGCTGGGCTTCTTAAACTTTTTTCCACTCGAGGACCCGTTTTCACCCCAGAAATTTTTATGCGACCCTGGATATATAGATAAATAAAATGGGTATAAAATCAAACATTTACTTATAATAATTTGTAATTTAGTGACCCCCCTACATTCAATTAGGAGACCCCCTCCCCCACGGGGTCATGCCCCACAATTTTAAGAAGCTGGGGACAAGAAGCCCTTCTAGCTCCAGTCTCTTCTCCAAATCTTGGAAACCCTCAGCACACACTTGGCGTCTTACAGACTTTCCTTGAGGCAGCGACTATTACTATTTATTTGTTTATCTGTATAAATTTACTCTTCGTTTTACGCCACATGTTGAAAATAGAGCCAAGAGCTGTCAAATGTCTGAACGCGGTCTCGAACCTACGTCTCAGGGCTCCCTGGTTCAGCGCCTTTTAGAACGCAGATGAAAATCCCAGCGGTTGGTCCGAGAGCTGTTTTTGATCAGCTGTTGCTGGCTGTACCCTCTGAGTGAGCTTTTAGTAATCCGTGCAGGGCCGGGTCGCCAGGGCGTCCCAAGCGTTATTTGCATTTGAGCCCTAGAGACGCAGATCGGGATGATCGACTTTCAGAGGGATGAGTCGGGTTTGTGTGCCTTAGACCCAGACTCCCCAACAAAGAGCTCGGCCTTTGACCACGAAAGATGGGATGAGAAAAGCCAGCACATTTTTTGTTCAGTAGAATGGGGATTGGTCCTGTGAATAGATGTTTCTGGGATTTGGTGGGAAGAGAGGAGATGTAAAAAAAAAGTAGGATCAGGAAAAAAGTGATTGGAGGTTTCCAGAAAGGGGGAGAGTAAATGAGAGGAAGCAGTTACCCTTTATATTTAAATGGTCCTAAAATACATTTTGGCATATTAGTAGAGGTAGCAGAGGTAAGACAAAAAGTCCTGGGCCAATTATTTTCCACCAGGAGTCTGTTTCCTCCTTTATAAAATGAGGAGATTGGATTATTCAGCTACTGTTTTGATCTTTAGGGCATCCTCCCCAAGTAGGCAATCTGGTACCTCAAAATTTGAAATTGTGTATCTGTATATTTACAAGTACTTGTTTCATAACCCAATAGGCAGACAACATATTTGCTGAATTGTAGGAAGGAAATTGACTCGTGCTTTCCATAACATGATCCCAGTGATGTTATTGGAAATCATATGGTATAGGGATGAGTTAAAGAAATTTAGAATGTCTAGTTTGGAGAAGAGAATAAAAAAAAATTACCTATTTGAGAGTCAAGTAATTTGAAGGGATATCCTATTGAAGAGAAGGATTAAGTTCTGAAGATTAAAACCTAAAAGTAATGGGTAAAAGTTGCTAAGATAACTTAAAGCCCAATAAAGGACTTCTTTGGCTAATAGTTTGCATGACTGTGCCTGTATACCCTATATCAAATTATTTGCCTTCTCGAAGAGGAAAGGGAGGGAGGGAGAGAATTTGAAACTCAAATGAAAAAAAATGTATGTTTAATTCTTATTTATGTGGAATTGAGGGGAAAAATATAAAAAATAAAATAAAAAAAAACTCAGCAAAAACTTTCAAGGATAAAGGCCCAAAGTGAAATCAGATGCTACCAGAGGTAATGTTTCCCATTACTAGACATCTTCAGGTAGATTGGATGACAATTTGTCATTGATGATTTAGATACATGTGGGACTAAACATCACGGCAAATTCTGAGATTCTGTGAAAATCATGCTCTTAAAGGCTCAGTGTTGCATATGATCATGAAACTTAGATTGCTGCAAAGCAAGGACCATTTAACTCAAACTTTTGTTAAGTGCTTATTATTTGTCCAGAACTGGGAATACAGAGATAAACATGAAGTTTCTTCTCTCAAGAAACTTAAAATCTTCTGGCAGGAAATAACAGTTGCACAGGTGGGTAAATACAGGTTTATATACCTTCTAAAAACAGTAAATGAGGGTTTGGAGAAGGATAGGAGTTTATAATTGTGGTTTAAGGAAAAACCTGTAGGATGTGACACGAGCTAAATCCAGAAGGAAGATGTGGGGATTCAAGATCAAAAGTGAGGAAGAAGCCATAGTAGGATATAGAAATAATTCAACATACATTTGTTAAAATGTTTACTGTCCATAGAGCAGTATATGGGCTGCCTACTTTGCAGAGATACAAAATTTACAAGTCTGAATCCCTGATGTCATGAAGCCTTCACTGACCTATTTAGGCCAAATCTCAAGCACAACTTTCAGAAAGGTTTCCTGGACTGATCTAAACCCAATAGTGATGTCTCCCTCTCTCAAGTCTCATTTAGTACATGCTGCCTGTTATTTGTTTTTCTAAATACACACATGTCCTATCTTCTCAGTTGTATTATCAATTACTTGAGGGACAGTTTTATTGGAAAGAGAGTTAGTAAGACTTCAGTGGGGTTTCTGCTTCAGATCTTAGTAGCTATAAGGCCCTTGGAAAGTCACTTAACTTCATTTAGCCTCAATTTCTTCATCTGCAAAAGGAGAATTATCTCACAGGGTTGTTGTGAGAATTACGTGAGATATGATGTATAAAGTACATCAAATATAAATTTTAACTATTAAGATCAGGGACATTATTTATCATGTCTGTAAATTTTGGTTGATGATTAAGAGGTAAGATCATTTTTCTTGGTTTCCAGACTGCTTCTGGTGGGAATACATTATTCATCAGACTTTAAAAAGACAATCTAAAGGAGAATTTCTGAAGCCCAGTTGGCATAGACTGCTTCTATCCCTCTTTTTAGAAAAGAATGGGAGGGATACCTGGATAAAAGCAGTATTACTTAAAGGGTACTTCAGCCACTTTACATGGCCTGAGCCTCATTTTGCTTACCTATATTATAAAGAAGAGGAAGCATAGCAAACCTATTTGGAGCAAAAACCTTGGACTTAAGATGCCCTGAGATCAGATATTCCTTTTGACATATACTGGCTTGATGGCCTTGGGCAAGTGTTTACCTTTCTGTGCTCTTTGTTAACTTTCAAAGATTATATATTGTTTAATTTTTTATAATAATAGCTTTTTATTTTTCAAAATACATGCAAAGATAACTTTCAACATTTACCCTTGTAAAACCTTGTGTTCCAAATTTTTCTCTGACCCTTCCACCCACCCGCCTCCCCTAGACAGCAAGCAATCCGATATAGGTTAAACATGTACATTTCTTCTAAACATATTTTCAAATTTATCTAAGATTATAAATTGAAGTGGTGAGAATTTCATTGATTTATTCAATTAACATTAAATGCCAACAGTGTGCAAAGGCATTTTCTAGGTGCTAAGAATGCAGAAATAAAATTTTAAATAAACAAAAACAGTTCTGTTGGTCCTCCTGGAATTCTCTTGTGGTTCATTTGATTCAATCTTTGAATTCTTTATTGTCCCATTGGGTTTTCTTGATTAAAATATTGCAGTAGTTTGCCATTTCCTTCTAGAGATAATTTTACAGATGAGGTAACTGAAGCAAACAGGGTAAAATGACTTGCACAAGATGGTGAAGCTAGTAAGTGTCTGAGGCCAGATATGAATCGAGAAATGGGAGTCTTCCTGACTCCCAAGACCTGCATTCTTTATCTACTTCACCACTTAGCTAGGGAAAAATATTCTATACACACACACACACACGTATATATACATTTATGTATATAAACATATACATATATAAATGCAATTACTTTATCACATATAAATTATACCTATAAATTTTTACCTATTTCATATTTATGAATACATACATACACACACACACATATATATATATATAAAGAAATTAGGGTTGCTTTTAACTGAGGAAATAAAAAAAAAGACTGAAAGAAGTTATACTTGAGCTTTGAAGGAAATTAGGGCTTGTAAAAAGCAAGGTCATGTAGAAATCCATTCCAGGCACGAAAGACAATCTGTACAAAAGCACAAAGAGGAATGCAATGTTTTCTGTAAATACCAGCTAATAGTCCAGTTTGGCTGAAATGTAGCTTTTGTGAAAGGCTGATACACTAAAGCCAGATTGTGAAGGACTTAAAATCCACCCAGAGGATTTGTCTTTTATCTTAGAGGCAGTAAGTAGGAAGCCACTAAGCTTCTTGGATAGGAAAGTGACCATGGTCTGACCTGTGTTTTGAGATCAATCAGCATTGGTCAAGTACTATATGTCTAGCATCTTGCTAGGCCCTAGAATACAAATTCTTGAGTGAAACAGCTCCTGCCTTTAGTTCCCTTGTAGTCTATTGAGGAAAATAACGTACTCATATAAATATATACAAAGTAGTTTTTAGGTGAGAAAAGACTAGGAGTTGGGGAGATCGGGAAAGTCCTCTTGTAATACAAGATGTTGATTCTCTCCCAGATAACTATAGTAAAGTAAATATTTTTATAACCCGAGTCACAGAAAAATTTTTTTTGTTTCCCAGTGTATATACAAATTATGTTTATATTATACTGTAGCCTGTTAAATGCAATAGTATTGTAATTAAAAATGTACATACCCTAATTAAGAAACTCTTTATTGCTAAAATATGCTACCCTCATATGAGTCTTCAATAAACTGGTAAACTTGTTAAACTTGCTGAAGCCAAAAAGACCTGTGTTCAAATGCAATGATTTAGACCCTTACTAGCTGTGTGAACTTGGCCAAGTCACTTAACCTCTGTTTGCCTTAACTTCTAAAGAAGAAAATGGCAGTTACTCTAGTACATTTGCCAAGAAAACCTCATGCACAGTATTGGTGTGCTATGTTCCTTGGTGTCAAAGAATTGGATATGACTGAACAGCAACAAAATTATGGAGGTGGAGTGTGATGTATGAAGAATAGCAAAACTAGACTGGTTGGGTGAAAGTGTTGAAGGAAAGTAATTGCATAATAAGACTAGAAGGTAAGTTAGAGATAAATTGGGAAGGGCTTAAAATGTCAAACAGCAAGAACAAAGACCTAGAGTTCTTTAGCAGGAAAAGATGTGATTAAACTTGTGCTTTAGGGATATCTCTTTGACAGCAACACTGAAGACAGGTTGGAGATGGGAGAATTTTATTTATTTATTTTTAATATGCATTGCTTTATGAATCATGTTGGGAGAGAAAAATCAGAATAAAGGGGGAAAACCATGAGAGGAAAAAAAAAACAGAAAAAAGAAGTGAATATAGTAATGGGAGAGTTTTAAGGCAGGGAAACCAATTAGAGCCTTTTCAGTCTTCCAGGGAAGAGGTTAGTTATGAGTGTCTGAAATGGGACAGTGGCCATGTGAGTAGAAAGGAGATAGAGAGATGCTGTGGAAATAGAATTAACAAGAACTGGAAACTAACTGGTTTATGAAAGATGTAGGAAAGTTGAAAAGTGACCGAGTTGACTCTAAGCTTATAAATCTGAGTGACTGTGCCCTCAACAGACACAGTTTCCACACTTGTTTTATATACCAGTGATGTCAAAGATCTACTCCCTTACATATAAAAACCCTAACAGAATTGGAATGCTTACTTACCCCAAACCCCAAGACTCTGTCAGCACATTTCTCCTGACAGACATCTTAACCTTCTAACATGTAAACTGTTTTTATTTCATCTATACAGCATCCCTACAGCAAATTAGTTGAAAAGTATGATCCCAAGTAGGGAAGTGATTAATTTAAGTGAGAGTTTTCCAGAAGTATTAAGACTGGGATTAAGCCAAATTTTTTTGTTTTGCTTTGTTTTGTTTCTTGTAATAATGTAAGGAAGGGAAAAGGAGGATAGGACAGAGAATAGAAAATGTGTTTTTCAGGTTTATTTTTTTTGCAGAAGAGTGAATTAGCAGTTATAATAGATACAGAAGCAGCAAAAGGGAGCTGGAAGGTAGATTTTAAAATGCTATATAAATGTTAGTTATCATCATTATTATTTTTTCTAGGCAAATTAATGTCTTTTCTCTTTCCTTTTCCATTTATTTCCTATCCAAGAAAAGGAGTTTCTTGTAATTTGTAATATTGAACTTGAATTAGAAGTTAAGACTAATGACTATAGATTAAAAGTAATTAGATTACAGTTTGCTTCAATCCAAGTAAGCCAAATTTAGGCACTGATTTTCTTTATCAGTTTTGGGGAATTCCTCAACCCAGAAGATCCTCTTTGAGAGTAATTTTTTTTGAGAGTACTTTTGATGTCTATGTCCTGAGCTCCATAAATCAAGAGGCAAGGATAGAAGATTAAAAATAAAATTATTAGCATCAGTTGTTGGACAGTTACTAGATGTAGATATATATGTATGTATGTATGTAAATATATGTATCAGTATCAATGCCTAGGAATGACAAAGATGCATATTTTTAGGGTTTTGCTACATTTTAGGTTTATTGTTAGTGTCAAAATGAGCCTGTGAGGTGAAATTGCTCAGGCACTGCCCTTATTTAGAAAATTGAGTTATAAAGACAAAATGTCAAGGGATTTGGGGAAGAACTTTTCACTTTGGGTTCTCAGAAGTTACAAAGATTTGATTTGGTCCTTTGAGGATATTTTCCCTTTAGGTAATCTTATCAGACTATCCTGACGGGGCAAGAGGTTTCTAATGGAGGTCTCATTCAAGACAAAATCAGTAGAATTATCATGTTGAATAAAAAAAGATTAAAGTCTGGCTCTATTTGTACAACTTGTAGGGCCATTTATTTATTTATTTATTTATCTATCTATTTATTTATTTATTCATTCATTCATTTAATTTCTAATGTAACTTTGAGGGGAAAGACTTCTCCCAAAACACAGATTGTCTCCTCCACATCAGCCATCAGGCTTTAATTTGATATGTTTCTCTGCCTAATAATACAAGAAATGGACAAGACTAGAAGAGGAAAACTAATGGATACCAATGGTACTAATGCAAAGCTAATGGGTTGGGGAAAACTTTTTCAAATCTATTGTACTTGAAATCATAACCTTAATATATTAGTAGAAGCTTTCTTAGAATGACCTTATTTGGGTATTTTGCAATATTAAAGAATAGTTCATTTTCTTGGTTTTAAAGAATAATCACATTGACCACAACCTAAACAGGGTTTATGTGCAAAAACCAGTTTGCAGTGGTAGGGGAGAGGCATAGGGAATATTATTTAAATAGTTATTTTGAGGGCTAATGATAAGTGGCAAGTGGCATAGAATTTTAAGTTTAAAAAAAGTTTAAAAAAAAAACCCACCATCTTTCTAAGAGATCGCTATCTTTTCTCTCAGGGATAAGGGATAACTCTCCTTGGCTTCTTTTCTGTTTATTTTATGTAATCCTTTAAAAGTTATGGGATAGATCAACAAATATTTATGCAATGTTTGCTTTGTGTCTCTGAGAACAAATAACATTCATTGACTTTCATTATAAAAAGTATATAAATGTTCCTATAGCGGAGACAACTTCTAATTAATGGAAATGAAATGGGCAGTATTAAAATAGCAGAATTAAGAATGTTGTTACATAAATTTTAAATTTATATTTATGCCAGAATCTGTATCCCCACACCTACTCTTCCTTCTTTTTTCTTCACTTTTTCTCTACATGGGAACATGATATTGTGCATAAAAAACAGGCCTCAAAATCAAAAGACCTGGCTTTCAGTGGAGTTCCTCACATCCAATGGTTTGTATTTCTGGAGAAGACACTTTTCCCAGGACCTTAAGTTTGAGGGCAGGTACCAGTTTTCATTAGCAGAGAGAATTTCCTCATCAGGAGTTTGCTATACCAGTGAAATCATAGGTCTTATTAAAAAATTCTGAAAATGAAAAGTTATCTAAAAAATTCTCCACCTTTCACCTCTACCTCATATCATATTTCTTCTTACCTGTTTGAAGGATCTTTTGATACCCTTGCCAAAAGCTTCTGAATGTTTGTATACTTTAGAATGTCTAATGATTACAATAAATCCTGCTTCGTGCTTGCCTCTACTGTCCCATCTTATAAATTCTTCCAGATTTGAAAAGCTATAAAACAGGAGCTTCTTAAAATGAAGAATGCCTTCCTATTCAGCCAGAACCAGCAGAAATAGTCTCTAATCCTATGTCCAGAAGGTCATCTTGGCCTTAGCAGATAAAATATTTTACCATTTATTAAGTAATAAATTGGCTATAAAATGTTATACATGCATTGCATTTTATAGAGCCTAGTTATAAAACATGCAAGTTATTTAGGTGATCTTTTTTGGATTTTTTTTTAAGATTTCAAAATGACTTCCATACTGACTCGAACTTTAAGAAATCTGCCTGTGACATCGACCTGGGCCACCAAATTCCGTAAGTTAAATTTTTATTTCTCTTAAAACAAAACAAAACAAAACATGAAAAAAAAAAACTTGAGATCTAACAAAGTCTAAATATTTTTCCCTTTAAAAATAAATTTATAATTATCTTGTGTTTCAGCTTTAAGATCACTGACCACCTCCCAGACAGTGACAACAGGTAGGTATATAATAGTTATTTGAATTCATCTTGGGGATTCTAAATCTTGAATTGTAAAACAGGTTAGGGAGGGACCATCTTATTTATTCATCATTTCCCAATTATTAGTAGGGCATGTATAGTATTTGCTAACTGGGTTCAGTTTATTATAAGGGGGAAATCTGATTTGTCTTATAATAATAGCTTACTTTTCTGTGGCACTTAACATTTTATAAAGCATTCTTCTCACATAATAACCTTTTGCTAAAGCTTTTGGGGGACATCCCCACGGTCCAGTGTTGGGAACTTTGATGACCAGTTGATCTGTCTGATTATGGCCAAGTCCTATCACAGTTGGCTTGTACTAAGCTGGCTTGTTTGTTTTCATCAGGGGATTTATTTGCCTAGTCACTGGAATACCCTTGTCCCACGTTTAGCATACCCCCTTACAAATGATAAAGT
Organism: Myrmecobius fasciatus; assembly: GCA_023553655.1. Lineage (NCBI taxonomy): Eukaryota > Metazoa > Chordata > Mammalia > Dasyuromorphia > Myrmecobiidae > Myrmecobius > Myrmecobius fasciatus. The sequence goes on from JAJPUD010003446.1 coordinate 37,899, forward strand.
ACCTAAAAGGACAGATTTAATGATCTGAAGGTTTTTTACTGAAGGTGGAATTATAGTCATATTAGTTGATTTCATAAATCATATAGTGATAGGTTTAGAGCTGGAAGAGCCTTTAAAGATCATCCTGTTGATGTTTAGAAACTAAACCCCAAAATATTGTTGGGGTTTCAGGCTGATGTCATGAGGTATCTCTAAAGATTTTGTAGTCTTAGATCATCTCCAATTCAAGAGGCAAAGATTTTTTTTTTTTATTATGCTCTTGGCTGTAGGCTAGATTCTAAGAGAGAAAGCAGCAATAAACAAGGTATTTGTAGAGGTAGAAGGGTTTCTAATTTTGAAGTCTATTTAGATTACTAGGGTTTTTAGGATACTTAACTTCCAGTTTACTTAATTCAAAGAAAGCCTTTGATTTGTTAATGTTGTTAATTTTTATGAAAGCTTTGTTATGCTAAAAGATTAGCAACAGGATTCTACTGATATGCTAATTTTATGGTCCTTCTAGAGCCATTGTTATCTTTATTAGTTAGGCCTAGAAAGAAATCCCTGGGCTGAGTTGGACCAATTAGTGAAAGTCTTCAATAGGGAGTGGCTCTGAGCTTTATTTGAAGGAAGCCAGTAGTTTTCAGGGGGCAAGTAGTTTTAGATGGTACAGTGGATGGAGTGAAAGGCTGGGAGTCTGTAAGACTCAAATGCAGCCTCAGACACTTAGTAGCTGTGTGACCCTGGGCAAGTGACTTAACTGTTTGCCTCAGTTTCCTCATCTGTAAAATGAGCTGGAGAAGAAAATGGCAAACCACTTTAGGATCTTTGCCAAGAAAACCCCAAATGTGGGGCAGCTAGGTGGCGCAGTGGATAGAGCACCAGCCCTGAAGTCAGGAGGACCTGAATTCAAATCTGGTCTCAGACACTTAACATTCCCTAGCTGTGTGACCCTGGGCAAGTCACTTAACCCCAATTGCCTCAGCAAAAAAAGGCAAAAAAAAAGAAAGAAAGAAAGAAAGAAAACCCCAAATGAAGATCATGAAGAGTCAGACGTGACTGAAAAAACAACAAACCAACAAAGTAGTTCTGAGATGTAGTGAGGTGAAGACAACATTGCAGGCATGCTAGAGAGCCCAATTTACTGGAGGGTGTATGAGAGTATAAGGGGGAAAGCAGTGGGCAGTTAGCCTGGAAAGACTGGAGCAAGCATGTGAAGGATTTTAAATGCTAAATAGAGAAGGTTGAACTTTATCCTCCAGTCAGCAGAGAAAGCAGACTGACATTGGAATTAGGATCTCCTGACTTGAACATTCCTGCTTGAACATTTTGTGATCTCTTTTTTTTATATTGATCCTCAGCTTCTGATTTCCCTTTCATTGCCACAGCTTTACAATGATCTTATCATTTGAATGTCTGAGACAGAGCCTGAAAGAATTCCAGGCGTTTGCAAATAATGGCTTCAGCCAAAAATTTAAGTGCAATTTGTCCATATACATCCTAGTGTGATCTTCTGGACACTTGTCAGACTTTTAAGCAATGCTAGCACACAGAATAACCAATACAATTGCAACATCTTCACCTTCATTCCTTCTTTGCAAAGTTGGAGACCTTTATGTGTGTGAAATATGGAATTTATCTGCTTTATTCCATATCCTTTGTTTCCAAGGATGATGCACTAGGAAAGGGAGAAAGCAACATTTGTAAATGAAGGTGGGAATATACCTAGAAATAGAGCTAATGCCAGGAATTCTTGGTGGGAGACAGATATGTTCATTTCTCAACACTGAATTTTATTTAGAATTATTATAAGTACAACTATAAGTATTTAAATCAATTTCCTTGTCCACTATTTTAGTTAATCAACTTCAATAATCATTTATTATGTACCAGTATTTATTATGCCAAGTACTGTGCTAAGTGCTGGGGATAGACATACAAAAAGGCAAGAAGGCCCTGCCTCTTTTTAAACTCCAGTGAATTCCAATTACCGCAAGGATCAAATATAAACTTGTTGACTCTGGGCAAGTCACTTAACCCCAATTGCCTCAGCAAAATGAAATAAACAAACAAACAAACAAATTTGTATTTGACATTTAAAGCCCTTCACAACCTGGCCCTAATATATCTTTCCAGCATTATGCTCCTGGTTTCATTCATTGTACTTCTCTCCCCACCACAGTGTTTGGCACATTGTTTGTTGATTGATTATTTGAGTTGTCCATTCTACAGTTCAGCCAAACTGATCTTTTTGATGGTCCTCATATGCTCTATTATCTTCATGCATTTGCCTGTCATGTCCTGAGATGCTCACCTCTTTACCTTCAACTCTTAGAATAATTTCAAGTTGTTTTTACAACTTGACTCAGGTGCCACTTAATATTCTAAATATGCTTTTGTCTTCTCCCACCCCTGCCAAAAAATAATTTTCCTTGGGTCTATTTTGTGCATAGTTTACATGTTGTCTCTCTAAATAGGATGTAAATTCTTGGAGGGTTGGGACTGTTTCATTTTTGTGTTTGCATCTCTTGTACCTGTCAGAATGCTGTGGCATATAATAGATATTTAATAAATGCTTGTTGAATAATTAATTCCTGGATTGCTCTTCAAAACTCTTGGGGAAAACTGCTAATTTACTTTTTAGTTTATTGTGGAATTTTATCTTAAAGCTGTGCAAACCCAAAGTAAGAAGACCTTAACCAAGCCCAATGTAAAGAATATTGTGGTGGTGGATGGTGTGCGCATACCCTTTCTGCTGTCTGGTACTACGTAAGTATGGAACTATCATGTTACTTCTTTTCTCTAAGATAAACACAAATGGTTGCAGTTGATGGTATACTGATGTCTTTATTTTAAATGGAACAAAGTAGTTCTCAAATATCCCAGAAAGAATAGGGTTCTGACAAGCTGATTTCAAGTCACCTGTGACAGAAATTTTCCACAGTGTTGAAGAGGGAAATATAAAAAAATGAATAGCACTTTGGCTTGCTTCATTATCTAAGATTTTGATTTTAACTGAGTTCTTAGTTTGGGGAACTTCACCTTTGTCTAAAGGGCTCTGAAGAGACCAGATTAGTTTGGGACACTGATCTTGGAACCAGGTTGGTTGGAGGGAGGAGTGGAGGGACATCATGGGCCAAATGCTACCATAGGATCCCTTTGGATGTAAGGGGAAATTCAGAGATGGTCTGAACTTTCCTTTATCTGATTCAGTATACCTCTAATGTGACTGCATTGTATTAAGCCAAATGATTCTTGCTGATTCTACTCCTTTTCAGTAAAAGAAATCTAGTTAGGTTAGAAGAAAGCAGATAAAAATTTGTGGAGAAAAGAACAAATACAACTCTATTCAGATTCCATTAAGAAAGTAATTTATCAGGTTTCATTCTGCTTTTGGAGGTAGGAACTCCCTATTTTAAAAGTGTCTTGTGTTACAAGCTTTGAGAAGTAAAGAGTTTGGAATGTTGATCACATTTTCTTTACAAACCATGATGTAAAATTTAAAAATGAAAGTTAAAATTTCTAGGGTAGCTCATTTCACCTGAAATTGTATCTGAACAATAGCACTTAGTATAAACATGTAAACATTATATATAACATCATAATAAATTCTCACAAGAATACTTTCTGGTGCTGGCACAAACCCTGATATAGCAAAGCGGTAGGGAAAGATAGATACCAACCATTCTGAGTTGTCCATACATGCGTCCCTATATGCCACAGTAGGTCTTGTCCAAATGGTTCACTAGCTAATGGTAGAGGTTGGCATAAAGGATTGCTTTTTTTAAACTTTGGTTCAATTCAGGGTTCACCAAAAATTAACATTGGCTTGAGATTTGCTTTGGTTTCCCCAGATTAGTTCAGAGTTTCATTTCATAATTTAGTTCAAGTCCTTGATTGAGAAGGAATTGAAGGTTGAATTGAAGGCTAGATGCCTTCACTAGCGAAAGGTAGCAGGGGAGAAGAGAGAGAAATTCTCTCCTCCTCTTCCACTATCTCTGCATGGAGCTCCCAATCTTGATTGCTCTAAGCTTTGCTTCCTCAGAGCCTTAGATTTGCTTCCTTAAAGGTTAACTATTTAAAGTCTCCAGGGAAGTGAACGGCTAATTTGATTTCACCAATGGAATTTTTCCTTTTTCCTTTTTTCTTTCTTTCTTTTTTTCTGGGGGTGGGGATTAGTTTCTAGGTACTCACACCAGATAAAAGGATCTGAGGAGTAGATCTCAGTTTAACACCTTAATAACCTTCTTCTGTGAAAGATCAGCTACAGTCTAGAAGCTAGAAGAATTGTCTTTATTATATTTTGTTTGAAATAATGAATAAGTTTTCCAGAAGCACATATCCAAGAGACAAGTTTGAGAACTGTACAGACTTATCAGTGTAAAATTATTTATGTAGCCCTTGCTCCACCTACCTCATATCAAAATTAATTATATTGGCTTCTTTTTCTGCTTGCCTGGAATAAATTGCCATTCAGTGCAAGTGAATGGTTGTTGAGAAGGCTAGATCCAAAATAGAGGTAGAGAATTGTCCGACAAAAGCATTTTGGAATAGACCTAAGGAGACCCAAGAGCAGGTGAATTGTTAAACTTGAGTGTGTGTCAGTGGATGATTAGAGCAATAAAGGTTATACAATTCTCAATTGACAAATAGCTAGTTTTGGCGTTTTAACACTGGTCCTCTTAAGGTTTGTCAGATTCTTCTGTGATGAAGAATGAGGGGATGAATTTAGCTTTGAAAGTTGTTATTGTTGCCATTTGACTCAAAGAGTGATTTCAAGAAATTCATTGCCATTGAATCTCCCACTTACAGTAGGAAATGTTGGTTTAATAAACAGAACCTTGTCTGAAAAGATTGTGACTACACTTAGAGAATTTTTAGTGTTTCATGTTCAATAATATTTATAGAAAAGACATTTGTTATGTGCTTATTCTTGGCAGGCACTGTGCCTGGGCTTTATTAGATACAAGGATAAAGTAGCCCTTCCACTCAAGAGCTGACATGCTGATAGGAGAGAAAAAAATCAAATGAGGTTGGAAAAGGGAGGAGGGGGAGAGGAGTCCTTGTTTGGGAGCACGGCTACTAGTAGAGATAGTGTGAAATGAATATGGCCGGAACCCCTCATGAAATGGTGGTCCTAGCCACAAGCACTCAGGAGTACAGGACCCAGGGCATCCTGGGGCAGCTGTGGGGGTGTGCAGCAACATTTTTGTTAAGGCTTGATATATGTATTCAGGAACAGTTGTAGCTTTCCTGGAGTTTAGCTTATTACATCGATTCATCCTAGTTTCCTCAGCAGTAAACTGAAGATAAATAATACATATGGACTACCTCACAGTGTTAGTGAGAAGGCTCTCTTCTTGATCTCCTTGAAGTAAAAGACCTTGTGTTGAACTGATGTATTTTATTCTCCCCAGATACAAAGATCTGATGCCACATGATTTGGCCAGAGCAGCACTTAAGTAAGTACAGCCTCTTTGTGCTCCTTCCTCCCTCCCTCTTTTCCTTCCTTTACTCCTTCCTTCTTTCCCTCTCTCCCTTTCTCTCACTCTTTTCCTCTCTCCCTTTTTCTCCCCCTCCCTCTTTCTCTCCCTTTTTTCTCCCTCCTTCCCTCCCTTCCCATTTTCTCTCCCTCTTTCCCTCTCTCCCTTTTTCTCTCCCTCCCTCTCTTTCTCTCTTCCTCCCTCTTTCCCTCTCTCCCTCTTTTTCTCCCTCCTTCTTTCCCTCTCTCCCTTTTTCTCTTCCTCCTTCCCTCTTTCCCTCTCTCCCT
>JAJPUD010003446.1:43657-142238 GCA_023553655.1 Myrmecobius fasciatus
CCCTTTTTCTCTTCCTCCTTCCCTCTTTCCCTCTCTCCCTCTTTCTCCCCCTCCTTTCTCTCTCTCCCTTTTTCTCTTCTTCCCTCTTTCCTTCTCTCCCTTTTTCTCTTCTTCCCTCATTCCTTCTCTCTTTTTTTCTCTCCTTCCCTCTCTTTCTCCACCCCTCCCTCCTTTTTTCCCTCTCTCCCTTTTTCTCTTACTCCCTCTTTCCCCTTCCCTTCTTCCTTTCCTTCTCCAATGCAATGCATTTCAAAGGTCTGTTGATTTTTCCTTCACACAATCCTGCCATTTCCCTTCATTGCTCACAGTTGCTACCCTCTTTCCAACCCTTGTCTCTTGACAGGACTCTTGCAATAGCCTCCTGATTGGTCTCCCTGCTTCTAGTCTTAGCTCTTTCCAGTTCTTTTCCCATAAAACTACCAAATTAATCTTCACAAGTCCAACTGTGACACTACTCTGATCACAGATGTTCAGAGGCCTTTTCCCTCTAGAATAAAGTACGTGCCAGTCACGTTGACATTCAGAGCCTTTTATCATCTCTATACAAGGCTATCTTTCCAGACTTATTTCACATTCTTCCCATTTAGGCACTCTATATTTCAGCCAAATCAGCCTTGCTGTTCCTTGTATTTGACATTCTATCACCAACTCCAGGCCTTTACATATCAATCCCCTGTGCCTAAATGTCCTCCTTCCCTCCTCCTCTCTACCTCTTAGCATCCTTGGCTCCCTTTAAAGCTTGGCCAGAAAGCTTTTCCTAATCTCCATGTTTAGTACTTTTTCCTTCAAGTGATCTAGTATTGATTTATCCCTAGATATGTTGTATTCTCTGTCCTTTTCCTGTCTATGCAGATGTTGTATTCTGTCTTCATTCCCCATATTTCAGTAAAATAATAAGCTTCTTGCAGGCAGGAATTATTTTGTTTTTATCCTTGCATTCCCATTGTATAGTAGTTGCTTAATTAATTAATGTTTTTAATTGAAAAGATATTGTTATTTTTCATTAAAGAAATTAAGTTACAAATTTAATGTAAATAAATCCTTGCCTAGAAGCCACAGAAATATTTGTGAGGACAAGGGAGTTAATGCCATTCTTTCCATCTCCTCCTAAACTCTTATAACTACTATTGTGCTCTAGGAACTAGGTGGAGTGCATAATTACCTACACTGTAGCTAATTCAGCAGCTGAAAATTTTATACATGGATGTCCTTTATCAGGTTCAACAAACTTCCATTCAGTATGTTCACAAAGTAGATTCTTAATCATCTTGAATTGATTTGAACTAATAATACCAAGTGTAAGGTAACTTTGAAGGGAACAATACTCCCTTCAAATGGATATGTTCAAATAAAAAGATATTTGCAAATCTGATATTTCTAGATTTTGTGTATCTTGTAAGTAGGAAGAATTATTGTAATTATAGAATTTTAACAAATTAATTATACAGATTTCAACTTTTTAAAAGCCAGTATAAAAGCTCCTTCATGAATCTTTATAACCATTTCAACCTAATGTGACCTCTCCCTTTTCTGAATTCTAATAGCATTTATTAGTTTTAATATGTATAATTTAGCTAGATGTATTTCTCAATTAATATCATCAAATACAATTTTATATGCACGCATGCACACACACACACACACACACACACACACACATCGTATACATTTTCATCCTATGAGGCAAGAATCCCAGAGAGGCCAGAGAATTATTATAAATTGTCTAGAGATTTAATTATACAAAGCATTTTCATCTTGATCTTTATTTAGTTTCAACAGAATATTCACTATGACCAGGAGTTATAAATAAGTAATCTTGTAGTTATATGTTATAGCATAGCATCTGAGGCCAGTAAATAGGTCTACAGTTTTTGTGAATATTCATTGGGAAAGTAGTAGTTAACAAATTCTATTTACAATACTTTTCAGCTTTCCATCTGTTTTAAGTGAAGAATATCTATACTTTTGGATTATGGAACAGTATAGAACAACATGCTTTCCTTTAATATTGAGTTAGTATGGTAGAGAAATCTAGTAGAATTTATATATATGTATGTACATGCATATGCATACATTTATCTTTGTGACCATTAATACAGGGATAGGCAACCTCTAGATTTAAATTTGGTCATAAACTTCCATTTGTAGTTTTAGAAATATTCACTACTTACTTGCTTAGCAATATTAATATTTTCATTTAAATTATCAGTTCCCAAAATTTATATTCTGTTGAACATTTTCTTCAAAATGTTAGCCAGTACCAGAACATTTTCCCTTATTTTCCAGGGTCAAAGACATTATCTCAGCATGAAATTTTTCCCATTTGGGAAAAGTGCTATTTGGTACTCCCTATCCTGCATTCTCTATTCATGTGTTAGAGCTAAGGATTACTTTTAGAACATACACTTTTGATTTTATTTTTCTTTTCAGGGGCTTGTTACATCGAACCAATATCCCAAAGGATAGTGTCGATTATATTGTCTATGGTACAGTTATCCAAGAAGTGAAAACAAGCAATGTTGCTCGAGAGGTAAGTAAAACAAAACTATAGCTAATAAATCTCATAGGACAATAAACCTGATCTTCAGTTGATTGTTTTTCATATTTAAAAAAGGTTTATAAAGTTTATTTAACTTGAAAATAAAATTATGTCAAGTATTAAATCATAACTTTGATTCTTAAAATCCCTAATATATATTGATATTGTAGACCACAATGCTGTTCTAACAAAACCCAAATAAGGAAGGAAATAGAGGTGACATGAATAATGGATGTTCAAAAATATAAAGCACCCAAACTAATAGAACACTAAATAGAGATCTTATATAATTCAATCTGAGAAAAAGAAACTCCTAATGGAACTCCAAAAAAATATATATCCTAGACCTGATGGATTCACTGGAGAATTTTATCATATTTTTGAAGAAGTTAGTTCCAATGCTAATTATTCTCAAAACTTGAGAAAGAAAGCACCTTATCCTATACCTGTGATGAGACAAATATAGTCCTTATACCCAAATCAGGGATGAATGAAACATAGAAGGAGACTATAGACTGATGTTCTTAATGAATACTGATTCAAAATTGTAAATAAAATCCTTTTACAGTGATTCATCCAAGAAATCATACATCATGACTAAGTTGAATTTGTACCAGTAATACAAGGAGGGTTCAATATAAGAAAAATGATTAATCATATTAAAACAGAAAAATTCCAATACTACATGATTATCAATATTTGCCTAAAAAAATATTTGCCTCAAAAAAGCTTTTTACGAAAGCATTATATCCATTTATGTTAAAACCCTATAAAGTATAGGCATAGTTATCTAAAAAGCAAGTATCATATCCAATGCCCAGAAAATACAGGAGTAAAGCAAGAACGTCCATTCTCCCCACTATTTTATATAGTTCTAGAAATTCTACCAATAGTAATAGGACAAAAAAGGTGAATAAGATACCATTATCCCTATTTGCTGAGGACGTGTTAGTTTATTTAGATATTTAGTTAAAATATTTAGTTAATTTAGAAAATGCTAGGGAATTAGCAAAGAAACTTATTGAAATAAATAATAGCTTCAGCAAAGTTGCATGCTACAAAATAAACCCTCAAAAATCAAGTTTATTTTATATAATAACAAATCTAAGAACCAGTGATGAAAAAAAGGAAAATCTAATTCCAAATAACTACAAAATGTATAAGATATCTGGAGATCAGTTTGCTGACACACATAGTACTAATGTAGATTTACTTACAAAGTCCTCCCTAAAGTAATATAGGATAATTTAAATAGCTGGAAGATATTTAGTGCTCATGATTAAGATGTGCCAATGTAATAAAAATGATGACTTCCAAAGTTAATTTTTAGTTTTAATTGTGTACCAATCAACTTGTCAAAGGGATATTCTGCATAACTTGACAAAATAATAAAAAAAAATTCATTTGGAAAAGTAAAAGATTTAGGATATTAGTAAGAGAAATAATGAAAATAGGGAATGAAAGAAAGATGAAATTGCCTTTCAGATTTCAAACTATTATAAAGCAGTAGTCATTAAAACCATCTCTAATTGGTTAAAAAAAATAAAGAGGTATATCATTGCAACAGACTGAGTAAGGAAGAATCAGAAACAATAGACCGCAATAACTCATAATATGATAAAGTAAGATACTTAAATGACTAGAAAGAGAAAATTGTTGGGAAAACTGGAAAGTTGTTTGGCAATTAGGTTTGGACCAACACCTCACACCATATTCCTCAATACATTCAAAATGAATACATCATTTTGAGATTAAAAATCAGACCATAAAAAATTACAAGAGAAGCAGATAATATGTTTTTTGCATAGCTGTAAGGGAAGAAATATATTTTTAATCATCAAGTGGCAAAGACCATTACTGAGATGAAATAAATAACTTTGATTGTATGAAGTTAATAGGCTTTTGTGTAAGCTTTTATTTATTTTATTTGTGTGTGTGTATGTAAATTTTTAAAGGTTAATTGCTTACTTTGATCTGACTGACCCAAATCATGCCTTTAGTTTTCTGTTCTTTTAGTGTTCATTACAGAGTTGGATGTTAGCTTTAAAAGGAATAAGAAATATTATTTAACATCTCAGCTGATGTGGGAAATATTTTGTCTGCTTTTCATGATGTAAGGGGGTGATTTTAGGTTTTAGATTATGGGAATCCTTGGTAATGCCCTGTGTAACAATTCCTGTAATGAAGCCAAGTTTGCAGTTTGGTAGGCATTTCAACAAGTTATCTTCTCTTGGCAGCATTAGTTGATGAGTTATTTTTGCCTATTCACATGGTTCCATGACCAGATGATTCTTAATAGGAGGGAAATTCTTAGGTGTTTAATTTTAACTTTCTTGCATGTTTCAACTTTGTACCAGTTGGCATGGTGCCATTGTGTTTTGTCATTGGAAACTCAGGAGAACAGAACTTCACATTACTTGTTTATTTCTTGCAGTTAATGTGTAACTATATAATGGAGGCTTATATTGTTTAGGCTTTATATTCCAATGAAAGTAGTTATTTCAAGGGACTCAAATTTATTTCAGCCAAGTGGGCTAGATGCCCTAGATGAGAGTGTTGATTCATCATTCTAGATATAGTGCTTATTAAATATTCAAATTTCTCATAGAAGTTTATAGGTATTCAGTGAGCATTTATCAAATAGCTTTTGCCTAAAAAGCAAACAAAATTTGATTCTGTGCCAAATACTGAGCTAAGTATTGGAGAGACAATGACAAAAATGAATCAGTCACTGCAGCCAAGGAGCTTCTTTTATATTGAGGGAGATACCATGAAGATAGAGAAGTATAGAGAAAATAGATATGGTAAATACAAGATAATTTTTGCTGGGAAGGGCATTAGGAGGTGATTAAGAGGGACTCAGGAAAGACTTCATGAAGAAGATGGTAATTGAGCTCATTTTTTTAAGGAATTCAGGGTTTTTGATTTTTAAATTTTTTTTGAAGGAAATCAGAGGTGAAGAGAGACTTCATTTTAAACATGGTGGCCAATGTCAGTGAAAGGGAACAGAGTTGGGAGAGGTAATGTCATGTGTAAGTAGCAAGGCTGTTTGCTTGAATCTTAGAAGATGGTAAGAAAAATTATGTATAAGTCTAGAAAGGTAGGTTGGGGCCAGATTTTTATCTTATCCTAGAAACAATAAATGCCATTAGATGGCATCTAGGTGGCACAATGCCAGAATTGCCAGGCAATCTGGAGTCCAGAAGACCTGAGTTCAAATACAGCCTCAGACACTTACTAGCCATGTGACCCTGGGCAGGTCACTTACCCCTGTTTGCATTAGTTTCTTCATCTGTAAAATGAGCTAGAGAAGGGAATGGTAAATCACTCCAGTATCTACCAAGAAAACTCCAAATAGGGTCACGGAGAGTTGGACATGACTGAAACAACAACAAAGGAAGTATTGAATAGAAGGTTATGTGGTAGTTCTGCATTCCAGGAAAATCCCTTTGATTGATGTGAAAACTTTTTTTTATTGAAATCCAGTTCTTTATCTTCTACAAGAAACCCTTCTTCATCCCATTCCCTTCCATCACCTTTAGTATATTGTATAGGTATATAGATACACACGCAGGTACATATATTGTAGGTACACACACATACATGCACCCACCCACCCACCCACACATACATATACAGTAATATGTGTTTCTACATATGTAAAAATACATGTGTCTATATAAACGTGTATTGCATACATATGTATATATGCAAAAATGTGTATATATTATCTTTCCTTCTAGAATGTAAGGTTCTTGAAGATAGGGATTGTTTCATTTAGTCTTTGTATCTTTAATACCTAGCATAGTGCCTGGAATGTAGCAGATGCTTAAATGGGATGGTTAGAGACTGGAGAAACTTGATGGAGGAAGAGACTTATATCAGTAGTCCAGGCAAGAGATGAGGGCCTGAAATGAAAGAACAGAAGAGAGTAGATGTAAGTGATATTAAAGAGGTAGAAACTGTAAGAATTGACCACTAGTTGCCTGTGTGGGTGAGAGAGAAATTGAAAATGACTCTGAAATTGCAAAGGTGGGTGATTGGAAAGATGGTAGTGTCTTCAATAGAAACTAGAAAATTCAGAAAAGAGATGGGGTTTTGGGGAAAAGCTAATGAGTTTTATTTTAGACATGTTAAATTTGAGATATTTATGGGATATCTATTTTGAAATGAAATCTATTTGAAATAAGGAACTATTTACTTAACATTTTTGGTCTCTAATCACTAATCTCAGTGTCACCATTCATATAAGATTCTCCAATGAATATTCTTTAGTTCTGTAGAAATTTGAGGAATTACTTAGTCTTTTAGTAAGAGACAGGTAAGTGGGCAGAGCTAACTAAGATGAAATGTCAAGTGAAATAATAAGTTGGACATATGCGAGTAGAAGTAATGAAAAAGAATTTGGTTGGATGTGGGGGTCTGGGAATAACCTTCCTGAAATGGCAATCAAACTCCTGGGAGGTAATGAGTTCACCAGTCAAGACAATGTAAAGAGAAAAAAGAGGGCCCAGGCTTGACCTTTTGGGGTTCCCCCAACAGTTAATGGTACATGACATGGATGATGGCCTAGAAAAGAAGAGTTAGAGTAGTCAGTAAGATAGGAGAAGAACCAGGAGAGAGTAGTATCATGAAAACCTAGAAAGGAGTTAGTATCCAAGAAGAGAAGAGGGTGGCCAACAGTATCAGGTTCTTTCTTTATAAGTAACTGTCCCTTATGTTTTTCAAAGGCTGCCCTGGGAGCTGGCTTCTCAGACAAGATTCCTGCTCACACTGTCACTATGGCTTGCATCTCTTCCAACCAAGCCATGACAACAGGTATGCTCACTAACAAATTCCATAATTTTTAGTTGATAATTTCAAAATTGAAATCCTTATCTTAGTTCCTTGTTCAGGAGATAGGAGCTTTGCTGAAGTAAAATTAAATGATTTGCCTAAGTTTTTTGAATTTGTTAGATTAAGAAACAAAATCTATAACAATACTGTATTTTAAAATTAACTAAGACCATAATTTAGGAATTATATGAGTACTAAAGTTTATCCTTTAAATGACTCTACTTCCAGTTACTATTCCTTTTCTTTAAATCCTTAAATTTAAATATAAAGATTTTTGGATGGAAAGCTAACTTGGGAGTTAGGAAGTACTGGGTTCAAGTACTGCCTCTTACCCATAATTGAATGTGTAGCCCAAGGCAAATCATTTAAATTATAAATGACAGAATAGTTTCAGTCTATGTTGTTAGAAGTTTCAGGTGGATAACCAAGAGTTATCCACACTGGTGGAGCTAGGAAGAAGGAAATCTGATTAAATGGAAAATTTTTAAAAGTACATATATCAAAATTTTCTAAAAAAGTATAAGTGAAGCAGTTCAAATTTAAGAAGACTGAAAGAACCTAAAAACCTCCATAGCTGACACTTGATTTCTTTTCAAGTAGAAAGATACCTGAGTTAAGGGCAACAGCAAATTAAAATAAAAACATGTTGGTAAAACATGGGGAAGGATGATTTAAGTTGAGCAGTATGAATAAAGACATCTCATACAACAAGAAAGATACATTTAAAGAAAGCTTAACCAGATCATTCTAAGAGCATTTTTATCATAAACGAAAAATGGCACTTCCCTGATATGGATTTTCTGAACAATTGTATTGTTGGCAATTAGTAATGCTTTTCAAAAGTTCTCAGAATTTCTTAACTGAGGGATGGCGCTTCAGAGCAAATGATGAAATTAGTAAGCTACATGACTTCCCAAGTAAACAGTGATTTGGTTGTATCCTAGCCAAGCATCATTCTTGAATATAGTACAAATCATATTAGTATTTGATGACAAAGAGAACATATCTTGTCAAGACCCAAGATTTTATGAATATCGACAAAATGTGTTTACATAGTAAGGAGGCTTAATATCTATGGAAATTACTACTGCTGAGGCTCTTCTGAGTGAAGAAGAAGCAAAAATACACTTCATCACAAGTTCAGTGGCATTATGTTGGCAGACATGGACCTATTTAAGATTCCCAGAGTCTTTGAGAGGTAAATAAAGAGACTGAAAAATAAGGAAATATTTACTTAACATTTTTGGTCTCTAATCACTAATCACAGTGTCACCATTCACACAATGTTCCCTATTTCTTTAGTTCTAGATGAAATATAAGGAATATCTTATCCTGGCTGGTGCATAGTAAGAAATGACATGACTCTTTTCAACAAAGATGATTCAGACCAGTTCCAATGACCTTGTGATAAAGAGAGCCATCTGCACCTAGAGAGAGGATTGTGGGAACTGAGTGTGGTTCACAACATAGTATTTTCACTTTTATTATTGTTACTTGCTTCATTTTATTCTCTTTTTCATTTTTTCCTTTTTGATCTGATTTTTATTTTGTAGCATGATAATTGTGTAAATATATATATAGAAGAATACACGTGTTTAACATATTGTATTACCTGCCATCTAGGAGAGGGAATAAAATTTGGAACACAAGGTTTTACAAAGGTGAATGTTGAAAATTATCTATGCATATGTTTTAAAAATAAAAAGCTTTAATTAAAAAGAGAGACAGACAGACAGACATAGACAAGTAGATAATGGGAAGAGCTAAAACTGAGAGAAATCACGGCAGTCAAATATGCTGATTTATTCAGGCCCTGTAAGAAGGGAAGTAAGGAACAAGACAAATGCATAAGCTAAGGGGGCAGACAAGTAAGAAACAAAACATGAATGGAATAGACCTGGGAGAAGACCATATTTGGTAGGGTGCACAAATGGGAAAACTCTAGACCCCAAAAATCGAGAACTAAAGCCATGGAAAAACTAGAAATTAAGTAGTTCGCTACTGAGAAGCAGTAATGTGGTTTAGTTTCTTTTCACTGAGTCTTGGTGACCACACTTAAGCTGACTCTGTAAGAGATTATAACTATGTTCTTGATATGGATCAGAGAATTTAGAGTTAGAAAGTACTAGAAAATAGCTGATTGAATCCCTTCCTTTTCTAGATGAAGAAACTCAGGTATACAAAGATAAAATGATGTGGAGTTGGAAAACCTAGCTTTGACTCCTAGTTCCATAACTTACTGTTTATGTAATCTTGGGCAAGATTATGAGGGCCATTTCTCTGAATCTCAGTGCTTTCACTAAATAATGTGTGCAAAACATTTTGTAATACTAAAAGATTGTATAAATGTCATCTATTATTATCTAAGGTTCCATCCATCACTAAATCTTATGGCTTGCTAGTAAGAAGTAGAGCCAGAATATGAACCTACATGTACTGAACACAAAAATCTATTCACAGGGTAAATGTTGGCCACTTGTTTGATCATAAATTAGTCCTAGTATTTTCATGCTATAAAGGTACCTTAAAAGATCCCTTTATTTTACAGTGGTTAAAACTGAGGCCCAAAGATGTTAACACAGTCTAACTAGGTTTACACAGGTTTTACTAGTGATAAAGCCAGGGCTAGAGCACAGGCCTTCTACCCACCAATGTGGTATTTTTGTATCTCAATATTTCTGTTTCTCAACATTGACACAGAACAAAAGGAAATAACATTAAATTACAGAAGAGATATTTATAAGTTAGACATAAGAAAAAATTCTTGACTGTTAAGAATTGCTAAACATTGAAATTAACCAAATAAGTAAAAGTTATATGTCATCATCTATGGAGATTTTTGTGTAGGAATTTCTTTAATTTTGCATAAGTACAATATTGTCTAAAAGCAAGGAGACTGGATGATTGAGGAGGCTTTTCTCATTAGATAGCTTAAAAAGCACATTTTCATGAGTGTTTTAAATTTATTTATATTTTTAATATTACCTTGGCTGGCTCTGTAAAGAGTACATATTTTAGCTATACATTTTCTACTGTGCTGATCCTCTGACCTCCTGGTAAGCAGTTTCGATGACTGTGGACAATCTAGACACCTGATATTGGGATAACCTACCCACCTTTTAGAGAGAAGTGATAGAACAGAATGAAGTAACTACTTTTTTAATGTTTTAAATATTTTCCCTGGTTATGTAAAACTGGTTATGTAAAAATGTAAATTTTTTTACATTTGTTTTTAAAATTTTGAGTTTCAGATTCTCTCCCTTCCTCCCCACACCTCCACATGTAGAAGACCAGTGTGAAGTTGTACAAAACATACAAAAGTATGCTTTAGTCTGTATTCAAATGCAATCCATTCTTTCTCTGGGTATGAGTAGCATTTTTTTCATTATAAGTCCATCAGAATAGTCTTGGATCATTGTACTCCTGAAAAGGGCAAAGTCACTCATTGTCATTCTTCCCACAACTTTGCTATTACTATGTACACGGTAAATTTCACTTTGCTTGAGCTCATGGAGGACTTTCCAGGTTTTTCTGATAGCATCCTGCTCATCATTTCTTATAGAACAATAATATTTCTTCATAATCCCATACCACAGTTAATCAGTCATCCCCCAATTGATGGGCATCTCCTCAATTTCCAGTTCTTTGTCCTGAAAAAAGAGCTGCTATAAATATTTTTATACATATAGGTTCTTTTCCTTTTCTTTTTTAATTTCTTTTGGGATTTTAGTAACAGTATTGTTAAGTCAAAGGATATACATGATTTTTATAACCCTTTGGGCATAGATCATATCTTTTGATCATTTATCAATTAGGGAATGGGAATGATTCTTTGTATATACATACATATATGTATGTATGTATGTATGTGGAACATACACACATATAAAAGTTTGACTCAGTTGTCTATACATTTGAGAAATGAGAACTTTGTCAGAGTAACTTGCTTCAAAATTCTTATTTTTCCCCTTTTTTGCTGAAGCAATTAGGTTTAAGTGACTTGCCCAGGGTCACACAGCTTGGAAGTGTTAAGTGTCTGAGATCAGATTTGAACTCAGATCCTCCTGACTTCAGGGCTGGTGCTCTATCCACTGCACTACCAAAATTTTTTTTTATAATTACTTTTGCTAATTGTATTTCCCAGTTTATTCTATTCTTTCTTTCCTTTCACCCTCTCTCTTCCAAAAGTATTTTGCTTCTGATCAGCCCCTCTCCCAATGTGAGGCAACTACTTTTTTTTTTCTCCCTGAGGCAGTTGAGATTAAGTGACTTGCCCAGGGTCACACAGCTAGGGAATGTTAGCCCAGGGTCACACAGCTAGGGAATGTTAAGTGTCTGAGATCAAATTTGAACTCAGGTCCTCCTGATTTCAGGGCTGGTGCTCTATTCACTACGCCACCTAGCTGCCCTGAGACAACTACTTTTTGACATAGTCAATGTGCAAATTTGTTTTGCTTGACTATGCAGATTTGTTATACATAGGAATTTTATTTTTCTCTTCTCTCCCCTTCCCCCCCCCCCCGTTTTAAGAGTAGGTAAGAAAAAGGAGTAGTTATAGAGTCTCCATAAAGAAAGAAAAGAATGTCATCATACCATTTTTTCAAATACACAGAAGAAACTAGAAGGAAGCACAGGCAAGAAGGACAGCTTTGAAAGATCTTTGCTGAGTTTATCATATATTTAAAAGGAAAATCAAACTGCACATAATGGTTAACAGTTTTCATGTTCTTTTTTTGTTATGCCTTGTATTTGGAAATGTTCATATTATCTGGTTTTTAGGTTCAGATTAAAAATAATAATTTAAATGCACCATGATATAAATGAGAAACTTGTGTCATTCTCATTATTAACCTTCTCCTGTAGGTTTTGGTTTGATTGCTTCTGGCCAGTATGATGTGATTGTGGCAGGTGGTGTGGAGTTAATGTCGGATGTCCCTATTCGACATTCTAGGAAGATGAGAAAACTGATGCTTGAGCTTAACAAGGCCAAGACACTGGGTCAGCGATTGTCTGTAGCTTCTAAATTTAGGCTGAATTTCTTGGCTCCAGAGGTAAGATTTTAACTTCTCTGAGAGGTCTCTGATTGTCAAGTAAGTTTCATTTAAATAATGTAAAAGTTGGCCTTTGTGTGTGTTAAACACTCATGAAGGAAGATCTTGTTGGCCACAGTGAAAACTTGGGTTTTTGGTTGAAAACGTGTAAAAAAATTAATAAAAAAAGAAAGTAGATGCTCAGGACCTTTATTGTTCAGGTCCTAGTTTGGATTGTCAAAGAAACTCTAGCATATGTATTCTGTACTTTTCAGAGAGCTTTTTGTTTCTTCAGTTATAAAACAAAAACAGCAAAACCTTTAGGTTACAGTTTTTCCAAAGAGAAGAAGCAAAAATCATGTTTTGGGATGGTGGCTCCTGTCAGATGGTCATCAGCGTTCCTGACTCTCCTTGTTCTTCTCTTCCCAGCTCCCTGCTGTGGCTGAATTCTCAACCAGTGAGACAATGGGCCATTCTGCTGACCGACTGGCTGCTGCGTTCTCTGTTTCCCGAGCAGAGCAGGATGAGTATGCCCTTCGTTCTCACAGTCTAGCCAAGCAAGCCCAGGAGCAAGGACTTCTCACTGATGTCATCGCCTTCAAAGTTCCAGGTGAACACATCTTGCCTTTTCCCTTATGGAACATGAGAACTTCCCTCAACACAAACCCCTTCTGCTGAAGTACATTAAACATTTGTCTTACCAGAAATTCCTAGTCTTGGTAAATTAAAACATGAATACTTCCAAGTATTTTATTCCAGTCTTTTTCCGCGATTATGGGATTGATTATAAGAACATATTATTAATTGGTCCCCTCCATGTTTAGAATGCTTGCCTCCTCCTGAAGGTATTAGAATGGAATGAGTCCTGCCTTGGATTTGGAAAACCAGAATTTGAATTTTGGCTCTGTCAAAATTCTCTTTATGTTGTTAGTCAAAGTATTTAACCTATCTGGCCCAGTGGATAAGAGTACCAGATCTGGAATCAGGAAGGCCCAAGTTCTAATTCAGATTTGGACTGTAACTGACTGTGTGAACCTGGGCAAGTCACTTAACCTCTCTTTGTCATAGTCTCTTCATCTGTGAAAGGGGGTTAAGGACACCAGCTACTTTCCAGGGTTGAGGATGAGGGTTAGATAATACTTATAAAATGTTTAACAATGAATGCCTGGTACACAGTAAGTGCTATATAAATTGTTATTTGCACAGTAGATACATGCCCTCTCTTTATAGGTTGCTTATTTACATGATGGAATCATTTCTTTACTCCTTTAAGTTTCTCCACAAACATCCTGATGTTTTATTTTCTTTTTATTTAAAATAGGTTCTTCTTTAGGTCTTATTAAAAAAAAATCCTCATGTTAATTGGCTAAGTCTGGCCTAAATTTCATGTTTTTGTGATTTTTGAAGCTCTCTTTTCTATAAAATGGCATTTTATGCCTAGTGTTTCTTCAAGTTAAAAATGCTTTTTTTGTCCAATAGGAAAAGATACAGTTACCAAAGATAATGGCATTCGTCCTTCCTCATTGGAACAAATGGCAAAACTGAAACCTGCATTCGTTAAACCATACGGCACAGTCACAGCTGCTAATTCCTCTTTTCTGGTAAACACAAGACATGTATTTGTTGTTGACATTTATTGCACTTTTTGACTGGTAAGGATCTCAGCTGGACCTGAAACATGCACACATGCTTCTGATACAATGAATGCTTAATAAAGTAGCACTAGGGGCAGCTAGGTGGTGCAGTGGACAGAGTACCAGCCCTGAAGTCAGGAAGACCTGAGTTCATATCTGGTTTCAGACACTTAACATTCCCTAGCTGTGTGACCTTGGGCAAGTCACAACCTCAATTGCCTCAGCAAAAAAAAAGCAAAAAAAAAAAAAAAAAAAGAAAAGAAAAGAATAAAGTAGCACTATCCAAAATACAGACCTGATAGAGGTCATTATCAAGATAGTATAGTTACTGAACCATAGAAACTCTGAGGGGAGCCAGAATTTGCTTTCTTTGCAGTTTCCATCCCTTAATCCTAATTTTGTCCTTTAGAGCAATACAAAACAAATTTGCTCTAACTTCATTGCAACAGCCATTCATGTTTTTGATGGTGTTGAACATGGCCTTTTTAAGGCTTTTCTTTATCAAGTTAAATGCCTCAGTTTCCTTCAGCACATTTTCATATGATGTAATTTTCAGATTTAGCTTGATTGCTTTCCTCTGAACATACTCCAATTTGTTAATACTTTTCCTAATAAATAATACCAAGAATTAGACACAGTGTTCTAGAGTCAGTGCAACAATTTCCTCCTTTCAATTGGGCATTGTTAATAAAGGTTGAATACATTAGTGAATTTAACATCTGACACACCCTTGTCGCATAACAATATCTTTTAGGCATTAACTGCCTTTGGGCCAATCCTCTTATGCAATATTTAGGTCATTGATTTTTTTTTTTTGAACCAGTGTTCAGCATGGGTGTTATATGAATACATATATTTGATGGGTATCAATAATTGCATCAGTGTGTGGGACTTTTGCTATGGGAGTTCCTTCTACTGAAGTGGATGGCTCAACAATTATCTCTTATTTAAAGGAATTACCTGAGGCACAAAAAAGCTAAATTTTTGCTTAGGGTTCCATAGCTAGTAAGTGTCAGAAGTAAAATTTGAATCCAGGTATGCAACATCAAGCCTAGGTCTGTTATTACTATGCCATAGTAATTCAAGATCAGGGAATCTTAATTGGAGGTTAATGAAATTAGTTATGAAAAATATTTTGGTATTTCAGTATAATTGATTTCCTTTGTAAACCTAAATTTTCTTTCTTTTTCTTTTCTTTTTTTTGCTGAAGCAGTTGCTGTTAAGTGACTTGCCCAAGGTCACACAGCTAGGACATGTTAAATGGCTGAGGCCAGATTTGAACTCAGGTCCTCCTAACTTCAGGGCTGGTGCTCTATCCACTGCACCACCTAGCTGCCCCCTAAGTTTTTTTTATTTTATGCATTTAAAAACATTCTGAAAGAAAAATTTAAAAAAAATTTAAAACCAAAACATTATTCTGAGAAGGAATCCATCAGTTTTAGCAGCCTGTCAGAGTGGTCTGTGACACAACAAAAGTTAAGAAAACCTCTCTCCCTAAGAGTGCATCCATCCCTGTTAAAATGTTGTATTTTTATTTGCAGGCCATTATAACACCCTAGTGAGATCACTTTGAATCCTAATTGCTACTCACCACATTAGCAATCCTCTTCACTTTAGGGCATTTACTTATTAAACATCTCATCATCACTACTGAAAATTTTCTACAAGATGGAATCAATCACAACTCCTGCAATTTGATATTAGCATCCTCCATATAAGAATATTGTTTTTTAAATGCATGAAATAAAATACATCAATTATTAAGGAAACAAAATATATTGAGAGAAATCAGAATATTTAAAAAAAACAAAAAAATTCACGGAGCTCTAGGTTGACACTGATCCATTAACCACTACTCCTTAGGATATGATGGTGCAGCACACTGATTCTGCCTCACTATGCTCATTTAACTCACATTTCTCTATTTTGGTGGAAGAAACTTGGGAGTAGCTTAACTTTAAGTCAAATTTTTTAGTATCATTAAGTAGCACTTAAATTTTTATTTTGGTCTTCAAGTTTAGTTATCATTATCTTCATTTTAGCTAATTTAATAATAAGCTGTTCATTGAAAATATGATTCAGATTTATTTACAGTTTTATACTTATTTGCTGCATAACAAAAGTTTTACTCTTAGATTCAGGTGCCATAAGCACCCAGAACTATTACAGAAAGGGAGACAGTTTTAAGAAGGAAGAAGTGCTGCCTCAGCAGCAACAAAAGTTGTAGGAAAGTAGAGAGGAGTCCATAGAAACATTTGTTAGTTCAAAGAATGATCCTAAATGGAATTGCTCTGGGTCAAAGAATACTTAATCCTTCTCAACCCCAGAATTCCCTTCTACTGCATCTGAAAACATGGAAACATATTCTGCCCCTTCTTGCCCACAGTTTACTATTTGTCATGCTCTTAGGTTCCAAATCCCATTGAAAACTCTTTTGCCAGAAATTGTCTATGAGGAATTGGATAGGTAGATGAATAGGACCAGGGGCCAGAAATTTATCCAGAGCTAGTTGCTCTTTCCCTATTAGAATTTGTAGCCATAGAGCAGCCTAAATCATGACTGCAACAATCTAGTTTTCTCTGCTATTTGATTTCCATCCTTCCAAAGGACCCCTTTTCTTTTTTTTTTAAATTTTATTTGCATAACATATGTATGGGTAATTCTTCAACAATAACCCTTACATAGCTTTCCGTTACAAATTTTTCCCCCAACTCCCCACCCCTCCCCTAGATGGCAGGATATCCACTACATGTTAATTATGTTAAAATATTGGCAAATCGAATATATGTATAGATATTTCCAAACTTGTCATTGTTGTGCAAGAAAAATCTTGTCTACACAAATGATATATCAGATAAAGGAAACACAATGTAAGCAAACATCAATCAAGGAGTATGAGAATGTTATGTTGTGGTCCACATTTCACATCCCTCTCTCTGGGTGTATATGGCTTTCTTCAGTGAACAATTGGAGGTGGTTTGAAACATTTCATTGTTGAAGAGAGCCATAGGACCCCTTTTCTTGATGCCATCTGCTGGGGCTTATCCAAGGTAGCCTTTTATTCAAGGTAGCCTTTTATTCTAAGTCATTGGACTTTCCTCCACTAATTAACTGACAATTTTACCCTCTCCTAAAACCCTTCCTTTTTTTCTTCTCTGCTTAGTGGGCATTAAATTCCCACCATATCTCTAACCTAATAAGCAAGGGAACCATTTCCTAGTAGGGAGATAGTGTGGTGTACAGTGCTTGGTTTTTCTGAAGACTTGGGCTCAAATTTTGACTCTGACCTTATGAGTTCATTTCTCTCAGTTTCTTCATCTGTAAAATGAGTCAATTGGACTAGATAACCTTTAAAAAGGTCCCTCACAGCCCTTAGCCAGAGATCTGGGACATTTTCTGCCTTCAGTCTGTAATAGTGTGATCTCTCAATTCAAAGTAACCTCCTGGAGGTCTACATTGATCTTAATGTTCTCTATGCCAGCTTTCTCATTTCAAGCACCTGCTGAGTGCTGAGGAAGAGAGAAAGGTAAATGAAAGACTCCCTGCCCTCAAAAAAGCCTTATATTTCCTACAGTAAGCACATTTCATATAGTAAGCATAGGAAAGAGAAAAGGTCATAGCATGTGTGGGGAATTTCAAATACAAAGCATAGCAGGGATATTCAAGTTACAATTTCCAGGTCTGTGAAGTATGTGATGGCTTGGGTATTATGTAAAACTGCAGACAAATAAGGAGTTCAGTTTGGAAATTCCAGTGTACAGTGAACATCCAGCACCAAAAAATTGTCATTTCCTAGCTAACAGCCTGCTTATTTGAAGGAGTATTTGACATAACAAAAATATAGTATGGCAAAAGAGTGTGGCCTGCTCTTTTGAATTTATAGTAATTTGATTAGATAATATCTTAACTCAAAGAACTGTAACAGTGAGGTATGATAATGTGACCCAGGACATCATAGTCTGGCTTTTGAAGAATTTATGATGGAGCAACATTTCCATTTAAATTCTTGTGGCTATTTTATTTGAAGTGCAACAAGAAGAGCATTTAGCTAGGCATTTTGGTATCCCTATGTCATTTAATGTCAGGCTAAAAAGTTAGGGCTGCAAGAGGCACCCCTGCATATGATAGCCTGTGCTTCCTGTTCACAACTTATCTCTTTTTACTGCCTCCATTGCTTCCTATCACTGCAGTGCCTAGAAGTGAGAAAGAAGCTGCTATGAAGACACAGGAGTAAAGAACGATTTCAAAGAAAGATCCCAAAAATATGTAGAAAAGGTTCAGCTGCTGGGGGAACACTGCTGTGGGTTGAGTTATAAAATTTCTGATATTCTGCACCAAAAGCACAAAGCTTTGATTCTGATATATGAAACAAGACATGCTTTTTTAAAAGTCTCTAATGGATAAAATGAAATTTTTTGTATATGCTTTGTCCATTGTTAACCCAACTTCCAGATAAAAGATCATAAAATGTTAAGTTGTAATTTAGTGGAGGATGAAACCAGATAAGTTATCTAGTAGAATGGCCATAGCACTATTCAGAAAATAAACTAGTTCTCAGTGTTTTAGAGATATAGTATGAATTATTTCCCCAATTTAGAAATAGGATAAACAATAGAACTAAGAGAATCCATTTAGATGACAATCATTTAATACTGACACCAAGAATTGGACTGTCTTTTTGGTTGCTATTTCAGACTGATGGAGCTTCAGCAATGCTGATTATGTCAGAAGAAAAAGCTTTGGCCCTTGGCTATAAACCAAAGGCATACTTAAGGTAAAATGAAATGTTAAACTGAAACATCTACTATTTCCATTTTTTACCACTGGGACTAACGCAGTGTTTTTCTGCCTAGGGATTTTGTGTATGTGTCTCAAGATCCAAAAGATCAACTTTTACTGGGGTAAGTGGTAACATTGCCTCTGGATTTGTTTAGGAATATTTAACATGGCTAGATTTCACAAGTTCAAGAAACGACCTATGTAGACACTAATTGTCTCAGTCGTAATCTCATAAACCCGGTGTTCCTCAATTCTCTCTCCTCTCACCAGTCTAGTGTACATGCTCCTCACCTCAGCTGGCTGATTGCAGTAGCCTCCTCTGGTCTCCTCATCTGCAGTCTCCCTCCTCTATGTCACTGCCAGCCCCCAGCCCCCAGCCTGGTTAAAGCAGCTTGGCTGATGGTGCCTCTAGGTTCAAATAGAGACTCCTGTCTCTAAAAGCCCTCCCAGCCTGGCTGTAAGCTGGGCGCCTCCTCCCCATTCCCACACTTGTAGTCTGCAGCCCAGGCTGACCTCAGTGCTTTCACATGAGGCTTTTCCTCCCCTTTCCCTCCACTTTGGTGCACGTTGTCCCCAGACCTGGCATGCTTTCCCTCCTCACTTTGCCTTTTCTGATACCCTCCCTCCCAGAGGCTTGGTATTAGCTTCTCCCTCACAAGGAGTTGGATTTATCTCAAGTACATGCATGGGAGGAGGGAAGGTAAAGAGGGAGAGGGGGAGTTGCTTTTTGATGTTTACATTAACCGTGATACTTGAAGTCACATTCTTACAGTCTTGTTCTCATTGTATATATGGGCATAGCACTTGATAATTTACACTACTTTTTCACTTATGTTATCATCTCCTTTGATCTTTGTGAGGTAGCTAGGATCTTTAATTTTTATTTGATAGATGAAAAAGTTGAAGTTCAAGGAAGATACATACAGTACATAGCCTAAGGCTTTCTTTCTGTTGAAAAATGTGGATTCCAGGACTAGATCCACGTTTTTTAGTAGAAACAAAATTATAAATGATGGTTAGATTACCAAGTGAGTGCACAGGAATTTTCAATTTATAGGGCAGACAAAGGGTTTGATATTTCCAGTGAAATATCTTTATAATTCATTAAACAAAATAGAAATAATTAAATCAAATAATTAAAACAGAAATTCAATACAACTGATAAAGAATTTTTCCATGTGTATTGAAGGGTGGTGCTAGAGGAAAAACAACCCTAATTATATGAAGAGGAGACTCAACTGGAGATATTGGAGAACTCTTCAAGAATTGCTTCTTTGTACATCTCATTAATTTTCTAATTTATAGCTTTGTCTTTACTGACCATTTTCTAGACTGAAGAGCCATGACTTAAGTGATTTGGGGCTCTAAAGCAAAACAGACAGAGGTAAAGGAAATACCCGTCCTGGGGGAGCCCATGCAAGAATAGAAAAAAAAAAATGAAAGAGAAGCATTCAGGCTAAAGAAATGTAGATAGACACAGGAGAAAATTGTCCAGAGATGAAATTAGCTGACCCAGAAAAAGAGGAGGAGAACATTCCAGGATGCCAGAAAGAGGGCTATTCCCCAAGGCAGGAAGATTTTGGTCTGTGCCCTGCCTCTACCAATGAGCCCAGGGATTTGGGATCTGGGGGCAATGCTCTCAGACTAAATGTTGCAGAAAAGGGATACATGCGGGCTGGGAGAGAGGAAGTACTTCCTTAGGAGCTTCCTATTTTAGGAAAGATAAGGGAGAGCAGGAAGCAGTGGAAGGAAAGAGCAAGGATGGTTTTGCCCTCATTAGATACCAAATGGCCAGTAAAAGTCTGGTGGTTTGAGTTATTCAGGGCAGGGTGATCTAGAGGAGGAAGAGAGCTGGTAGGTGATCCTTTACAACCATTGGTAATTAGGGGACCTTCTTAAACTGAATGTTTGTACCATCGTGACTAGAAAATGTTCAGTTTGGGGTTACAAGCTCAGTAGTGGAAATGTTCATATTTTCTCCTTGCACATTCAGGGTTCTGATTGGTAAGCTCATGTATTATGGTGGGGCAGAAAGAAGAAAATGCTAATGTAATACCTAATGGAGATCTCAGTATAGAAATATACAAATATAACATTTGAGAAGATGTCATGTGAAGTAGATTCTGGCCATCCAAGATTTCCCATCTGTCTGGTAATAGCTGATTGAAGTTAGATTTAAAAAAAATTGATCAGCAAGAATTTACCAAAGGATAGCTATGGCCAGCTGTACTAAACTCTGAGGTTACAAATACAAAATTAAGAAAATCTCTGCCTTCAGAGGGTTAACATTCTGCTGTGGGGAGAGTGGGGGAGGAGAACATATAGCATGTTCACAGATCAATGGATTTAGAATAGATATAAAATGAATTAAATAAAATGGACTTAGGATACACACATATAATAAACATATATAAAATTAAAGCTTGTGGAGAGTGGAGCACTACCAATTAGAGAAGCAGAACAGACTTCCCATAGGATGTGGCATTTGAACTAAGCTTTGAAGAGAAGTAGGAATCCAGGAGACAAGAGCAAAGAAGAGCATTTCCAAATATAGGGGATACCCTGGGCAAAGGCATGGAGGCAGGAGAGGACTGTCCTATACAAGGCAACAGCAAAAACCTCAGTTTGGCCAGAACACAACTTATGTGAGAAGTGATGTATAATCAGCCTGGAAAAATAGGATCATCATACAGACCAAAAAGGACTTTATAGGTCATAAAAGTCCAACCTCATTTTACAGATGAGACTGAGGCACAGAAAAGTAAAGCAACATGCCCATAGTTACAAAGCTAGTATCTCAGGCAGGATTTGACCCTGGGTCTTTCTGACTCAGCCCATTGCTTTCCCTTCATATTAACCTGCCTTTCAGTTGAGATGTTTATCTTTTTCTTTTCAGGCCAACATATGCCACTCCGAAAGTGCTAGAAAAAGCAGGCTTAACATTGAAAGATATTGATGTCTTTGAATTTCATGAAGCTTTTTCAGTAAGTCTTTTTAAAGAAATATGATTATATAAAAATGCTAAAAGTGCTAGCATAATTCCCTATCCCCCAGTCCCATATTTTTGCTTTTAAGCAGGGAAGAAGAGATGGAATTAGATGAGCCTATGGATCTTAGTTTGCTTAGAATGAAAAAGTCCTTAAACATTCATTTTATGCCCTAAAATGATTTCTTTGTGATGCCAATTACATGACATTAAAAAAACTATTCCTTGCTAAATTATTTTCCTTTCTAGGGTCAGATTTTGGCTAACTTCAAAGCGATGGATTCAGATTGGTTTGCACAAAACTACATGGGTAGGAAATCGAAGGTAAGTTTTGAAATTAAACATGTTTAAATTTCTGGCACATGTGAACATCAGAGTAGAATTATTTGCAAATGTCTATTCAAAGAGAAATTTTCTATTAATTTAAATATGTCTTTCAAGGGCTTTATAGTTATAAAAAATGTTCACATTCTTTAGCAAAAGCAAAAAAATCACATTTGTCATGTTTTGCTTCTGTTTTTACTCATGAAAGGTATTTGATCACTTTCTTTAGCTTGATAGCTACCCTAGGAGGTTGTTGCTTTATAATAAGATCACAGGATCATGCATAAATTTAAGAGTTAGAATAGTATCTTAGATACCTCATCCAATCCCCTCATTTATAGATGAGGAAACTGAAAAGCTAAGAGAGTTACCCAAACTCATGCAAGTAGAGAGTAGGTGATAGGCAGGGGACCAAGGTCAGTCCTCTTTCCCTCACACTGACATGACTGCCAAACAAACTCCTCAAGTTCCACAAATGCTAGACTTTACTATTACTATAACCTGGTCAAGCTCATTCTCTAAATCTACCTAACCTTACACTTGTCCTTTTATTTCTATGGGCAATAGATTGGTGCACCTCCTTTGGAGAAGTTTAATACCTGGGGTGGATCCCTGTCCCTTGGACATCCCTTTGGCGCTACTGGTTGTCGTCTGGTCATGGCTGCTGCCAACAGATTAAGGAAAGATGGCGGTCAATATGGATTAGTTGCTGCCTGTGCAGCTGGAGGACAGGTAAGTTACACCAGCAGCATAGGCTCCTTATAAAATTTACTTTCTTGTATCAGAAAGGAACTGAAAGAAAAAAAAAAATCTGAGAATGGTTGATTTCTTGCTAATAGCACCTCTTTTAATTATGACCATTTTGGAAGGCTTTGTTTTCAGTAAATTCGGGTAACT
This sequence comes from Myrmecobius fasciatus, assembly GCA_023553655.1. Taxonomy (NCBI): domain Eukaryota; kingdom Metazoa; phylum Chordata; class Mammalia; order Dasyuromorphia; family Myrmecobiidae; genus Myrmecobius; species Myrmecobius fasciatus. The sequence continues at coordinate 66,683 of JAJPUD010003446.1, forward strand.
GAGTGGTGGAAGAACCCCTTTTTGTCTTTTCTTTCCTCATAAAACTAATCCTGATCTTGTTAGCTATTTCTAAGAAAGATGCCTTGTTCATAAAATGGCTTCAGAAGAAGTAGCATTTTTCTAGAGAATTGAACTGTACCTTAATTGTCTAATTAGAGAATTGATTTGCCTCTAACTAATTTGTTATTGAGAAAATTGTTTTGTTCCGACATATTTCCTACCCTGCTTTTACTAAGTCACTGCAGAGATGACCTGGCTAGGACTTTATTGTAGTAACAGAACCAAAAAGAAAGGCTACTTGGAGTCCATGTTTTCTTAATGGTATGTGAAAAGATCTTGTTTTCAAACCTGTATAATTTCACCTGAAAAAATCAACTTATACACACACACACACACACACACACACACACACACACACACACACACACATGAGACTTAAGATTTTGTAAAACACTTTCCTACAACAGGCCATTTGAGATAAGTAGTGGCAATATCTTCTTGTACAAATGAAGAAACTGAAACCCAGAAAGGCCAAGCACTTGTCCAAGACTGTTGAAGTAATAGGTGGCAAATGGGGATTCAGGCCCAGGTCTTCCAGCTCTGAATTTAGTAGTTTTCTACTGATGATAGCCTCCTTTTCAAAACAATGACAGTTATAGTCACCTTGCATTTTTCAGCATCAGTACTAGACAAAGGAAATTGTGGGGACAGAACAGCAATTCTTTGTAAAAAACACTTCAGATAGGTTAACACCTTTGATAACTGGTGTAAGCTTTTGAGCACCTAACATATATTTAGAGCTGTCAGAAGATATAAAAAATAGAATGTGATTCTTTTCCTTAAGAATCTTACTATATAGTTAGACAAGTTATATATGCATATGAAAATTTAAATAACATTACAGATCATATGAGTAAGGGCAGAAAAAGTGGTACAGGTGTGTGCTGTAGGAGATCAAAGGGGATTAAAGAACCATAGTATGTGCTGGAGGGTTCCAGGCAGGCTTATTTAAGAGAGTGGAACATTATCTGGGCGTGGAAGGGTGGACAGGTTTCATCTGGGCAAGGTGGAAGAGAAGAAAGGGAATGATGTGAGAAAAGGTCCAGAGATGAGAAAGATACATATAGCATGTTTGACAGATATACTAAATAACCTCTGGTTGGAAAAGAGAGTTTGTTTTAGGGAGAAAAGGGAAATAAGAGGACATCAGAAGATGAGTAGGGCAAGGCCAGATGATGGAGAGCCTTACAGTTTCAGACTAAGTGCAAACTTTTCCTGATAGATATTGGGGAATCATTGAAGGCTTTCGAACAGAATAACATGAAGAAAGGGGTGCTTTGGCTGAATTAATCTGATAGCAATATATAGAATATATTTGAAAGGGGAAAATCTGAAAGTAGAGAAACCAGGTGGTTTGTTGCAAAAATATAGTCATAAACCTTGACTTGGGGTATTGTCATTGGGGATTTAAAAGAAAGGACAAGCAAGAAAGGCTGATAAAGAAATTTGGACGGTATTTGGTGATGATTGCACATGAATGAACAGTGTTAAAATTTAAAATAAGAAACTTACTAGAATATAGAGAATTTGGTTTACATGTTTAAGTTTTAGGTGATGGCATATTGATATGGAAATGTTTAGTAGGGATTTGGAAGTGAGCAACTAAAGTTTAGGAAACAGGTCCAGGACTAGAGGTATTCATTCGTTATTTATGGAGTGCCTACTCTGAGGAAGTACTGTGTAAAGCATAGTGAAATACAGATTTGGGAATGTACATTGAGAAGATATTTGAATCAAAGTATCACTGAGACTGTAAAAACTAGAGAAGGCTAATAATTATGATTTGAGTAGTGCCCACATTTTAGGGAGTGGAAGGAGGTAAAGAAAGACAGAATGTCGATAAGGTAGAAACCCAGAGCCAGGTGAGTGAATGATAATGAGTCCAGAGGAGAGATTTTCCAGAGTAAGAATAATCAGTTATGTCAGATTTTGAATATGGATTACTGAGAATGAGGCCTGACGAAAAGCTTCTGAGTCTTGTATTGATCTCAAAAGACAATTATTTTCATAGAGTGATGGTGTCAAAAGCCAGATTTTTAGTGTTAAGAAATGAATGGGTTGAAAAGCTGTGGAGATAGTAGGCAAAGGTTTCCAGTCCAAGAAGTTTGGCAGTGAATAGAAAAGAGAAGCAGGCTGTGGCAGTAGTCAAGCAGAAGTCTTTCAGTGGCAGTTTTTTCCTTGGGCCAGGCTTTGGGAGATGGTGACCTTTTCATGCTTGAAAGTAGAGGAGAAATATGGAAAAGATTCAAGGTCCAGGAAGAAGTGGAAGGAACAGCAGAACTGGAAGATTAATTTGACTTAGAGAGCAAGATAGAAGATCTTTGATAGAAGAGCTGATGTGCATTAAGAAACTATTCAGAGAACCCAGATGCTTGGAGGTGGAAAGGAGGGAAACAGATGAAGGGCCTCATATTTCTGCATCCCCTGTGAATTAGGAGGTAAATCCTTCTGCTCCAGGGGGAGGGTAGATGTCCTTGGGAGCTTAGAGAGGATGGGGGGGGGGGCTAGGGAATCACTGAGAAGTGAATAGAGAGTTTGGCAGATAGCAGTGGACTCTCAGGTCTGTCTGCTTCTTTGAGCTCTGAATTGCAGACCAAAAGCTTTCAGGTTTTTACTGCAATATCTGCAAGATTTCTTTTCTTCAAAATGTTAAGCAGAAGCTTACTTAAAACCACAGAGCAATCTTGGTGACTAATCTTTGGTCAGTAGCAGTCCTCTGGAGCCCTAGGGTCACAGCTCTAGAACTGGCAGGGACCTCAAGTCCTCACGGTCACCAGAAAGTGACCCTACTGCTACATTTGGACTGACTGCAAGATTACATGCACTGTCATCCTGAACACCCCAAGAGAGAGAAATGTTTGCAGCTATTCAAAGAGACGCTCTTTAATGTATTAGCTAGATCTTTTTTCCTTTCTCAGCCTTTATTGGCAGCTAGGTGGCTCAGTGGATAGAATGCTAGACCTGAAATAAGGAAGACCTGAGTTCAATCCCACTTCTGACCCTGGGCAAATCCCATAATCTCTGTAAATCTCTATCTACCTCAGTTTCCTCAGTTATAAAATGAGGATGATAGCACCTGCTTTCCAAGACTGTTGTGTGGAGCAAATGAAATAATATTTGTAAAGTGCTTAGCCCAGTGCTCAACACTTAGAGGTTCTATATAAATACCGGCTGTTTATAATGTGTGATTGTTGATAATATAAGCGGTAATAATGGTAATAACAATTATTACTATTATTTGACATTTCTTTCTTCTTTTCAGGGCCATGCTATGATTGTGGAGGCTTACCCCAAATAAGAGGACTAGAAAGTCCCTGAAGGATCTGTGGGAGTCACATGCCAGACAACACCATTTCAGTACACTGATACGAAGTCATCTATAATTGTGTGCTTTTGTTAAATAGCTCCTAAGTAAGTCTCATGAGTGTCCTGAGCTATTCAGTTATCATGACTTGTAACTCTTTCAAGGATTTCTTAATCTAACAATATAATGCTTCCAAACAGGTCTTTCTTTTTTCTTTTTAAATTTTTTTGTCAGTTTCATTAGAAACTAAATGAGTGGTTGTAATTTTTGGGAACAGATTATTAAGATTTGAAATATGTATTACATTCTCAAAATCTACTCATTCAGAACTTTATTTTGCTAATATAGAGATAAATTTGGGTTCTTACATTGGAAATAAATACAAACCAAGTGCCTAATCTAATTTAATAATGAAAGGATGATGTAAAATCTAAACTACACTGAGAAACATAAGTAAATGTTTAGATATGGAAATATCATCCCTATTTGCCCATCTTAATAAACATAAGAAGTATTAGAGACTGGATGCTTTTTTACAGGGTGTGGTGGGGCATGGATGGATAGTTCTTGCTAAATATCATCATGTCTCTAGTTAACTTATAGGCAACTTCTGTTCATTTAAATCAAGCACAGAATCAGAAGGATAAATACCAGTGGTTTCTTCTGAATAGTTTGTTTATGGATTTTTAGCCTAAAGTAAAATAATTTCACCCTTTAAGACAGAGGTGTCTTGGTCAAATGTTAATGAAATGTTAGAAAGCTCTGAATTTAGAACAATGTACCATAGGTCCTTTCGCCTATTTTTTTTTAATCTACTAAAGAAAAAGTGAACTCACTCAGATTGGTTATGAGATTTTTTTTCCCAAAAAGTAAAGTTCTGTTACTTATCAGCATTAATTATACCTGTCTTACACAATTAGGTATTTGGCAAAGTACTTTGGTTCTAAACTTGCTTCACTTGGTGTTCAAAGGGTGACCCCGCATTATCATTATCACTTAATCAGCTGACAAGTTTATATTGTATATATGATTTTATGAGCTTCATTTCTGTCTTCTTCTTACTATTCATCTTTTCCAAACTACAGAACCCTAATCTTTTTGATTAGTCCTCATAGGTTAGTCTCCTGATTGTCTTGTTAGCTTTATTTGCTTCTCCCCAGATGTTTCTCCAGCTCTGGTGAATCTGGAGATGCTTCTCCTTGGGCAGTAAGAGTGGGCTCCAGGCCTCTCAGACACACTGTTCATTATTATACTTTTAACACATCACACCTCTTCTATTTAACAACCTGTGTGACCTTGGCCACCCTTTTGGAGCTTCAGTCTTCTTATATGTGAAAGAAGTAGTATGGCTACATTGCCTCTGAAGCCCCTTCCAACTCTGTGCTCTTGAATCACATCATCTCCCAATAGATTAGACAACTGTAAGACTAGACAACAGGTGAGTTGTTAGTCTGTATCAGCAGAGGGAATTAGTTCCCACATCAGTGAAATCCTACATCCAGACAAAAACCAAAATGTTTTTGGTAGGAAAAAGATCTGAAAGGAGATTGAAGAAGAAAACTTCTGAAGATGGAAATTAAAAAAAAACAACCCACATATGGAAAGAAGTGAGCCATCGTTGGGGGGGCCATTTTAGGGGGTAAAAAGAGAATTTAAATTAGAGCATCACTCCAGTGTGTATAGTAAAATGTCAGGTGTTGCAAATTAACTTTTATAGCCAAGGATCAATTTCTTCCAGAAATTTTTTAGTTTTTTAAGTACAAAAGCAATTCTCCCTAGGCAAAAATTCCAAAATCTCATATTATAAAACTTCTATCAATAACTTTTATCACTATGTATAACTGTATTAAATAAATACATTAAGCCAGCTTGTGGTACTTGACACATTTACTCATTGTGCTGCTGTACTTAGCATTCAAATACTCATTTTAGCCAGTGAGGGAATCCTAACCAGGCATTTTCCTTCTTGATTATCCATGACATTTAACATTGGGAATTCACTTAGCCTCCCTGCCCAGCCCCACTCTGCTGCTCTTCTTCCTCCAAGCATAGTTTGAACACATGCTTCAAGAACAGGGTTTGACCATCTCTAGTCATATGAAAAGTTGCTCCAAATCACTATTGATCAGAGAAATGCAAATTAAGACAACCCTGAGGTACCACTACACACCTGTCAGATTGGCTAAAATGACAGAAAAAGATAACGATGAATGTTGGAGGGGATGTGGGAGGGCTGGGACACTAATACATTGTTGGTGGAAATGTGAACGGATCCAACCATTCTGGAGAGCAATTTGGAGCTATGCTCAAAAAGTTATCAAACTGTGCATACCCTTTGACCCAGCAGTGTTTCTACTGGGCCTGTATCCCAAAGAGATCTTAGAGGAGGGAAAGGGCCCCACATGTGAATGTTTGTGGCAGCCCTTTTTGTAGTGGCTAGAAACTAGAAACTGAATGGATGCCCATCAATTGGAGAGTGGCTGAATAAATTATGGTATATGAATGTTATGGAATATTATTGCTCTGTAAGAAACGACCAGCAGGACGATTTCAGAGAGGCCTGGAGGGACTTGCATGAACTGATGCTGAGTGAAACGAGCAGAACCAGGAGATCATCATACACAGCAACAACAGTATTACATGATGATCAATTCTGATGGACATGGCTCTCTGCAACAAAGAATTGTCTCAAACCAGTTCCAGTTGTTCACTGAAGAAAACCATATACACCCAGAGAGAGGGAAATGAAATATGGACCACAACGTAACATTTTCATGATCTCTATTGACATTTGTTTGCATTGTGTTGCCTTTCTCTGATTCTTTTTTTTTTCTTGTAGATAGGATTTTTCTTGCATAACTTCTCAAGCATTTCCACATTATTAACATGTAGTGGACTTCCTGCCATCTAGGGGAGGGGAGGGGACTGGGGGTAAAATTTGCAATGGAAAGCTTTGTAACGATCAACACTGGGGAACTACCCATACATATGTTATACAAATAAAAAGCTTTAATAAAAAAAAAAAAAGAACAGGGTTTGAAATGACCAGTCAAGTACTGTCCCAACTTTAGCTCAGAATGACCTTGTGAGAACACTTGGGCAGAGGCTATGGTGTGCTGAGCCAGTGCCAACCAGCTCACCACTGATGGTTAAATTTTCAAGGTGAGCATTTACCCTTTGGAACTCAGGGTTTGATTTACTGTTTTTTGATTGCCTAGTCTTAAGTGATAAGAGAAAATATTTAAAATGTGTTTGGAACATATTTCTCTTTCTGGAGAGCTGGTTTTTAAACATCTATCAATCACCATATTCCTGACCCAGAGATCTTTGGTTTATATGACAATTGGTCAGCTGAAGACTGTTTAAGAGATAATTAACTTTAGATATGGCAGCATCCATCTTATGGAAGCTTCAAATAATATTAGGTTAATAACATTGCTATAAAAAACACGACTGTCAAACTGAAATAAAAATGTGGGCCACAAAACTATATAAGCTGTACTTGCATCCCTGCTGACTACATATTGACTTAAGCCACATATTAACATTATGTTCTACTGAATTTTGGGGTTTTTAATCATTTTCAGGCTGCTGGCCATGTATTTGATACCTCTGTTGTAGTTTACTACCTCTACAAGCGTAGTTAGTGATTTTTCAGTTTCAGGTGGTTAGTACAATTATTTTACTCTAGTTTTTAAAACCCCTGATAAATGTTTTTGGAATTCGTAGAACTAGTCTTGTTATTTACAATTTCAGAAACCTACATGTTAATTAAGAAATTAAGGTAATAACTCTAGTTTCCACTTTCTCAAAATCTCCTCCTACATTTTTTAAAACCTATAAAAAATTTTATCACCCTTTGAATTGTATTATCTAAGCTATGGAGCCAAAAGTGAGCAAAAGCCCTATGTAGGGGCAAGATCCCTTTTATAAAACTATTGGACTACATGATGGAAGATGGAAAATAAATGAAGTAGAAAATAGTGGTTTTTCTGGAAAGGTTTGCACTGGGTTCATGTGATTATTGGGGGAAAAGAATAGGAGCATATATTATATCCAGACAGACACAATATAACTCTTCTTTGTTGCTTCAAAACTGAGGGTGGAAAGTGGTGGGGCTGATTGATTTGATGATTTGCACTGGCTTGTTAGATAGGAACAGAGAGGTGTGTAAAGTGGGGCTCTCCATTTCCAAAATGTTCTAATCCATGTTCAGATATTTCTAGGGCCCCATTTCTGGGAATTTTCAGTAAATCATTAAGAGTTAGTTATAAATTCCCTGGGGAAAAATATTTCCCCTAACAATAATAATAAAATCCTTCATTTATATGAAAGGGAAAGATCATTCTGGATTATCTTCCCTCCTCCTCCCTGCTCCTCCCTTGCCCCTTTCCATTTATCCCATTCTACAAAATGCTTCTTCCAGAAAATTGATTTTAATTTTTGGAATCCATATTTCTTCTGTACTTCATGGATTATGGCTCCCTTATATCTGAGAATCCATGAGAACTTTTTTTTTTAAATCATGTAATTCCCTAGGGAAAAATGTATATACTGTCAGAGGAGATCCTATAGGGCCTGGTGTCTTATCAATTGGGATGTACAATGGAGGATAAATACAGTAAATTAAATTAAAAATGTGATTTTGCTGGAAAGAATTGCATTGGTTACATATCATTTCAGTCACATATAAATCTATTAATAATCTATTAATAATAATCATGGTTTCAAACTGGGGGGGATAAGGCAGGGAAAAAAGATAATTGATGTAAAAACAAAATCCATCAAAACTTTTTTTTTAAAGAAGTTTTTTAAAACTTTTTTTTTAAAAGAAGTTATGCCAATCCTACATCAGGATCCAACTTTCTCTTGTCCTCTTTTAATACTCTAAAATAGTCACTCTTCATACCTCCTACAGTTATAAGCTATGCTTATAAAATTTCTTGAGTTGGCTTCTGTTCAATTTGTATATATTTAATACATGAAAAAAACTGTAAAACTTCAATTTTAAAAAAGAAATCTAAAGGCAAGTTTGAAGTCACTGATTTCACTTTTTTGGAATGGCAAAAAAGAAACAGTAAATCAACTCTTGCTACAAGTCCCAGCAGTGTGTGTGTGAGAACAGAATCTCCATCGTGCCAGATCTCTTCAAAACTGGAATGGGGGGAAAAAAAACCCAGCTCACTAGCTATTTGAAAAGAAGATTGAAGCCATTCTGCTAATTACCCATACCATATCCAGATAGTTGCATCAGCTAAAAATAGGCAGTAGGAGTTTGATTAAATGTTTTTGGATTTTTTGGTCTGTTCCTCTAAGGTATAAGCAGGGAAGACCTATTTACTAAGGCTTTAGGGATATCAATCTATGAAATAGTGATAAAAGTTGGAAAGTGTCTGAGGGTGGCTAATTGTAATGGAAGATTTCCACTAAGTTGAGGATAAAGACCAGAATCAGAATTGGATTTTTGCGAAACTCAGTTCAAATGCCACATTTTGCAGATAGTCTAGTTTGATTCTCCAGGAATTTGTGCCCCCACCCCTTGAGAACAGGGGCTATTTAGTTTGGTCTAGTATCAAGCCCAACACTAAACATTTAATAAATTATTGTTGGTACCTTGACTCTGGGGCAAATGAACCTCAATCCCTCTCTAAACAGATGGAGGATTAAGGTTATGAAATACTGTATGTACTATCAGATGCTGTTGCTGAACTGTTTTGTGTTTTGTTTTTCTTACTGTTGTGTTGTTCAGTTGTGTGCAACTCTGCATTTGGGGTTTTCTTGGCAGAGTTACTTCAGTGGTTTGCCATTTCCTTGTCCAACTCATTTTACAGATGAGGGAACTGAGGCAAGCAGAGTTAAGTGACTTGCCGAAGGTCACACAGCTAGTAAATATCTGAGCCTGGATTTGAACTCAGGCTACTCAGCTGCCCCCCCACCTTTTTTTGTCTTAAAATCTTTGTTAAAAGGGAAAGCTCATGTTTCTATTAGGCCTATATCCCAAAGAGGTCTTAAAGGAAGGAAAGGGACCCACATGTGCAAGAATGTTTGTGGCAGCCCTTTTTGTAGTGGCTAGAAACTAGAAACTGAATGGATGCCCATCAATTGGAGAGTGGCTGAATAAATTATGGTATATGAATGTTATGGAATATTATTGCTCTGTAAGAAACGACCAGCAGGACGATTTCAGAGAGGCCTGGAGAGACTTGCATGAACTGATGCTCAGTGAAATGAGCAGAACCAGGAGATCATTATACACAGCAACAACAGTATTACATGATGATCAATTCTGACGGACATGGCTCTCTTCAACAATGAAATGTTTCAAACAGTTCCAACTGTTCAGTGAAGAAAGCCATATACACCCAGAGAGAGGGATATGAAATGTGGACCACAACATAACATTTTCATGCTCTCTATTGAGGTTTGCTTGCATTATGTTTTCCTTCTCATGTTTTTTTTTTTCCTTGTAGATCCGATTTTTCTTGTACAGCAAGATAACTGTATAAATATGTATACACATATTCGATTTGTCATGTATTTTAACATAATTAACATGTATTAGACTTCCTGCTATCTAGGAGAGAGGGGGTAGGAGGTAGGGGGGAAAATTTGTAACAGAAAGTTTTGCAAGGGTCAGTGTTGAAATTTACCCATGCATATGTTTTGCAAATAAAAAGCTTTAATAAAAAAGAGAGAGAGAAAGCTCGCTTATTAGGGGGAGGAAAGAGCAATATTTTTCAGAAATAAAAAAATAGAAAAATAGAAAATGAATCTCAGTCAGACCTTCCTTTCATTATTATAAGGGACTTTGGATGAACTCCTCCCACCAAGTGCTTGCAGAATTACACCTAAGAGACTGGTCTACTCCCACTGCCAGTCTGTATCAGAGGTGAACTTGAACCCCATTGTTCCTGACTATCCTAAGCCAGCTCTCTACTGCCTCTTCTCAATAAAAATAAGAACCAGGAAATGTTCCTTGACTGATTGAATGAAAAAAGTAGCTTCAGATGAGGTGATATTGCCTTGAAAGATTATCAAAATATGGGACATCAAAATATATTGATATAAAACCTACCTCACTTCATCAGGCTTCCTTGCTTTGCTTTAGTAACTCTACTATAGGTAACATGGCTTATATTTAATCTATAAGGTTAGCTAGGTGGTACAGTGCCTGGAGTCATAAAGACTTAAATTTCCCAAATTCAAACCTGACTTCAGGCACTCGTTTCACCCTGTTTGCCTCAGTTTCATCATCTGTAAAATTCTCCGGAGAAGGAAATGATAAGATAGTATCTTTGCCTAGGAAACCCCAAACGGGGTCATGAAGACTCACACACCACTGAAATGACTGAACAAAAAAGGTAATTTTGCTTGGGGCCTCACAGGGTAATTCAGGGAAGCCATGAGGCTTTTGTATATGAAGGAGGATTTAGAGGAAGTTTGTGTCCTGGCCAAATGATGCCATAGTGTTCTTCCAAGACCAGATTTGTAGGTGCTCTAGTCCCCAGCAGCCTAAATGCTGAGCTCTACCCTTGTAGAACCTTGTAGCACCAGGAAAGGCTGGCTCTCTCACGCCACAGAGTCCCTCTCTTCCCAGACCACCTCTGCAGTGCTTGTCCCGTGCAGGGCCCAAGAAAGCCAAATCTGTACCCAGCATCCTCCGTTCTTCATTTGCTGCCGCCCTCCAGGTCGCTCAGATCATTTGTGGCCTGGAGTGGAACAAAAGAGCCCAGTGCTGAGACAGACCCAGTCTGCCGCCAGACCCTCTTTTTCTTTTGCTCCCTAGTTCTCAAGCACAGCCAGAATAACCAACATTTTTTTCCAGTCCTGCGGTTTGCAAAGCCCTCCCCACATCCTTGTGTGTCTACACCACCTACTTGCCTCCAAGGATGGGGGGGGAGGGAGGCCCAGAAGAGCCAGGAGGCTGGAGCCACAATTAGGAATCCGGATATTCTGACTCTAGTGTTCAGCGACAAATGGAATCTGATGAGTTTTAAGAAGTGTGGGGGGAAGGTGTGGATGCCCTCTTCGCCGTGCAGATCACCACCCTCCCATACAGCAGTGATGTTTTCTGGAGGTATGACCAAAAGCACCAACCCCCGTGGCCAGTGGATGACCCTCCTCAGGCTGGTTCTCACTGAAGCCTTTCCAGACTAGTAGGATCTGCCATACTTGGCCAGGGTCAAGTGAGAACTTAATTTCACAGGTGTAGGAACTTTCAGATGAGGGAGCTCTTACATCCATACAGGCTGGCACCTTCCCTGCCTTTTCCAGAGATGAGTGATTTGCCCAGGCTCACCCGGCCATTACGCCTCGGAGGCCAGACTTGAATTCAGGCTCCTGGCTCTAATGCCAGCTGAATCTCCACTAAGCCCCGCTACTTTCTTCCCTTTTTTTTGGCAGAGGTGGCAATCAGTGTGAAATGCCTTACCCAGGATCACACAGCTAGTAAGTGTCTGAGGCTGAATTTGAACTCAGTTCCTCCTGAGTTTGGGGCTTCTGTACACTGCTTTATGTTAAATGTTATGTTCTATATAATATATGTATATATAACATGTGTGTTTTATATGTTAAAGCACAAATTTAGAAAGAAACATCCTGGCCCATGGGGATTGCCTCAGCTGGGGAAGGCCATGCCGCCGACTCACCAGGGAGACGGTGGAGCCGGCTGGCAGAATACAGCAGAGCTGCTTGAGTATGGCTTCTTGCACCTGCAAAGGAGACAGAAGCATGAGCTGGCACGGTGGCCTGTCCTTGTGGCCCAGTGCCCCGTTTGGAAGGCTGAGCAAGCACTCTCACCTTCTTATCCATGAGACAGCCGAACAGTAGGATGAAGATCCCCTGAGAGTAGAGATGGAGAAATGCACTGGTGGGTGAATGACGAACTCACCTGGTGAACAAAATTGCCTTTCCTACACCTTTTTACTCTTCTTGTCACTGTGATTGATTGGAAAGCCTGCCATTTTGTCTTTCTCTAATTATTCTCCCCTACATCTAACCTCTCCCATCTGCTCCAATCAAGTCTTAAGACTCCTCTCCTGGAGCATTTGTCTAGTTTATGTCATGTACAGGAAATTATGGGCAATTTCACTTAAATAGTCTTTTTTTGAGTATTGTTATATTCATGTACTTTCTTCCATACTTGACAAGAGATCCACAGAGGTGGACATGCTCTCCAGCAATGCAGATGACAATCCCTCCACACCTATTCATAATTTACCAACCGGTCTCCCACTTGTTGTGATTTAGCTAAGCTCATCTTCAGATGGCAGTCCGTCTCCAGGAATGTATTTATTGGAAGCCTTTCCAGCTTGAGCTCTGTCATTGAGCTAAGGATGGCCCTCATATTCTGCCTCACATGCTTACTACCCATGTAATCTTGGGTACATCACCTAATTAAGTCTCAGTGTTCTCATCTGTAAAATGAGAGGGGTTGGGTAAGACGGCTTGGGCCCCCTTATAGCCTTAGCTCTACGATCCTGTAACAGATTATCCTGAGTCACCCCACCATGAGCCATTGGAGTAGATCTTTAGTGAAGGTATATTTTTATAAGGTCTATCAAAAGAATTTGTAGTGACAATTTTAGGGATCTAGAAGTGGTGGTCTTTGGTATTTGGGACTGAGTAAGTGCTCAGGTAAATGCTAATGCAAATATTAATCATTGTCTCATTTACCCCTCAACATCCCTGGGGAAGGGATTATTATTCTTGCCCTTTTGCAGCTAGAGAAAGTGATTCAAAGGAGGGAAAGAACCAAACTAGACTACAATAAATCTGGAAACAGTCTTGGTAATGGTTCCCAAGACTCTGCCCTTATGTCAAAGCCCCCAGAGAGCAATATCTCAAGGAATGTCGCATCAGTGGTCCTGAAAACTAGAACTTCAAAGTTCCCTGAGAATCATACCAGGTAGAAGAAAGTAGGGAAGAATTCTTGGAAAGGGGGGGGGGGAATTAAAACTAAAGCTAGGAAGCCAATTAGCAAATGGTTTGTTAACTACAACAGACTTAGCTCTTCTCAGCAATACAATGATCCAAGACAATTCCAAAAGACTTGCAATGGAAAATGCTATTCACATTCAGAGAAAGAACTTTGGATTTTGAATGCAGATCAAAGCATACCTTTTTGAAAAGGAGGTGCCTTTTCCCTTTTATTTTTTCTTCTTTCACAACATGACTAATATGGAAATATGTTTACATGGTTATATATGTACAAGCTATATGAAATTGCTTGTCTTGAATTAGGAATTAGGAGGAAGGGAGGGAGAAAAAAATCTGAAACCCAAAATCTTACAAATAATGAATATTGAAAACTATCTTTCCATGTAATTGGAAAAATAAAATATCATTTACTAAAAATAAATAAATAATGTGTTTGTTGTTGAGTTCTTTAAAATGGTTGCTATTAACTAGGTAAGTATCACTTTGCCAGATAGTCAAGGGCAATGAGAACAACCAGGACTTTTTCACTTACCTGGGAGGTATTAAGTACTGTGAATAAGTAGTGAGGGATCTCGTTGCCTCCATCCATCAAAGTGGCCAAGCCCAATATCCAAGTCAGACCAAAGATGGGCATCAGGATGAACAGTGCCTTGACCACACCTAGAAGGACCTGCCGCCTCTCAATCTGGGGCCCCTCCGACAACGAGGGCCTCAGCAGTTTCACCACAGCCATGGCCAGCACCAATCCGTTCACGCCTACAATGGCTAAAACTGGCCCCACAAAAGTATAGAGTGCTCCACCCTTCCCATCCAACCAGCATGTGTCTTCTCGCAAATATTGTTCCCGAGGGAGGTACAGGCCCAGTGCTGCACCTGCAAATCCCAGTGGGCACAGGTAGCCCAAGATGAACATGACGGGCAGTACGTGGTGTTTGGACAGGTGGTGGAAGACAAAGAGGAGCTGATGAGCTAGCACCAGAGCCTGGGCTAGCATCCAGAAGAAAGCGGCTAAGTAGAAAAAATGGCAGAGGAAGGTTACAGCTAGGCAAAGTAAGCTGGGGGGGCCTAGGGACAACAGTGATGTCCCAAGAAAGAAGGTGTCCGCAGCAAGCAGGCAGAGAACGACATTGAGCAGGGCCACGTGGCGGAAGTAAGAGATCTTATTTCTGACCACAGCCCTCCATACGACTCTGTATGTTCCCAGGCATAACACCAGGGCCAATATTGAGGCCCCTAAACCCACCTGGCTCAGCAGTGTCAAGGTCGGGTTGTCTGGGATAGAATGGAGAGACATAAGGACGGAGAAGGAGGTCAAATGCACACAGACACACCGAGTGGTGCTGTCGGGGTCCCCTGCTCCAGCCTCACAGCCCTCCCCAGACCAGGCGCCTGCACCCTGGAAGAGGCTGTGGTCCCAGAAGACACAAGTAGGAGTGCCCTTTGTACCCCCAAAATCCATGATGATTTCCACCTTGGTCACAGTCTGATTGCCATCTTTGATGGAGTTGGAGAGAACCAAGTCAGGAGTGGCATAGAGTAAATCCCTCACACCTTGCCCATAGTTCATAGGCAAGATACGGCCCAGTTTATTCAGTACCATACTGGTGATACTGACGTGGCCAGTCTCCCAGGCCAGCTGGGCCAGTGCATGGCGGGGGATTTTTGCCCTGAGAGGCGGATGAGTGGAGAAGGAGACACTGTAGTCCTTTGGGGCCATGGGTCCAAGAAGGTGGGTCTGTAGCTGCACATTGGGCAAAGTAAGGTGGAAGGGGTGGTCACTGGAACACAGGCTTCCACCCAGGCTCTCCACAGCCTGCAGGATTGCTGAACTCATTGAGGGTGCCTGGGCCTGAGCTGGGGCCCAAATAGAATTGGGATCCAACTCCAAGAGGTCATTTGTGGCCATCAGAAAATCCTGCAGCCATCCAAGACAGAGATTAGCTCCAGTTGGAGAGAGCCCATGGACTTAACCAAGAGCACAAGTAACTTTGCTTGGTTTCCTCTCCCCAGAGAAAATCAAAAGTAGAGAAAGGCGGGCACATGTGAAGGAAGTCAGCTATCTAGCAAACTGCCCAATGTATTTATTGACATACACTGGCTATAGAGTCTACTTCCAAGTTACATCCACAGGCTGGACAGCCCGCTGCTTGGCATCCTTGTGCCTCCTTAAAAGGCTCTCTCTTCAGCTCTCTCCCCACTGATATTTCCTAGTGTTTGTGGATCAATAACTATACACAGTAATCAGTGATAGGGGTCAACATTGGCATAAATATGCATAAATTGGGGGAAGAGTATCCTGTATCACATGTGATGTATTTGCATTTATTTGTGTTACATTGTATGTTTCATAGATTCTGTCTACTTTTGTACCATGTATGCATGTGCCATGAGTATGCATGATCAGCTGGACAATTCCCAACATACACACACACACACACACACACACATGTACAACCCCCCCGCCTTTTAAATGAGGATTTATGCATATTCATTTGACCTTGTATGATTACAGTTGTATAGACATGTATGATGGTCTATGTGAATAAATTTGCTATCTGCATTTGGTGTTTGTTAGGGTCCATGTCCATGTGTCTATATATAAAATTGAACACATAGCAGAGACCTGAGCCCTCCTAGCTTTCAACCAGCTCTTTCTCTCCAGAACATCATGTCCCATCCCAAGCTTGGGGCACTTTTGCAGGTGTGTTGCATTCACAAGCCCAAGAGCTTGCCTAATATGGCAGAGATTCCCAGGAGGAGCCCCCCCCCAAAAAAGACTAATGCTTTAGCATTTCTCCCACCTGTTGCCCTCTCAGCCCCGTGACTCTGGAGATTGTGCTCACCTCCAAGGTCTGGCGGTAAAGTGCTGTCCTGGACCTGGTCACCACTTGGGCCAAGATCTTCACAGTACCCAACAGTGCTAATAAGTCTGAAGGGGAACTCACAACTGCCACCTGTTCCCGCAGCTGTGCCATGAGCTGCGGCACCTTCTTCCTTGGCTGTCCTTGGCCTGCCAACAACAGCTGCATCAGAAAGAAAGGAGAAGGGAGAGAGAGCACTGGGCGAAGGCCTTGGTATAAGGGTTCTGAAACAACCTGTCTAGGTCCTGTGCCTCTCCATCCTGCACAGTCCCACACATCCTGACTCAGGAGGTGGATCTAGCTTAGGACTTAGGTTCTGCCCCATAAGAAGTACTTCAAAAGCTTCACCTGGGCTGAATGTAGCATGGCCACTAGCCTCACATCGGTACAACTGCTGTTGATGGGTCCCCAGATGCCTCTGGTCCCACAGTGCCTTTCAAGCACTCCTGTCCTATTCATAGGACATGGGATCTGGGCCTTGAGTCCAGCTTTAGTGGCATTCCAATTACCACCCAAAGAATCCTGGGGGCAAGTAGTATCTCCATCTGAAGGGATAAACACAATTATTTTCCCACAATTAGGTCCAAGTCTGAATCCTGTCCACCTAAGCAGGGAGTATTCTAAGTCTGTCTCTGCTCTGGGATAGAGCTGACATTTCTAGATCTTTCTGGGCATAAGGAAGACCTATAACCCTTGCATAGGTCACTATTCATCAGACACTAAGTAAGTTGGACAGATCCTAGACAAAACTGCTTACTCTGAATCACAGTGATGAAGACAGGGACCAATGAGGGTCTAGGAGAGGTTTTCCTACCCCGGATGATGGAGATGTTTACAGGGATGCTCACAGGGTCCAGTCCTGGGCTCTGCAGTTTACAAGTGTACTTGGTATCATTCTCAGGGCAGCTTGGCACAACCAGAGTGAGACACTGTGTCCCAGAGGTCCGGGACAAGAGTTCTGGAAAAAAGGAAGAGAAAGGAACTCTGTCACTAGAATTTCAGCAACTGGCATGAATGTCAATTGTCCCTGGACGTTGGTAGAATCATAAGCTTAGAGCTAAAAGAGATAGTACAGTCCATATCTTTGCAGTCCAACTTCGAAGATAGTAGTCCAATATCTTCATTTTGTAGGTGATAGAAGCGATTTGTCCAATGTCACAGAATTTAATAATAATAGTTCTTGTAAGTTTTGAACCCAGGTGCAAATCCAGCAATTTCTTTTCCCATTATGCCCCGGCACCTCCCTATATATTGTGAAGTAGAGAGAAGCTAAGGATACGCAGACAAAAGTGAGAAAGCTGATGGATTTATGAATTGATATGATCATTCTGGAAAACAATTCGGAATTATGTGAGAAAAGTCAGAACTATTCATATCCTTTGATCCAAAAATCCTACCACTAGGCATGTATACCCATGAAAGTCAATGATTTTTTTTTTAAAGTCCCATATCAATGAAAATATTCATAGCAGGACTTTTTTTGCAGCAGCAAAGAAAAATGGTATCAAAGAGTGTTTCTATTGTTTGGGGGATGATTGAGCAAACCGTGATATAAAGATATGATGGAATAGTATTGTGTAATAAGCAATATAGATATGAAGTTTCAATTGATAGCGAAAGATAAGAAGTCTTGTATGGACTTGTGCAGAGTCTGGTAAGTAGAACCAGAAGAATACTGTGCGTCTATGTACATATACACATATGTGCACACATGTATTGTGTATGTATGTATACATACAGTGTCACAATAATAGAAATGAAAAGAATATAAAAAGGCACTTAACTAAGGATAAAAGCAATGAGTAATACTGAATCCAGAGGGTGGGTTACAGGGCTACCAAAGTGTCAGATATGGAGAGACACAGATGCATTGGTCAATTTTGCTTGGTTCATTTTCTTTGTTACAAGGGAAAACATTTAATAGAATTTTCAAAGAACCTTCCAAATTATCAAGGAAAAGTCAGCTAATACTAATCCCCAAAGATGAAAAGGGTCAAACTTTGACCTTTTTCTCCCCATCTCCCACTAGCTTGCTCAAGCTGAGCATGACTAATAACTGGTTTTTTAGAGCACCCTATTATAGAAATAGTGAGAGTCAGAGAGATTACATCCCCCCAATACCCCCCAGCCCCTCAAACCTGTGGTATTAGATAGGTTCTGAGGGCTCCAGGAGGCAGTGTAGTTCATATCTGTGCTGGGGATGCAGCATCTCAACTGGAAAGCAGAGAAGGCATTGCAGGAAATAGAAAGCTGCCTCGGGTGTCCCAGCACATCATCGGCCTGCAGGGGCACTTTCACCACTTGATGCAGCTCCCACTGGAAACCCCGGGACACAAAGCGGCACACATACCGGCCTGTGGGCACACGTACCGGCCTGTGGGCACACGTACCGGCCTGTGGGCACACGTACCGGCTTGTGGGCACACATACTGGCCTGTGGGCACCCACTGACTTTCACACGCTTCCCTGAACTCCTACTGGCCAGGCCAGTTTGTAGCAGAGAACCTGGTAGCTTAGAACTCCTCCCTCTCTCTCTCCAACCCTTTTACCCTATTCTGCTACAGTGGGATCCTAGTGCTGGCCCAGAACATAGGAACCTGGCCTGGGAAAAGGATAATGACATTTGCCTGTTGTTCAGTCACTTTTTTCAGTTGTGTCCTACTCTTCATGAGCCCATTGGGGGTTTTCTTGGCAAAGATACTGGAGTTGTTTTGCCATTTCCTTCTGCAGCTCATTTTACAGATGGGGAAACTGAGGCAAACAGGGTTAAGTGACTTGTCAGGGTCACATAGCCAGTGTCTGAGGCTGGATTTGAACTCTGGAAAATGAGTCTTCCTGACCCCAGGCCCAGCACTCTGCACTATGGCACCTAGATGGCACCATCTAAGAGAATATGCATATGGTACATAATAAACATAAAATGATTGATGGTCTTTTTAAAGAAGAAATGTTAGCAAGAAAGCATTATAGGATTGAACTACTTGCTGTCTAGGGGCAGCAGGGAGAAAAATTTGGAATACAAGGTTTTGCAAGAATGAACAGTAAAAACTATTTCTGCATGCATTTTGAAAAAAAAATCTTTTGTTACAAAAAAGAGAAAAAAAGAAAGCATTATAAGATTATAAAACTGAAGACTGAATAGTCCTTTAGAGGGCATTCCCTTTTCCATAAACAGTCTTGGTGTGGAGATTTAACACCTTTTGTAGTCATTGTTCAGCTATTTCAATCATGTCTGACTTTTCTTGGGAAAGATCATAGAGTGGTTTGCCAATTCCTTTTCCAACTCATTTTTACAGATGAGGAACTGAGGCAAACAAGGCTAAGTGACTTGCCCAGGTCACACAGTTAGAATCTGAAGCTGGATTTAAACTCATTAAGATGAGTCTTCCTAATTCTAAGCCCGGTGCTGTATCCACTGTGCCACCTAGCTGCCCCTTCTGATATCTTTAGGATAGTATTAATAATGGTTCATATTTACATAGCATTTTAAACTTAGAAAGTATTTTATATAAGATACTCACTTCATCCACGAAATCCTATGAAAGGCAATGCAAAAATTATTATACCCATTCCACAAAGAAGAAACTAAAGCTCGGAAATTAAATCATTTGCCCATAATCATACAGTGGTAGACCTGGATTTAGGATCATAAGGTCATTGATTCAGAGCTGGAAGGGAACCTAGAGGTCATTTAATCTACCACCAATTCCCCTCCCCACAGCATTTTATAGATGAGGAAACAGCCCCAAGATACATAAAGCAACTTGCCCAAGTTACAGGTAATGAGTGGCAGAGATATAATTCATACTCAGGCCCTCTGACTCCAGCTCCAGCAGACCTTTCACTGTACCTTGCACCCTCTTGCCATAGGATTTAGAGCTGGAAAGAACCTCAGAGATCATCTAATTCCCAAACCTAAGTTTTCTTAGTTTATAGATGAGAAAGTGAAATGACTTGTCTAAGATCACACAGCTAGCAAATAGCAGGGCTGGGATTCCCCTAGATCACAATGACTAGAGAATTATAGGTCCAGGTTTCTACCTTCTCTCCCTGCCCCTTCACTAGCCTCCCATCAGTTTCCCTGAATTCCTTTCACAATATTAACAAATCTCACTATCAAATAACAGGAAACTTTCTTGCTCCAATTATAGCTCTCTTTTTCCTGCTTTATCTTCAGTTAAAACAGTGGGAGATCCCACAATCTCCATGTAATATTCTCCATGTTTTTGCATATACTTACCTTCCCTCTTTGCTTTCAAACCTCCTGGCTCAACAAGCAGGACAAGGAAGCAAAGTAATAGGAAGAAAAGGAGGAAGCTACCTGCCCAATCTTGGGAGACATTGGTGATGGTGAGGATAGCCCGGTCCTTCTCGGCACTAAGGGACACCTGAGTTCCAGGTTGTAGCTTCATGGGGGTTTGGTTCTCCACTGGTTGCAGGTACCAGCTCAGATGAGTGGCCTGGTGACTAAGGAGCAAGGCCAAGGTCAGGGTGCTGCCAGGACTAGGCAATGAGGAATCCAGGTTCAGCTCCCCAGGGACTAGTGAAGAAGCCAAAACAGAAGAAAATCAGGAGGAAAAGGAGATTTTCAGAATAAACCTGGTACTTCTGCAATCAATCAAAAAGACTGGAGATGGAGCTGGATGCAATGGAAGACCTTGACCTTTCAACAGGTCTGTTTAACTAAGGACTCAGTTTGACTCAGTAATTAAAGCAAGGTAACAATTGAGGCAAAGAATCTCTTCTTTCATCTAGTCCAAAAAAAAATCAGTCTAAATAAATAAATGAATTAATCTGGGAGGGGAAGACTCTCTGGGTTATTTACATCACCTCCCCACCCCCCATATGTCATGGTCTTCTTCAAGAATGAAGTACAAACAACAGTCAATTAATCAACAAAGTGTTTATGTAAGTGCCTCTTCTGTACAAGGCACTGGAGATACAAAGAACAAAAATGAAATAGCTCCTGCCTTTTAGGATATAATAGTTTGTTTTCCAGAAACTCCTAGCCAAGGTTCTACCAAATAAATTACAAGGTGATTTTTTTTTCCTGAAGAGCATGAAAACAGGAAGAGGGAAGGAAGGTGTCTACACTGGACACTCAAAGCTACCTCATTCTCCCTCACTCTCTAGGGCTTTTCCCTCGCCCCGAACCAACTTACTGGGCTCCATGCTGGGTGCTCAGGATTTGGAACCACTATGGTTTCTATTTCCCATCCCTCCTCTTGTCCCTTTGAAATGAGAGTTCTCTCTGATCTTGACTCGAACCATTTTGGCCTGCTCCCACCAAGGGAAGGGAATTTGAATGACCTGCCCAAAGCTAAATTTCCCATTTTGCTGTTGCTTTAGCAGTCCCTAGGAGTTCAGAAAAAAAGATGCCTTCACAAGCCTGGCTAAAACTCTTAGTCTTGACAAGTTTCCTCCTGCATGTGGCTGAATGTGACTAAGAGCTTCCAGAGCATCAATAAAGCTACCTATGACTCTAATGATAAGAAATAAGGGTCCAGGTGAACTATTACCCAGAAGTTTCCTCCCCTTGAGCAGATGTGGATGGGATAACAGGTCTATGAAAACTTCCACTCTGTGTTTACTAGGAAATTTGTAAAGCCCTACTATCCTGACCCAGTCTCCTTAAAAGGACTAGAATTTTCCTTTACTGCAGAGTCCAACTTCAAAGGATTTATAGGATGAAAGGTGCTGATCAGATTAGAGGTTAGAATGGGCTTGCTACACTGATTCAGAGGAATGAGGAAGGAGGCTCCCTGGGCAAAGAAGTCATTTGGTACCCTTATCAGTGGGTCAATAAGCATTTATTAAGCAATTACTGTATGCTAAACACTAAGTATACAAATAGAAAAGAAAGTCAATCCCTGTCTTCAAGGAGCTTACATTCTCTGATCTGACTTGGTCCATCCCTCCAACGGAAGGGGGCTTGACTGGCCAGCCCAATGTCATACCATTGATTCTCCTCATGGTCAGTTACTTAGTCATAATCAATACCAGACCCTCCTCACCCGGTGGCAGCAACTGGCAGTACTCAGTGTTAGGATGTTGGAAAATGATGCAGTTACAGGAATGGAAATAATCTGAACCATGGCAGGGATTGTGGTAGTAGCAGAGGCTGACATTCCATCCATGCCCAGGTAGGCAGAAGCAGTTGAAGCCCTGATCATGTCTTGCAACACACACTGTAGAAGACATGAAATGGGCAAATTGACCAAGAAAACCAAAGCCCAACCACCACCCCAAGGCCAGCTACTGAGAACCACTCAGAAAGAGCGCCCAGGTCACACAATGACAGGGTCATTCACAGCCAAACAAGTATTGGCTACTTCTTGAGAGAGTAGTTGAAGGTATGATTCTATGCAGTATAACTAGGAGTGGGAAAGGGTAGATAAAGGCATGGCCTAGGCTTGAACCACCTTCCAGGAAGTACATTACCTTCAATGATCTCACCCACAAAATCCCTAGCCCCATTTAAGGCTAGGTTCAAACTACCACCAAGAAAAGACCCAAGGTGTTTTCTGATCCATTCTTCTCTCCCCTCTGTGCTCCCTTCCACCCCTACCCGCTATGATTGTAATCACTTCTCCCAAGCTTTTGAAATTTGCTTCTAATGTAGTTTGTCTTCCTCCTCTTCCCCTCAACCTTCTTCTAAAGTATAGGCTCCTTTCTTTCTTTGTTTCCCTAGAGCCCAGAAAAGGGCTCAGTCCCATAGCAAAAACTTCATTATTGCTTGTTGAATTGAATTGAAAATTGGGGTGAAGGGGATGGAGAAGTAGAGAAGCCCATCCTTACTTTGAAGAAAATAAGAGCATTTACCTGTTCTGTCTTAACAAGTAGTCCTGGCCTCATTGCCCTAAGGGATTGTCCCCAAAACTTGAGCTGAGGGGGCTTCATGAGGACTGAGGAGTATAGTGGCCAGCTGCCCATTCCACCTCTTCACCTCTTCCCACAAAGGCACTGAGAATTGAGCAAACAGTATCCTACCTCCTTCTTACCTGTGGTGAGACTGATGGCAATGAGCTCTCTTAGAGAGTGGGGAAGAGTTGGGTTGCTAAAGAAGGATGGGGTCCAGGTCTTTTCTAGCACTTCCATTTGCACATAAGCAGTAAAGAGAGTTGTTTCTAGAAGAACAGAGGCAGTTATGGAATCCAGGGAACTGTATGAGGGTTATCTCTGCCTTCTTATTTCCTACACTCATCTACAAGGATTTGATACCAGTGGAAATTGATGCTTCATTTTTCTGCCCTAGGAGTCAACCAGATAAACATTTCTTCCTGTATCTATCCACGGTCCCATCTCTTGTTCCCTCCCTTTGTGCAAACGAGGTCCCCTTGTGATTGGCTCACCAACTGCTTGCCCCAGTTGGTAAGTGGGCCACCTGGTCTGTGCCTCTGTTGTCAGACTCCAAGTTTCCTGGAACAGAACAAAGAAAAGAACTCTCATAAGTCAGGGGAAAGAACATATATAGCCTCCTGCTCTGTCCCAGGGACTTTCTCCTTGTGAAGTTTCCTCCAGGGCTATTCCCCTCAAATTTTCTTCTTTCTGTTACTTTTCTAGCCTCCTTTCTTGGCCTGGAAATGGTTGCAAGTAGAAGACAAGATTACTTGTGGTAAGGCCAGCCTTCAACTGGAAGGGATCATGCAAACTCAAGGTCCACATATTTTGTTTAGTCTCTTCCTCTATTTACATATTTCCAGGCCTTCTGGTTGTTCTTAACTGGTTAAATTCCAGGAGTTTTGGCCTCTCAGGGAAGAAGCTAGACAGAGTGTGGGGGAGTGACCAGTCTGGTACCTACTAAGATCTGCCTACCAAATAGAACAGAAACTCCTGGAGGATAGCGACTGTTGTACTTTATCTCTGTAATCCTACCACCAAGCAGAGTGCCTGGAAATAGTAGGCATTTAGAAAAGGTTTGTAGATTTACAAGGGTCAGCAAGGAGGGAGAAACCTTCCCTAATAGGCAAATTTCTTCTAGCCTACTTTCCCTCTTGTATTACTTCTTTCCATTTAAGAAGAAAAAAAACCAAAAACCCCCCCAAAAATCCATGTATATTATAACCTTCCATAAAATAAATTTTCAGATACACAAATAAGTATGTCTCCAAAGAAAATGCATGTGTTATATATTTCTATTATTTACAATCTGTTTTTTAAGGCGTATTCATTTTTAACAAAGAAGCAAGGTAACAATAATAAATTCATCCTGTTTGATTCTGTAACCCCTTGGAAAATAGGTAGAATGCTAGACTATAGTTTCAATCTTACATAACATACTCCCTAACTGCAGGACCCTGGATAAATCAGCACCCAAATCTGTAAAATAGGGAATAACAATAACACCTACCTCACAGGATTATTCTGAGGATCAAGTGAAATATATGCTTTGCAAACCTTAAAACTCTAACTATATATGTTTAGATGATTAATTACTATTAATACTCATCTTTGCTTAATAAACTCAGCTTTCTCCTTTCTTTCATTTCTCCAACTGAATGTCCTTAAATATATCTTACATGTACCTCCTACTTTTCTTGCCCCACCAAGCCCTATTATCTTTCTAGGGAAGACCTTGTGGGTTTCCTTGAGATTCAACTATTTTTTCAATGTACTTCCTTCTTTTTGCCATATTTATTCTGGAGAATATAGTCTCTTCTAATGATATGTAGGGATAGAGGCTAGATAAATGTAAAAAGTATTTTACTAAAATGTACAGGTGACTCATAGTATCTGTCATATTTTAAATATTCCAGCTCTGGCACCTTTAAGCTGAGAAACATTGGATGTCATTTTATTTCTATTGACCATTTTCCTCATATGTAAAATCAGTGAATAGGATTAGATTTTAGGTCTCTATCAGCTCTAAATCTATGAAAATCTAATATAATATTTTATTTCTTTCTCAATATACTAGAAAAGGAGACAGGATTTTATATGTAGGACAAACCTCTTCATCTATAAGTAGACGTAGAAACATTAGACAGATAAATAGACAGACAGATAAAAGAGGATGTCAGGAAATCCTACAACAAACCTAATTTCTACTTACATGTTATTTCTTCTCTAGTAACCTTTTTTTCATCCTTTAACTACCCAAGTCCTACAAACTCTCAGTGATACTCACAGTTTGAGATGCTCTGACAGCTATGTGACTCAGCAGGTAGAAATTCATGGCCAGAAGCAGCAGACCAGCCATCAGGTTAGTAATGGGACAGATTAGCAATGGAATAGCTAATAAGATTTCTCCTGTTGCTTGTCTTATGAAAATTTCCACCATGGGCTGGTGAGTGGTCAGTGCATCAATAGGCTGAAAAAATGGAAGGAAAGGGGATGGGACTTAGAAAGGGAAGTGCCATATACCACAAATGTATCCAGTCAAATGGATGGGGGAAGGTAGTGAGCTCTCTACTATTACCATCTGAAGATGTCCATGGATCCAAGTTGAGAGATCTGACCCAGCTTCCTTGGAGGTTTTAAAAGAGCTACATTCAATTCAATTTAACTCAATTCAATATATATTAAACACCCATTACATGCTGGACATTGAATTAAGCAGTTAGGATAGTCTGTACCCATATATTTAGCTAGAGACATTTGTAGTGAGAGAATACTTCCCTTGTTAAATCCTATTTACTGAACCCTTTCTTCCCAATGACTATCTATTTTGGAAATTTATATAAGATTAAGATACAAATGAAAATACTCTCTAATATCCAGAAACTTATATTCTGAGAATATGTTTGCTAATAAGTAAGTGGACTAGATTTGAGATTTCAGTAGAGATGTACCTCTCCAGAAAACAAACAAAAAGACCACACACGAATTTTATCTGCATCATTAATATTTTCTCCATCAGTTTCTTGAGTCAAGACAGTCAACAAAATGACAATCAAGCCCAGATTTGCAAATTCACCTATTTCCCCAGCTATAAGTATTCAACTTGGAAAATGTAATAATTGGCTCTGGAGCAAGCTGGCTCCAGGAGACCCCTGAACAGTGCACTCTCAGTGGGTAACTTCCTTGACCAATTTAAAAGTCAGTACTTAAAATCTTAGAAAGTTGACTTGGGGCACTGAGAAGTTAAGTGAATTTTCCAGAATCACAGAGCCAGCATTGGCTAAGAAAGATGAATTCTGTAATCTGTCTTTCAGGCACAACTCTGCAACAGTTTTAAAATTTAATTTAACACTGATTTAAATTCAAGCATTGTCCTTGAAAGAGAAATTTCCTGACTAGTAGAACCTCTTTGGCCCCCTAGATGCATTAGGTTTTGTTTTGTTTTTTCCTCAGAGGCAATCAGAGTTAAATGACTTGCAAAAGTATCTGAGGTCAAATTTGAAGTTGGGTCCTTCTGGCTCCAGAGGTGTGTCACCTAAGTGTCCCCTCCCTGACATAGGTTTTTTTTTTTTTAAACACAAGACATTTTTAATTAACATTCACAGAAAAACAAGGAAAATGTCACAAAAATACAATTTAGAGTTAATACACAGCTAGTGAGTGTCTGAGGTCAGATCCAAACCCAGAAAGGTAAGTCTTCCTGACTCTAGGCCCAGTCTATATCTGCTGTACTAACAGCTGTCCTATCAAATAGAATAATCTTAGTATTTCCAGAACATCCCTGGAGATCATCTACCTAAAACCACTCATCCCTCTTTGACTCCTCCCTCTGTTCAAAGCTCACCAAGTCCTCCTTCTCCCAAGCTGGTCATAGGTGACTTGATTTTGTTGTTCATCCTTTCTTCTCTAGGAGGACCAATGATATCAGGAGGATGATGTCTTAACTTGCAATTCACTTTGAATTTGAGTGAGGCAGAGCTATGCAAAGTCGTCAGCTTCACTCTCTCATCCAGAGCCATCTGGGTCCAGTGGCAAAACATAAGTCAGGATGACTGGTGATGGCTCAGGATGCAATGGGAGACCTTGGCCTTTTTAAAACTAAGGTTTTTCCTGTGTCTCAATTTGTCTGAGGTAATGGCCATTCAATAATTAAAGGCTAAGTAAGGATAGAGGTCAAAAAAGAATTGGAAATTGAGGGGATGCTCATCAATTGGGGAGTGGCTGAATAAATTGAGGTATATGAATGTAATAGGATAATATTTTTCTATAAGAAATGATGAGCAGGTGGATTTCAGAAAAGCCTAGAAAGATTTACATGAACTGATGCTGAGTGAAGCAAGCAGAACAGGAGAACATTATACATAGTAATAGCAACATTATGAGATGGTCAACTATAATAGACTTAGTTCTTCTCAGCAATGTAATGACCTAAGACAATCCCAAAAGACTTATAAAGGAAAATGTTATCCACATGCAAAGAAAGATATGAAAAATGAACGCAGATTGAAACATACTATTTTTACTTTTTTGTTGTTTTTTTGTTTTTTGCGGTTTTTCCCTTTTGCTCTGATTTTTTTTTTTTACAATATGACTAATGTGGAAATATGTTTAACATGCTCATACATATATAACTTATATCAGATTGCTTATTATCTTGGAGAGGGAGAAGGGGTGACAGGGAGGGAGAAAAATTTGGAACTCAAAATTTTATAGAAATGAATTTTGAAAACTATATTAACATGCAATTGGAGGGGAAAAAAATCAAAATACTATTAATGGGGAAAAAAAGAATGGAGGGCAAAGATAGCCTTGTTTGCCATCACAAAAGCATCAGACTGGAGGGGAAGACCCTTAGAGTTTCAGAAATAGAACAGAAACAATTACTATTTACATTCACTCTGAGTCATCAAAACTCAAACAACAAGCAAATGAGGCTTGGACTGGGACTTTGGGCCAATCAATGAGAGCCAGAGTGATTTGAGTTTAAAGGCATAGTCAAGTAGCATCATTTGAATTTCAATAGACTTTATCAAAATGGTTTTTCAGAGCTGCATTTCAAGAAATCATAAATAAAAACTATCTGAGAGACTAACTCCCCTTTATCAATGCTCTCAATTCCTTCAGGAAATGGTAAAAGTAGTTTTTTCCCTTAAGTGGGCATTAACTCTAATACAGTGGATTTTTACTTGGGATCAACAGATTTCAATAGTCCCATGAATTTGGATGAGAAATACTATTTTCTTTCTTTCTTTTCTTCCTTTATTTTCACTTCTAACTGAAATTTAGTGTTTCTTTCAATTATTAAAAACATTCCAGGGAGTGAACAGGCCAAAAGAATCCACAATACAAAAAAGCTTAAGAGTTCTGCCTCTGATTCATTCAGGGCACAGAGAAGGCAACTAGACATGAGTTGCTTTTCCTCATAACTTTTATTATCACTCTTTTAATTCATTTTCTAAAACCTTAGCTTTTATTCTTGATCATTTACATACTTTCCTAAGATAATTAGGCCTGAGAAAGAGGGTAAATATTTGAAGCCTGTATAAATAATTCTTAATATTTTCAGTTGAAATTAAAGGCTTTTTCCTTTGACCCAGCAGTTTTTCTATTGGGCCTATATCTCAAAGAGATCTTAAGGGAGGGAAAGGGACCCACATGTGCAAAAATGTTTGTGGCAGCCCTTTTTGTAGTGGCAAGAAATTGGAAAATGAATGGATGCCCATCAATTGGAGAGTGGCTGAACAAATTATGGTATATGAATGTTATGGAATATTATTGTTCTGTGAGAAACGACCAGCAGGATGATTTCAGAGAGGCCTGGAGAGACTAGCATGAACTGATGTTGAGTGAAGTGAGAAGAATTTAGGAGATCAATATATCCAGCAACAAGAAGACTATATGATGATCAATTCTAATGGACGTGGCTCTTTTCAACAATGAGATGTTTCAATGTTTCCAGTTCTAATTGTTCAGTGATGAAGAAAGCCATATACACCCAGAGAGAGGCCTGTAGGATCTGAGGGTAGACCACAACATAGAATTTTCATGCTTTCTGTGGATGTTTGCTTGCATTTTGTTTTCCTTCTCAGTTTTTTTTTACTTGTAGATCAGATTTTTCTTGTACAACAAGATAACTGTATAAATATGTATACATATATTGGATAGTTAACATGTATTGGACTATCTGCCATGTAGGGGAGGGGGTAGGGGGAAAGAGAGAAAAATTTCGAACAGAAGGCTTTGCAAGGATCAGTGTTGAAAAATTACCCATGCATATGCTTTGCAAATAAAAAGCTTTAATTTAAAAAAAGAAATTAAAGGGTTTTTAATATGTATCCTGTGTCAAAGGTAGAGCTTGAATCCAGTTCTTCACTTTGCGGCTAGAGGCTAGCTATAATATAAAAATAAAATAAATACAAAAGTCATTTTGGAAAGAAAACACTAAAATTGGTGATGAGATGGATGGAAATCAAAAAAGGCATCATTTTGAATGAAGGTGGCAACTGAACTGACTCTTCAAAGGAGTTGGGGATCCTAAGAGAATCTTGGGGAAATAGGGTCAGTTCTGGGTTCCTTGGAAAATCCAAAATGCTCTAGATACTCAAGACCAAACAAGATTTCCAAACACCTTCAAATTTGGACTGGAATTGTAAGAAAAGAGTTGAAGGGAGTGTGTGAAACCAAATACGTCTCCTCAGGACTTTCAAGATGAATATAGTTAGGCTGAGCACTAGCCATATCCCAGCATCCTATGAAACTGGGTCAGTAGGAAAGAACTAAAAATTCAAATTCAAGATTTTGATTTAAGTGGAATTAGTCAATCATGGGAAGAAAGTGAATAAATATTCATTTAGTTCATGGCTTTGATGAATCAATTCCAGCATATAATGGGAAAGCAGGGTCCAGAAACAATTCCCTATTAACCTTAAAATTCAGCATATGGGAAAACATTAGAGGGACAAACGAGAATGTTTTAGGGGAAGAGAAGAGGTAGAAAAGAATGTTCTTGCTGTTCAGTTGTATCTGCCTCTTTATGATCCTATTTGGGTTTTTCTTGGCAGAGACTCTAGAATGCCATTTTCTTCTCTCGTTCATTTTACAGGTAAGGAATTGAGGCAAAAAAGGAGTAAGTGACTTGTCCAGGATTACCTAGCTATTAAGTATCTGAGGCTAGATTCAAACTCAGGAAGAGGAGCCTTTTTGATTTCAGGCCTGGGTTTTAGCCACTGTCCCATCTGGCTTCCCCTAAAACATACCTATGGAGTGACTGAAAAAGGTAGAAAAGAAGCTTTCTTTAATCTAATTTCCTACTTACCAAGACATATTTTGATTTATATCTAGAGGGAATATGTCCTCCTTGGTAACTACATCTTCCATGTGTCTGTGCAAAAAACAAAGGAAGAAAAATCATTACCTAACTTAGACTCTGGTTGTAGGGGGACTCTGTACACAGTGAATCTATTGTAAGATGTGCACAAATTTTCAAGATAAAGCCAGATCACTGGAAGATGTGAGCAGGAGACCAGAAAAAAAAAAGGAAATGGGCATGGAACCAAGTTGTCCCATAGCTGTGTCTGTAAAGGCAATTAGGTGGGCACAATGGATAGAGTACTGGGTCTGAGTCTAGAAGACCTGATTTTAAATTCAACCTCAGAAACTTACCAGTGTAATACTAAGCAAATTACTTAACATCTGTTTGCCTCAATTTCTTCAACTGTAATACTGGGAATTACTTATTCCTAGTTAAGGATTATTATTCTTACCTGGTGATAATAATAGCATCTGCTTCCAAAGGTTGTTGTAAGGATCAAATGAGATAATAATTATAAGGTGCTTAGTACAAGACAAATAACATAAATAAATAAACGGACAAATAAAACGAATCCTTACTTCCTTTTTAACAAGTGGTTTTCCACCTTTCCTCTTCTCTTTTCTGTGTCAGAATGTAATAGCTACAGGGGTCTTCCCAGACAGAGTTTCTATCCTTAAGAAACAAGTTGCAAGATTTTAATGTTTCACAGATTCTATAGTGAGATTGAATATTTTTCAGGCTCTGAAACTACTGGGATAAAACCAGAATGAACTCTCCTCTTCCCTCCATTGCTACAGGTGTTTGTGCTGGCATCAAGTGCAGATGAGGAATGCAGGGGGTGGGGGTAATACTTTAAAATGCTTGTTGTTCCAGTTTAACCAGTTGATGGTGATAAACGAGCATAAAGAGTGGCACTGGAAGGACTTCCTACTAATGTTTTCTGGAAGTTTGGATAATTTTTCAAGGTGAGAGATGGGAGAAGGTGAGAACATCTCCTTGATCCTCAATTTTTTCTTTTCTGTCTTGCATTCTATTTTAAATAATTTTGAAAAGTATTTAAAATATTTTTTCCTCTCTAGATTGTACTTTTTACCCTTCCAGACTTATTTTATAATGCCCCAGAAACCTCTTTATCCTGGAAGCTTTTTCCACCCTTGGATTTCACACACTAACACATTAGTAAGTAGCACCTTCGGCTCTTGTGGACTCTCTGATTTTCTGGTTCTTCTCAGAATCTCCATTTTAAGGAGAGCACTTAGGTTGATCATGTCTTCATTCTTTTCAATTCCCCTGGATCTCCTCAATATAGTTTCACAGAATCAAATGGTCGATCAAATAATCAGTCAAATGATGATTGCTATTTTATAAGTATAACTTGATCCCATCCCTTCCCATCTTCACTGGCAGAAAGCCCCTAATTATTTTGCATATCTTCAGAAGTCTAGCTGTTCATTTACTTGCTTGTTTATCAAAAATCTAATATTTGATGCTTTCCTATGACTTCTTCACTGACAATCCTTAACAAATTTTCATTGGACTTAAGCATACAGTTAAGCTATCATCCTAGATTTCTCCTTCCTTTCATATAGCCAAACTCCTAGAAAAACTTGTCTATACTTGTTGCTTCTACTTATTCTTCTCTCACAATTTATCAGTTCTTTAATTGGTTTCCAATTTTGCTTTCAATCTCATCATTCAGTTGAAACTGTTCTTTCCAGATTTACTGTAGCAATTACTATGTTTGCAGTGGTTCTCCAGTAGCCTTGGAGGAAGAGGATACTGTCTAGTCTGTCATTAGTGCAAGTCTCCATTGATTGTGCTCCCTCAATTTTGGGGTCCCCTATATCTCAGTACTATTTAACTGTTTTGTAGTCAGGTTAGCTTTTATATTACATCAGTCAATGCAATGTTTTCTTACCTGATAAAGGTGTCAAGGCATGGCATCTTGTTAGTTTCTTCATGGTGGTGATGAGCTGGTTGGGTGTAGTTGGCAGAGAGGGAGTGGAATTGCTCCCTGGGGTGCAGGGAAGGGCACTGATGGGGATCAGTTTTGCCTTAGTCCCACCCTCTGTGGAAGTTATAGGCTGTCCTGCCTTGCTGAGCTATGTTAAATTAGATTAAGTGAGATTAAGTTTCCCCTATAAATCTCTTCATGACTCACACCATCTTTGCTGAACCCCTTTGGGTCAATCCGCCATGACACTGTCTCATGGTGACTTTTCCCTCTCCCCTCTCCAATCCATGCAGTGTCTCTCCTTTCATCCCACTATGCCTTATGGTGTCTCTCCTCTCAATCCCCGACCATTCCTCATGGTGCCTTTCTCCCTCTTATAGCTAACTAACTTTTTAAGGGTGCTAAACTCCTCTATGCATTTGGCCTGCCAACTAAGGGAATGCTCCAATCTCCTGGGTTCTTCTCTTTCTCCTGGTTAATTGTGAATTCCACTAGGGAACTTATCTTTTCCATCATTAATTATTAAAACCCCTTTCTTTGCTATACGTTCTCCCACTTCTATTTCATAGTTACCATTCCTAGGGTCTATTTTACCCCTTTATTTGTCTGTAATTTCTTCTTCTAAAGAGGTTGGCCATTGTGAATTCTTCACACGAGTGAATCTCAACACTTGGTGTCTACAATTTCATTATTTGGTACTGAATCCCAAACACATCATTTGGAAATAGGAATTGCTCTTCTAAATCACATCATTCCATACCTACATAAAACATACCAGTGGGACGAGTGAGGTGATAGATTGACTCAACTGATTCAAAACAGCAAAAATTCAAATAGTACAGCTCAACTCTGTCACACAGCTTCAGACCAAGTAGCAATTGGAAATCCAACAAAACAATGAGCTATTTTTCCAGCCCAAGATTTCAGATTTAGCCCATAGGCAAGTAACTAAATAGGAAACTGTTTATTCAATTCATCTTGTAGCAAAGTTTCATTAGTTATGGACTCTAAACTGTGTACTCTTAAAACTTCTCTTTGTTGATTATTTCCCATTTATTAAATTTGCACAGAGCATGAGATATAGACAAATGGACATGTGGAAGAAATGAAACAATTTTTAAAAGAACTTAAATCATCATATACATGTACCCATATAACAAATTGGATATTTATCTAGCTCTATCTCTTTTGAACAGAACTATATGCTGTCTTCTCCATTAGACTGTAAATTAGCAGAGTAGGAGCTGTCTTTTTTCTTTCTTTGAATTCTCAGTGCAATAGTTCCAGGCATATTGTAGGTATCTAATAAACACTTGTTGACTAGACTTGACTTGACCATAGGTAAAGTTATGCATTTGTCACACTGAACCTATCAAGTCTTCTAGCTAGCGAGCATAACTTGGAGACAGCAAAAATCCATAGGAGCCTTAACAAGGTAGAAGTCTACCATTATGCTGCCAAACCAGGGTTGGAAACCTGAAAGCTACAACCAGAAGGGCAACAATCAGACTCTGATAAAAATTTGCAGCTCCCCAAACTGAGCCACCCCTGAAGTACAGTATCCCACATTCAGCACAGTGTATCTTTTTACAGCTCCATTTAGTAGCAAGAGAGTAGGAACTAGGGAGGCAGATAGTGGGAAGTAATTCAGCATTACATGAGAAGCAAAACATGAAAAGTAGTGGGAGAAAGGGGCAAAAGGTAAAATAGTAGAGGATTGCAAAAAGACACAGAAGGAAAGAATGTGAAACCAAACAGGGTAATAGCCTGGGAAGGCTCTAAGGAGTGTATAGATTGGAAGTTATCTGAAAATCAGAGGACTGACTGAACATGCAATAGCAGTAAGTTTTGAGCAAAGTTCATTAGTGAAATGGTGAGATGGGTGAAGCCTTTAGGAAGACAGGAAGTGGGGGTGAGAAGACATAGGAAGAGCAAAGTTTATCTGGTGAGTTGTGTGTCTGTATTTCTAAACAATAAAGGTTTATACCATCCTCTTCTGATCCAGGAGTTCTGGATGAAACCTATGTTGCTCTTTTCTGAAGGACCCTGAATATTAGCAGGCTTTAGGAATAAGTATGGCCTGGATGAAAAAAAAAGAAACGATATTTATCAATGAAATAGGAACAAGATGGGATCTCAGAACTGTTTTAATTTGCATTTTTTGCTCATTAGAGAGTTTGAATATTTGGAGGGTTGTTTTTACAGCTAAAAAGAAAAGTTACCATGATATTAGTCTGCATTAAGAGAGGCAAAGCTAGTTTTGTTTGGCTGTATGCATTCATTTTAAGGTTGCTGGTTTGGATTTTTTTTTCCCAGATGGGGGAGATGGGAGAGAAAAAAAATAGGTTTTTGTGCATTGAAAAAGCAAAATTAAAATTTTTTAAAAATAAGATGCATGGCCTCCAGGAATATGGAAATAATAATTCTTCTGTATATACTTTGCCTTTGCCAGACTACTTCTAGAACAGTTTTTAGAATTCATTTCTAGATACAGAGGACAGAATATATGTGGCTGGTGAATTTTCTATAATAACTATCAGTTTTCCAACGTTGTGATTGCATAACTCCCTTTCTTATACTATGTAAAGTCAGTCACTGGAACAGTTTGAGTTTTTAGGTTTTAACTTTGCTCAATCTTTGACTAATGTGCTCAACCAGCCCTGCAGTAGAAGGGAGGACCATTTGGGACTAATTCCATCTTCTGAAGACTATTCTGATCATTTGATGCTTTAATGGGAAGAAGCTGAGGTAACATTAATTCCATCTCCTCATTGAAAGATTTATAAATCAAGAGTGTTTTACCCTTAATATGTAAATTATTTTACTCCAGTCTTTAAAAGCAGATTACAGCAGTTAGAATTTGGCCCATGATCCACTACACCACCTTGGTGTACCAATAAGCTCCTATTGTCTTATTTCATATGAGTTTGCCTTCAACTAACCAGGGTAAGACTTGAACCTGAATTTTCTTTAAACGATTTTACCAATCATCAGGGCATCCATCACTCCCATGGCTAGCACTGGGTCTGTCTTCACACTGCAGCCAAAACTAAGATTTTTGTCTGAGTTGGAGTAGACGTTCTCAGGAATTAGTCAGCTATGAAGTGGCTAGAGAATTAAACTCCCTAAATTCAGGAACAATATGGAGAAATAGGTACCAGATAAAAATTTTGATTCTTTCTCATTTATGCACAAAGAAAGAGAGGCATGCAGAAGAGGCAGGGGTGAGTAATGGGCTTGCCCGGCAGAAAAGTGTTGGCAAAAGACAAGAAGATACTAGTAACCATGTGGGATTGGGAAGGAGAAGGCCTTCTATTGACTCCTATTTATACAAGCTATGAAAGCCTGGGACTATTTTCTTGGGATAGAAAAACCTGCCAGGTGATGTCTGCAATTGAAAGGTTAGAGCCCAGTTCGGATAATTGTGGAAACAAATTTGGCCAGATAAATATGGGATCTTTGATTACTGCTACCTGTGCTTGTTAAAAAATGGACTTGAAAACCTAGAGTCAATGATTTCAGAAAAGCCAGGAAAAATTTACATGAACTGATACTGAAAGAAGTGAGCAGAACCTAAAGAACAAATTGTACAAAATAACAGCAAGATCATGTGATGATCAACTATGATAGACTTAGCTCTTCTTAGCAGTACAGCCATCCAAGACAATTCCAATAGACTTGGGATGGAAAATGCTATTCATATCCACAGAGAAAACTATGGAGACTGAATGCAGATTGAAGCATACTGTTTTCACCTTTTTTGTTTGTTTGCTTTTTCTTTCTTGTGGTTTTTCCCTTTTGTTCTGATTTTTCTTCCAAAACATGACCAATATGGAAATATGCTTAAAATGATTGTGCATGTATAACTCATATTAGATTGTTTGCTATTTTGAGGAGATTGGTAAGGCATGAGGGAGAAAATGTTTGGAACTCAAAGGCTTACAAAAATGAATGTTGAAAACTATCTTTACATGTAATTAGAAACATAAAGTACTATTAAGAAAAAAAGAAAAGAAAAGCTAGAGCCAAGGATTTTTAAAAAGATACCATGGAACTCTTAAGAAACCACTTTTGTAGGGAACAATCAAAGAAGAAGGAAGTAAAGATTTGGGGGGCCCAGGAAAGGGATGATGAAGGCAGTGAGGTAGGCTTGATGGGGCTTCTGCTTGACAAATTCTCTAATATGTACAAGGTCTTTTCGCCTTAGAGAACTTTGAAGAATGTCTCATCACCCATTAAAAAAACAAAAAACAAAAAACAAAACCTGCTGAGAGACAGCCCAGAAAGGGAGCCTAAAGGGTGGAATTTCAAAATAGTTCTTCCAGTTGTGAGTGATATTAAGCACGGATTCTCACAGACTTTTGATAAGGCTTTCAGTGGGATATAGAGGGGAAACATTCTGAGATTCTTTCTTTCTCTGCCTTCACAATCTCGGTCAGATTGGAAATTGCAGAAATAAAGACAGACAAGATAAAGAAGGAAATCTTTTCCCCAATTTGTAGAAATTTACAGCATTGCAAAATTAATTAGAGACTAAAAATTGTAATTGAAATGTATTATCTTCATTATGAATTTCCAAATGATGGTAATTGCTAAATTATGGAGGTTTGCTGCTAGGATTAAGATTAAGTGCAAACAGCACACACCTTTCTCTCCTTCCTGAAAGGTGATAGATGTATCTGTTCTAGTAGAAATTGATTCTACCTACTTAGAAAATAAACAGAATTGTACTAGTATGAAATGATTAAACAAAATTCAAATGTTTAGGTAAACTGGTAGCTAAGTCATCTAAATTAAAATAGACTAAGCAGTGAAATGTTAATCTGGAATGTGATTAAAAAATAAGATGAAATGGACTCAAGAAAATAATGTATGTAAGAAATTAGGAATGAGTTTAAAAATGAAAGGCTAGTTTCAAATCTGATAGGCTTTAATCAAAGTGTATTGGAAAAACATAAGAGGAAGAAAGTTTAAGAAGAGGTTTAACAAAGACTTACATGAACTAATGCTAAGTGAAGTGAGTAGAACCAAGGAAATGTTGTATACAGAAACAATAAGATTACGTAATGATCAACTGTGATGGATTTGGCTCTTTTCAATAATGAAATAATTCAAGGCAATTCCAATAGATTTGTAATAGAAAAAGCCATCCACATCCATGGAGAGGACTATGGAGACTGAATGTAGATCACAGGATGGTTATTTTTACCTTTTTTGTTGTTTTTGTTGTTTGTTGACTTGTTTTTTTTTTCCTCATTTTTTCCCTTTTTTGATCTGATTTTTGTTTTACAGCAAGATAAATGTAGAAATATGTTCAGAAGAATTATATATATTTATTTAACCTATATTGGATTATTTGCTGTCTAAGGGAGGAGGAGGAGAGGGAGAAAAATTTGGAGCACAAGGTTTTGCAAGGGTAAATGTTTAAAACTATCTGCATATATTTTGAAAAATAGAACTCTATTATTTTTTTTTTGCTGAGGCAATTGGGGTTAAGTGTCTATTATTATTTTTAAAAAATAAAATAATCTAAGCACAGAACACTCCTCTATCTTCTAAAAAGGAGAATCAGGTCTCTCCATTCCATGTCATAACAAACTTCAGAAGCAGGATCATCATTAAGCAAAGACTGTTGTCTATACTTCTAAGAACTGGGCCTCCATTAGACTTCTGCATTTGTCCCATTCCAGGTATCCTCACTGACCAAGATTGCTTTAGATTTGTGAAATGCCTGTAGCCTTTCCATTCCACACAGTATCCACTACTCCTACCTCATTCTCCTGTCCAATATCTGGCATCTCAGGGATTACTTCACAAATCCCAGGGATTTCTAGAGGAACATAGAAATCTACATTAGGCCTCCAAAGAACTTTTTTTAATTAAAAATTATAATAGACAAAAATAGACACATTCAATAATATTTGAATGAAGAGATTTTGAAGGTAAGTGACTCAAATGGACTGAGTATCACACCTGAGTTCAAATCTGATCTCAGTTACTTACTAGTGACCCTGAGGAAATCATTTAACCTCCATCTGTTTTGATTTCCTTATCTGCAAAATGGGGATAATAATAGAATCTATCTTCCAGTGTTGTGATGAGGATTAAATGATATAACATTTGTAAATCACTTTGCAAAACTTAAAGTTCTATATTTGTTAGCAATAGTTATTGTTTACAACAAAAAGCAATGCTTCTAAAATAAAAAAGAGAAGCCACAGGGAGAGGGGATCTGAATTTTTGCCAGAAGACTTCTGATAGGGGCAGCTAGGTGGTACAGTGGATAGAGCACCAGCCCTGAAGTCAGGAGGACCTGAGTTCAAATTTGGTCTCAGACACTTAATACTTCCTAGTTGTGTGACCCTGACCAAGTCACTTAACTCCAATTGCCTCAGCAAAAAACCCCCAAAAAACCAAAACCAAAACCAAAAAAACTATGTTCTAGAAGTTGTCTGGCAAAGGCAAAGTATATACAGAAGAATTATTATTTCCATATTCCTGGAAGCTATGCACCTTATTGAAAAAAATTTAATTTTGCTTTTTCAATGCACAAAAACCTATTTTTATCTCTCCCATCTCCTCCATCTGGAAAAAAAATCCAAACCAGCAACCTTAAAATGAATGCATACAGCCAAACAAAACTAGCTTTGCCTATCTTAATGCAGACCAATATCATGGTAACTTTTCTTTTTAGCTGCAAAATCACAATGTTGATCCATCTTGGACTTGCAGACCACTAAAACCCCAGATCTATTTCAGAGCAACTGCTGTCTAATTATTCCTCTTCTATACTTGTAAAGTTTATTTTTTTTGTACCCAAGTGCAAGACCTTACATTTATCCCTAATGAATTCCATCTTAATAAATTTGGCTCAATGTTCTAGCTTGACAAGTTCATTTTGGATCCTGATTTTGTCATCTAATATATTAACTATCTCTCCTAAACTTATTTCATCTTCAGATATAATTTATATATAATCTATATCTTTAATCAAGCCATTGATAAGATTGGTAAATGGCATAGGACCAAACATAGATCTCTTGGTTTTTCTATTGGGAACCACCTGTAAAATTGTCATTGAACTATTAACAACTTTTTGAGTCAGCTCATCCATCCAGGTCTAAACACATTTGATTGTTTTTGTCATCCAATCTATGTCTCTTCATCATTTCTACAGTTTTCTTAAGGCTCAAATTTGTAAGATGCTTTAGTTTAATATATTACAACTGTTATGTAATTGAAAAAGTAAGCTACTTAAATACTGCCTTTCTTTCATGACACTAACTTCTCAGCCATTACTGCCAGTGATAAAATACCCTTTCATCCCAGCCACATACTTGTTAAAACCTAAGGGATAGATTATAAAATACAAGAAGTTTTTCCT
The DNA here is from genome assembly GCA_023553655.1 of Myrmecobius fasciatus. NCBI lineage: Eukaryota > Metazoa > Chordata > Mammalia > Dasyuromorphia > Myrmecobiidae > Myrmecobius > Myrmecobius fasciatus. Next base: position 106,337 of record JAJPUD010003446.1, read on the forward strand.
TCATAGTTTGCATTAGCCACTTTTCCAAGCTCAAAGCTGAAATGAGGACTTTTCCTCATATATATTACTCCTTGATCAATAAAGCTTATTATTTCAGTTCTTAAATAAAGGTTTCAATTCAACTCAGCACTTATTCAACCAGGTGTCTGGGTCTAAGGTTTATTGATATAGGAAAACAATCTTTGAGGAACTTATGATAGGGGAGTTTGCTTTGGAAATACGCACCTGGTGTTTGTTCTTTGGTAGTTGCATTTGGTTTGCCTAATGATATGCCCTTCTGTCTCTAACTTAAATCATACTGGTTATGTTTGTATCTTTGTCTAATATTCTGATTTTTTTAATCCTTCCCCATATTTGGGAGAATAAGTATTAGGAGAAGGATGCTGGGATCTAAAGCTTAGTTTATCTCCTATGAGACATATGTGATACACTCCGCCAACCCAGCAGAATTGGTGACTGTTCATATATGGCTACCAAACCAGTGAATAGGATTTCATGGTAAGTTATGTGGGGAGATGAAGAGATGAGGGAGAGAGACAGACAGACACAGAGAGAGACAGAGCCAGAGACAGACAGAGAGAGACTCATCACATTACTGATAGCCTCTTGTCCTACCTCAAACAGGAATGTCATATCTTTCAAACATATTTTTGCCTTGGCTGAGCACTCTATGACTTATTGGCCAGTCTCTCATTATAAGGTCATAAATTTATAGTTGAAAGGTACCTTAGAGGTCATCTAGTTGAACTATCATTCTAAATCTTTCCTTTCCTTCTAGACAAATGCCTAAAAAAAGTCTTTATTCAGGGTATCCCAAAAATCATAGTACAGTTTAAAGGTATTGAAGCTCAAAACTGCACTAAGACTTCAGGACACTGTACTGTTGCCTTTCACTAACTTTTCAACCCTTTCAGTTTGGTTTATAACCTTGTTTCTCATCAAAAATAGCTCTGCAAAATTACTGATGATCTCCAAATGATCAGATCAAAGCACCTGTTAAGTAAGTGCCTTTAATGTTCCAGGTACTGTGTTAAGCACTAAGGAGACAAAACAAGAAAACAAGATAGTCTTTCTTCTCCAAAAGCTTATATTCTAATGGGAGTAAGACAGCATATAAAGCAGAGCAAGAAAAAAGAGGTGGGTGGGGCAATGTATATGGCAGCATGGTTTGGTAATAACCAGGAAATGGCTGGGGAGGCTTGGCTTTGGACAAGATATGATGAATGTTATCAGAGTTCAAGATGGTCTTGGTATCAAAGTCCAAGATTATGCCTTTCACTCAGTCCTCATTCCCTTTATAGCACTTAGCACTATCTCCCTCTCCTCCTGGATATTCTTTGCTTTTTGGGTTTTTAATAACACTACTTTCTCTTCATTTTCTTACTTTTTTGAGTTATCCTCACTATACTTTGCTAGATCATCATTTAATATTCAGTCCTTTAAAATATATACATACACATATTTGCTGAGGCAACATTGGGGTTAAGTGACTTGCCCAGGATCACACAGCTAGGGAATGTTAAGTGTCTGAAGTCAGGTTTGAACTCAGGTCCTCCTGACTTCAGGGCTGGTGCTCTATCCACTGCACCATCTAGCTGCCCCACTCCATATATTTTAAGGGTCATTTAAGTAGAAATTTATTTTTTGAGGGTACACCATTTTTCTAATCACTCTGGTTTGTACTCTCAGAGTCCTTCTCCCTCATCAGCTGCCAAGTCTCCTTTCTACCTCCACAACATTTCTCATTTCTCTCCTCTTCTCTCTCTCTCTTTTTTAAATTATGTATATTTATTTTTTTAATTAAAGCTTTTTATTTGCATAACATATGTATGGGTAGTTCCTCAACATTGATCTTTACAAAGCTTTCCGATACAAATTTTCCCCCCAGTCCCCTCCCCTCCCCTAGATGGCAGGAAGTCCACAACATGTTAATTATATTAAAATACTTGACAAGTCGAATATATGTATACATATTTCCATACTTATCTTGCTGTGCAAGAACAATCGTATCTACATGAACAAAAAAATCTGAGAAAGGAAACCCAATGCAAGCAAACATCGATAGAGAGCATGAAAATGTTATGTTGTGGTCCACATTTCATATCCCTCTCTCTGGGTGCATATGGCTTTCTTCACTGAACAATTGGAACTGGTTTGAGACATTTCATTGTTGCAGAGACCTATGTCCATCAGAATTGATCATCATATAGTATTGTTGTTGCCGTGTATAATGATCTCCTGGTTCTGCTCATTTTACTCAGCATCAGTTCATGCAAGTCTCTCCAGGTCTCTCTGAAATCATCCTGCTGGTCGTTTGTTACAGAACAATTATATTCCATAACATTCATATGCCATAATTTATTCAGCCATTCTCCAATTGATGAGTATCTGTTCAATTTCGAGTTTCTAGCCACTACAAAAAGGGCTGCCACAAACATTCTTGCACATGTGGGTCCCTTTCCCTCCTTTAAGATCTCTTTGGGATATAAGCCCAATAGAAACACTGCTGGGTTAAAGAGTATGCATAGTTTGATAACTTTTTGAGCATAGCTCCAAATTGCTCTCCAGAATTGTTGGATCCATTCACAGTTCCACCAACAATGTATTAGTGTCCCAGTTTTCCCACATCCCCTCCAACATTCGTCATTACCTTTTCCTGTCATTTTAGCCAATCTGACAGGTGTGTAGTGGTACCTCAGAGTTGTCTTAATTTGCATTTCTCTGATCAATAGTGATTTGGAGCAACTTTTCATATGACTAGAAATAGTTTTAGTTTCATCATCTGAAAATTGTCTATTCATATCCCTTGACCGTTTATCTATTGAAGAGTGGCTTGAATTCTTATAAATGTGAGACAATTCTCTATATATTTTAGAAATGAGGCCTTTATCAGAACCATTAAATGTAAAAATTTGTCTATCTTCTCTCTACTCATAAAGCTACCACTCTGGTTCAGGCTCTCGTCACTTTTTACTTGGACTAGTACAATAGATTCCTAATTTTTCTCTCAACCGTAAATCTCTTTCCTCTTTACTTCAGCTTCCACAAACTGCCAAAGGGAAATCACTTAAAGTTCAGGTTTTATCTTCTCACTCTCCTACTTTCTTTGGTGGTTCTCTATTTCTTCTAGAATCAAATGTACGCTCCTTTGTTGGAATTCACAAACTCTTTACAACTTGGCTCCTACTTACCCTTCCAGCTTTGTTATGCACTATTTCCTTCATTAATATCTCAAACAGAATACCATATCTCTTATTTTTCTAACTTTGCATTAATTGTTCCCCATATCTGGGATGAACAACTTCCTCTTAACCTCTGCCTCCTAGAATCCCTCGTGTTTTTTAAAGCTCAATTCAATTATTACCTTCTACATGAAGCCTTTCCTGATCCCTCTAGCATAAACCTAAGTTTTCAAATTTTTTTATATCATGGATTCATTTGGCTATCTGGTGAAGTCCATGAATACATCCTTTTTAAAAATAATGCTTTTAAAAGCATAAAATAAATTATACCACATTACAAGGGAAAATAATTATAACAAAATTCAATTATGGAAATATTTTAAAAAAACAAATCGACAGACTACAGGTTAAAAACTTCTATTCTAGCAACTAGTTTCTTGTTTCTCCTTTTCTAAATTACCTTATTGTATATTTTGTATTGCTTCTATAACTACCTATCTAATTCCGGAAAGGTAAGACACTAAACTGCTGGTTAAAAATTCTTCCAGGATTCCCTGTAGTACATTGAAGAATCTAAATAGAGTTCTAGACAAAACATCTCCAAGAATCTTTACTGGGACACAAAAAATGTCAATTCAAAGGACAATTTAAATAGAATTCCTAACTCAGTGAATAATAAGACAAGCATAATTAATTCAAAAAGAAATAAAATAAAGTCAGATGATTTCTAAACAAGAATAGGACTCCCCAAAGGGATTAGTAACTCAGGGATTTAGTTAATTACTCAAAAATCAGATGAAGTCTCCATATTTAGAACAGAGATCCTGCTTGGCTGAATTTAACCAGAGCTAGTGACATTCACCATTCCACGTTATTTACCCATCCATTGTGGTTTCTTTCAGTTTTGTCCCAAGTCCAACCTCTAGCAGTCCAACCTGTGACAGGCCTATTATTCTCACATTTTTTGTTTTGCTAACTCTTATACAGTCATTCTAGGGAAAGTTTCAAATTATAGAGATAGTTATGGGTCTCCCCAAGAAGGAAAGTAAAGGAGATACTCGGGTAAATTATTTATTCCTACAGAGAAAGTAATGTTAAACCTAGAGAAAATAGTGTGTATTAACAGAATGATTAGAACAATATTCAATAATTTATGACTATAGTTGTGTGATTAGTTATGAAGTTAATATTTTAAGCCTCATCAGGGCATCATAGAGCTTTAAAATACTGTTAACTAGGCATTTCACATTTTACCTTGCCAGAGAATATCTTTATATGTTCCATATAACATACATTATATCTACATGTGTGTTTGTCTTCTTTAATATAAGTTCTTTAAGAATAGAGAAAGTTTCACCTTTATCTTTGATTTCCAGCACCTAGACCCACAGTAGGTGCTTAATTAATCCTTATTGATTGATTCATATTCTTGTGAAGGAAGTACTCTTCTTGAAATCCGCTTTAGGTCACTTACTTTTGGTTATAGAATATTGCTGACATATTTTGACCAGCAATGGGAACATGGGACTTTAGTAATAATGAGGATTTTATATCAAGATAATGATTATGATAATTTTTATTATATTATGTTAATATAAAGCTCTATAGTTTAGAGAAAATATGATACAGTCTAAAGCAGATATGATGTGTATATAGTAGAATTTAAACTCTCTGAATAAAAAGACTCTTTTTTTGTTGCCTTTGTAACCCAGGACCTATTTGATACATAGTAGGAGCCTAGTATACAGTAGGAGCTTAGTTTTATTGAATCAAATGAATATGGAATAAACTATACTGGACTAGAATCAGGAGAGAACTGAGAATTCTGCCACCTTTTTAGATGCTGAATATTGTTACTACTGAGCTTCAGCTTTCTGATCTGTAAAATGGGGATGATGCCTACAATAGCCACTTCACAAATGTGTGGGGGATTGTCATATGGAATGAGGATTAGTATTATTCAATATGACCCCAGAAAGAAGAAGCAGGACCATTAAGTAGAAAGAAAGTTATAAGGAAGACAAATTTTTATTCATAATGGAAAAATTTCCTAACAATTAGAGCTGTTCAAAAACTGTGTGAACTGAGATAGTGGATAATCTCATGCAATAATATAGATCAAAGATGGATCTCTAGATCAATAGATGAAACACTGAAAGCATATAATGTTATAAAAGAAATTTATGTTTCTAGATTAACCAGATGACCTTTAGGGTACCTAAAGTAATTACTATTTCTCTTTGTTACCATGGGAATACACTCATGAGAAAAGGAGGGAAGAAAGGCAGTTGTTCTCTGTAATAGAAACCTTTACACTATTACTCTTTTGTCCAAAGATAAACTTGTGTATCTAAATGGTAGGAGGTATGTGCAGAGGGGATATTTTTATGGCATGAAGTTCTGATATACAAAACATATGATTTGAAATTGCTATGATCAAAAACATGTGCAGTGACAAAGATAGAATAGTTATTTACATAGGATGATATAAAAGTTTTTAGCTACACTGAAATACCAAATGAATTCATAGGGGAAATTTTTGACCTAACTGTGAAAGAAACAGTATTATTTTAAAATAATATTTTTCCACTTGAACACAAAAACAATTTTTAACATTTATTTTTCAAAATTTTGAGTTCCAACTTCTCTACCTCCCTCCTTTCCTTCACTACTCACTGAGATAGTAGACAATTTGATATAGGTTATACATGTGCAACCATGCAAAACATTTCCAAATTAATCATGTTATAAAAGAAAAGATCAAAAAATGTGAAAAAAATAAAATGAAAAATAGTATGCTTTGATTTATTTTCAAAATTCATCAATCCTTTCTCTAGAAGTGAACAGATTTTTTTATCATGAGTTTTGTCTTGGATCACTGTATTGCTGAGAATAGGTAAGTCACTAACAGTTGATCTAAATTTCTTTCTATTTCTTGCTGTTCTTATAGCTGGTAATCATATATAATTTATGTGGCATTATTTCATATCCTGAAACTTTGATAAAGTTAATTATTTCAATTAGTTTTCAAGATAATTCTCTAGGATTCTCTTATATCATCATACCATCTACAAAGAATGATAGTTTTGTATCCTCATTGCTTATTTTAATTCCTTTCATTCTTTTTTCTTCTCTTATTGTTACATCTAATATTTCTAGTATGATATCAAATAAGAATGGTGGTAATGGACATCCTTGCTTCACCCCTGATCTTAATTGGAAAGCTTCTTGCTTATCTCATTACAAATAATGTTGCTGATGTTTTTTAGATATATTTCATTTTAAGGAAAGCTCCATTTATACCTATGTTTGAATATTTTTTCTGAGGGGGAGGCAAGGCAATTAGGGTTAAATGACTTACCCAGTGTTACATAGAAAGTGTCAGGTGTCTGAGCTTAGATTTGAACTGAGGTCCTCCCAACTCTAAGGTTGGTATTGTATCTACTATACTACCTACCTGCTCCTACTTTCTAGGGTTTTTAATAGAAATAGGTGTTGTATTTTGTCAAAAGTTTTTCTGCCTCTATTGAGATAATCATGATTTTTGCTGTTTTTGTTATTGAGATAGTCAATTATGCTGATAGTTTTCCTAATATTAAACTAGTCCTGTGGGGCAGCTAGGTGGCACAGTGGATAGAGCATCAGCTCTAAAGTCAGGATCTGGTCTCAGACACTTAACATTTCCTACCTGTGTGACCCCGGGCAAGTCACTTAACCCCATTGCCTCAGCCAAAAAAAAAAAAAAAAAAAAGTCCTGCATCCCTAGTATAAATTGTATCTTGTAGTTGTTGTAGTGTATGATCTTTATTATATATTGCTGTAATCTCCTTACTAGTATTTTATTGAAAAGTTTTGCATAGATCCCTATTAGGGAAATTGGTCTAGATTTTTTTTTTCTTCTGTTTTGGGTCTTCCTGGTTTTGATTTTAGCACCACATTTGTGCTGTAAAAGGAATTTGGGATTATTCTTTAAATGTTTGGAAGAATTACTTGTGAATCTATCTGGCCACCATATCTGTTATAAAAGGAATTTAGTAGGACTCCTTCTTTCCCTATTTTCCCCAATAGTTTATATAATATTAGGATTAGCTATTATTTGAATATTTTGGGAGAATTCACTTGTGAATCTTATCTAGTTGTGGGAATTTTCTCTTAGGAATTCATTGATGGCTTGTTCAATTTCTTTTTCTGAGATTGGGTTACTTAAGTATTCTATTTCCACTTCTGTTGATTTTCTGTTTTTACAAATTTCACTTAATCACATTTATTAGCATGTAATTTGAGAAAATAACTACTAATAATTGCTTTAATTTCTTCTTGATTTGTGGTGAATTTACTCTTTTCATTTTTGATACTCATAATTGGTTTTCTTCCATTTAAAGAATATTAATCAATGGTTTACCTATTTTTTTTGTTTTTTTTTCCATAAATTCACCTAGTTTTGTTTATTAGTTCAATTTTTTTAGTTTAAATTTTATTAATCTATACTTTGACTTTTCAGGATTTCCAATTTGGTATTTAATTGGGAATTTTAAATTTTTTTTATTTTTCTAGGGATTTTTTTTTACTTGCATGTCCAATCCATTGATCTGCTCTTTCTCTATTTTATTAATGTAAGCATTTAGATATATGTTTTCCCCAAATACTGCTTTGACTACATCCCATAAATGTTGGTATGTTGTCTCAGTGTTATTTTATTTAATGTAATTGATAGTCGCTATGATTTATTTTTTGACTCACTTATTCTTTAGGATTAGATTTCTACTCCAGATGGAGAGAGCCATCTACATCCAGAAAGAGGACTGTGGGCACTGAATATAAATCACAATATAGTATTTTCACTTTTTGTTGTATTTGCTTGATTTTTTTCTTCTTTCTCATTTAAAAAAATTATTTTATTTTTTTATTTTTGATCTAATTTTTCTTGTGCAGCATGATAAATTTGGAAATACGTATAAAAGAAGTGCACATGTTTAACATATATTGGATTACTAGAGTAGAGAGGATGGGGTAAGAGAGGGAGAAAAATTTGGAACACAGGGTTTTGCAAGAGTGAATGTTGAAAACTATCTTTGCATGTATTTTGAAAATAAAAAGCTATTATATACAAAAGGAAAAAATAAAGAAAACATGAAGTAATTTAAAACAAATTTTAATCTATCTTTCCATGGCCCTTTATTGAATATAATTTTATTGCATTATAATCTAAAAATTATACATTAAACATTTCCATTTTTCTGTTTGATTCTGAGATTTTTCTGTTCTAATACATGGTCAATTTTTGTTTATTTGCCATATTCCATTGAGAAAAAGGTATATTCTTTTCTATTTGCAATGAATTTTCTCCAGAGGTCTATCATACCCAATTTTTCTAAAATCCTATTCATGTCATTAACTTCTTTCTTCTTTATTTTTTGGTTACATCTAGTTAGTTCTGAGGGGGCAAAATTGAGGTCCCTCACTAATATAGTCTTTACTATTTCCTCCTATAACTAATTTAACTTCTTTAAAAATTTACATTATTTGTTTTATATATATATATATACATATATATATATATATATATTTAGTATTGATATTACTTCATTGTCTCTCATACCTTTTAGCAAGATATAGTTTCCTTTCTTATTGTTTTTAATTAGTTTTTTCTTTTTCTTTTCTTTTCTTTTTTGCTTTTGCTTTATTTAACATTATAAGGGCTACTCCTGCTTTGTTGTTACTGTTGTTCCCTTCAGCTGAAGTATAATATATTCTTTTCCAGTCTTTTATCTTTACTCCGTGTTTCTTGTAAACATATTGTAAGCTTCTAGTTTTTAATCCACTCCCATTTTATGGGTGAGTTCATGCCATTCACATTCACAGTTATAATTATTAGCTGTGCATTTCCCTACATTCTATTTTTCCTCCTCTTAATCCTTCTCTCTTTCTTCTTTCACCCTTTCCCTTCTCACAAGTGTTTTGTTTCTGACTACTGCCTCCCTCAATTTGCCTTCCTTTTTATCAGTTCCACCCCTTTTTTATCCCTTTATCTTCCTACTTTCATGTAGAGTAAAATAGCTTTTTTTAAAATCACAATGAATGGGTATATTATTCTATTTTTGAGCCAATTTTAATGAGAGTAAGGTTCAAACATTGTTCACTTGTGCTCAACCCCAATCTTCCCATCCCTTGTAATAGTTCTTTCTGCTTCTTTTATGTGAGATAATCTACTCCATGAGATTTCTCTCTTCTTTCTTCTCCTACTGGCTCCCTCTTTTTCACCTGTTATTATTATTACTATTATTGAAGATCATTCCATCATGGTCAACTCACTCTCATGCCTCCTATTTATGGATACTCCTTCTAATAGCTCTAATAGTGATAACATTCTTAAGCTTTACAAATACAAATTCATGTTGGAATATAGTTTCACCCTTTTGAATATTTTATGTTTCATCTTTCCTGTTTATGTTTCTCTTGAGTCTTGTATTTGAAAACAAATTTTCAGTTCAGCTCTGGTCTTTTTAACAGGAATGCTTGAAAATCCTTATTTCATTAAATATCTAAGTTTTTCCCTTAAAGGACTATACTCAGTTTTCTTGATAGGTGATCGTTGGTGGTACACCTAGCTCTTTTACCCTACAGAATATCATATTCCAAGTCCTCTAATACTTTAATGTAGAAGCTGCTAAATCTTATGTAATCTTGACTGTGACTCCCTGATATTTGAATTGTTCCCTTCTGGCAGCTTGCAAATATTTTCTCTTTGGTTTGGGATCTGAAATTTGCTATAATATTTCTGAGAGTTTCCAGTTTGAGATCCTTTTGAAGAGGTGAATGATGGTTTCTTTTGATTTTGTGCTCTTGCTCTAAAATATCAAGGCAGTTTTTCTTGACAATTTCTTTATGTGTGTGTATATATATATGCATATATATATAACTTTTATGTTCAAAACACATGCATAGATAGTTTTCAACATTCACCCTTGAAAAATCTTATGTTCCAATTTTTTTTCTCACTCTCCTAGATGGCAAGTAATCCAATATATGTTAAACATGTGTAATTGTTCTATACATATTTCCACGATTATCATGCTGCTCAAGAAAAATCAGATCAAAAGGGAAAAAATGAGAAAGAAAACAAAATGCAAGCAAACAACAAAAAAAGTGAAAATACAATGTTGCCATTCACATTCAGTTTCCACAGTCCTCTCTCTGGGTGCAAATGGCTCTCTCCATCACAAGACCATTGTAACTGGCCTGAATTACCCCATTGCTGATGAGAGCCATGTCCACCAGAATGTTCTCCTGGTTCTATTCACTTCCCTTTGCATCAGTTCATGTAAGTCTCTCTAGGCCTTTCTGAAATTATCTTGCTGATCATTTCTTATAGAACAATAATATTCTATAACATTCATATGCCATAACTTATTCAGCCATTCCCCAACTGAGGGGAATTCATTCAGTTTATAGTTCCTTACCATTACAAAAAGGACTGCTACTAACATTTTTGCACATGTGGATCCTTTTCCCTTTTTTATGATCTTTTTGGGATACAGACCAAAAAGTAGAGACACTGCTGGTTCAAAGGATATGCATAGTTGGGTAAACCTTTGTGCATAATTCCATATTGTTCTCCAGAGTGATTGGAACAGTTCATAACTCTACCAATAATGTATTAGCATCCCAGTTTTCCCACAATCCCTCCAACATTCATCATTATCTTTTGCTGTTATCTTAGCCAATTTGAGAGTATGCAGTATTACCTAAGAATTCCCTTAATTTGCATTTCTCTGATCAATAGTGATTTAGAACATTTTTTCATTTGACTAGAAATGGTTTTAATTTCTTCATCTGAAAATTGTTCATGCCCTTTGACCATTTATCAATTGGAGAATGACTTGTATTCTTGTAAATTTGAGTCCTTGATAATTCTTGAATGATGATGTCTAGGTTCTTTTTTTGATCATGATTTCAGATAGTTCCATAATTCTTAAATTATTTTTCCTTGATCTACTTCTAGGCCAGTTTTTTTTTCCTGTGAGATATTTCATATTTTCTTCTATTTTTTCATCCTTTGCAATGTTTTGTTGTTTCTGGATGTCTCATGGAATCATTAGCTTTCACTTGCTGAATTCTAATATTTAAATTTTTTTTTTCTTCTGTGAGCTTTTGTACCTCTATTTCTCAATGAAATATTGTACCTTTTCCCATTTTTTTTGTATTTTCTTAAACAACCTGCTGACTTGTTTGAAAAAATGATTCTCTGATATTATCATTTCTTTCCCTATTTTCCTTTTACCTCTCTTACTTGATTTTTAAAATCCCCTTTGAGCTCTACCAGGAGTTCTTTTTAGGCCTGGCACCAATTCACATTTTTCTTTGAGATTTCACATGTAGCCATTTTGACATTTGTTGTCTTTTTCTGAGTTTAGATCTTGATCTTCCCTGACACCATATTTACTTTTAATGGTCAGGTTTTTTCTCATTTTTTCAAGCCTATTTTTTTACTTTTAATTTTATGTTAAAACTTGTCTCTGCATCTGGGGTAGAGGGAGCAATGTCCCAAGCTTCAGGGGGTGTGTGTGTGTGTGTGTGTGTGTGTGTGTGTGTGCATGCACGTGCTGCTATATTTAGAGCTAGTTCTGGAGCTCTGTAAGTTTTCAGTTCTTCCAAAGTGGTATGATCTAAAGAAAAGTGTGATCCCTGCTTTCCTGGCTTGTGCTCTGGTCTGTGAATGACCACAGACTTCTTTTCTGCCCTGAATCTGTGACCAGGATCCTACTCCACTGTGGCCACAAGCTCTGAGATGTTAGTGTTCTTCCTCACCCTGGGATTCTGACCTAGGTATGTGATCTGGATCCTTGTTTGAGTAATGTAACAGAATCCTGCAGCAAGTGCCAGCAAAGTGTGCCCTGGTATCTTCTGACCAGTTGTCTGTTCTTCTTATAGTTTATGGGCTCTGGGAATCACTGCTGCTGATTCAGTTGTCCACAAGGCTTGCAGTGGCTTGCTGGGGTAGAGCTGCTATTGGCCTACATGGTGGGTTTGAAGGAATCAAGTCCTTACTTTTGGCTTTTATCAGGGTGGATTGTACTGAGTGCAAAGCCTAGCTTCTGGCTTTCTGGGGCACAGCTATTACAGGCTTGTCAAGGCTGCCTGTGGTGCACTACAACCTACTCCTATTTCAGTGAAACAGATCTTTCTTTTGTCTATCTTCTAAATTATCTATTATAAGCAAATTAGAAGAACATAGGATAGTTTACTTCTCAGACCTGTGGAGAAGGAATGAATTTGTGTCCAAAGAACTGGAACTCTTAATCGAACACCAGATAGATAATTTTGACTATATTAAGTTAAAAAGTTTTTGTACAAACAAAACTAATGCAGACAAGATTAGGAGGGAAGCAATAAATTGGGAAATCATCTCTATATTTAAGGGTTCTAATAAAGGCCTCATTTCTAAAATATATAAAGAATTGTCTCATATTTATAAGAATTCAAGCCACTTTCCAATTGATAAATGATCAAAGGATATGAATAGACAATTTTCAGATGATGAAATTAAAACTATTTCTAGTCATATGAAAAGGTGCTTCAAATCACTATTGATCAGAGAAATGCATATGTTTCTCTTGAGTCTTGTATTTGAAAATTAAGACAACTCTGAGGTACCACTACACACCTGTCAGATTGGCTAAAATGACAGGAAAAGATAGTGACGAATGTTGGAGAGAATGTGGGAAAACTAGGACACTGATACATTGTTGATGGAACTGTGAACGGATTCAGCCATTCTGGAGAGCAATTTGGAACTATGCTCAAAAGTTATCAAACTGTGCATACTCTTTGACCCAGCAGTGTTTCTACTGGGCTTATATCCCAAAGAGATCTTAATGGAAGGAAAGAGACCCACATGTGCAAGAATGTGTGTAGCAGCCCTTTTTGTAGTGGCTAGAAACTGGAAACTGAATGGATGCCCATCAATTGGAGAATGGCTGAATAAATTATGGTATATGAATGTTATGGAATATTATTGCTCTGTAAGAAACGACCAGCAGGATGATTTCAGAGAGGCCTGGAGAGACTTGCATGAACTGATGCGCTGAGTGAAATGAGCAGAACCAGGAGATCATTATACACAGCAACAACAAGACTATATGATGATCAATTCTGATGGATATGGCTCTCTTCAACAATGAAATGTTTCAAACTAGTTCCAATTATTCAGTGAAGAAAGCCATATACACCCAGAGAGAGGGATATGAATGTAGACCACAACATAACATTTTCATGCTCTCTCTTGATGTTTGCTTGCATTATGTTTCCCTTCTCAGATTTTTTTTTCTTGTAGATCCGACTTTTCTTGCACAGCAAGATAACTGTAAAAATATGTATACATGTATTTGATTTGTCAAGTATTTTAATATAATTAACATGTAGTAGACTTCCTGCTATCTAGGAGAGGGGTGGGGGCCAGGGGGGAAGAATTTGTAACAGAAAGCTTTCTAAGGGTCAATGTTGAAAAATTATCCATACATATATTTTGCAAATAAAAAGCTTTATATATATATACATATATATATAAAGGAAAAAGAAAAAAAAGAAAAATCTGGGCAGAGGTGGTGGTATACACCTGTATTTCCTGCTGCTATGAATGCTAAGGGTGGTAGATCAGTTTTGCTTGTGAGTTTCAAGCTTCAGTAGGGATAAAAGTCTACTGAGTGTTCATACTAAGTTTATCACCAATAGGGTGAGTCCCTAAGAAGGGATAAGGATGGGCACCAAGGCTACTGACCCAGGTCAGAAACAGAGTAGGCTAAATTATCAGTAGTGATGATCAGTAGATCATGGTGATAAGTGGTGAGATCAGGCCTATGAGTGGCCACTGTCTTTTTAGCTTGGTTGATATAGAAAACAGTCTCAACCTCCCTCTGCAAAAAATGCCTAACCCCTATCCCTTCCTGCAAAAACCCCCCAAACTCAGATACATAGCCTATGACCATATCTAGTTTTTTGTTCTGTTAAATGACCAGGAATTGTGATAAAATCTTTTTGAATTGTGTATTTTTGGGTATATACATGAATCTCTTGAATAGACATATAATCTCTTCAAAGGGGGAAAGGTAAATAAGGTCTTCCATGTGTTGGAGAGAGCAAGTTTGTATATTTATGATGATACCTTTGGAAAGAAATACATTCCTTATTAAAATCTCTACTATGCTACACTTACAGTCATAATTTCTTATGGCAGAATTATTTATTATGTTCACAAAACACAATTTATTCAGTTATTCCTCATTTGATGAATACCTGTTTTCCTCCCGATACTTTGCTACTACAAAAGAAGCTACTGCAGATATTTTTCTTTTTCTTTTTGCTGAAGCAGTTGGGATTAAGTGACTTGTCCAGGGTCACACAGCCAGGATGTGTTCAGTGTCTGAGGTCAGATTTGAACTCAGGTCCTCCTGACTTCAGGGTTGGTGCTCTATCCACTGTGCCACCTAGCTGCTCCTGCAGATATTTTTCAACATATAAGACTTTTTCCTATCTTTGACTTGTAATTTTTCATTGCAAATAAAAATGCATCCACCAAAAGTGCTAAGGAACTGAAGTTATTTGAGGCCTTCAAAGACCTAAATTAGTTGTGTTTCTCTATGTTCTATAACAATAATTACAATATCATTTAATTCAGCAATTTATTGGGAGAGGGAATAAAAAAAAATACTTTGGACAGCTTTTTATGTAATAACAACTTCTTGTTGAGCATACTCACAGTTGTCCATCTTAGCTCCATTAGACCATATAGGAACAAGACCTAAATTCATTCCTCCCTGGTTTGTTAGGCTAAATTCAGTATTGAGAGAATTTGTCTTTAATTAGTGGGATTGGGTTCCTCCTTCATACCCTTTAGCTCCTTAAACCTCCTACTTCAATAAATAGCAGAAAGATTGCTTAACACTTAAGCTATGGAGAGAGGAAAAGAGGTACTCAATGTATAATATACTTCAGGTATAGGACAGTTAATTTACCTCTCTCTTCAAAAGGAATTCTAAATACAGAGTATTCTTGATTTAGCAGAATGAATTTAAAGGATTTAATAACAACTCAAAATAACTGTTACAATATGCTAGGAGGCTGATACATAATAACATTAGAACATAAAGCAGTTTGCATTATTGCTTATTAGGAATCTTACATTTTGCACCGTCCTTGCAACTTTGTTGGTAAAATGGCTAGGTTTAGACCAGTCCTTATTTGTGGCTGATCTCCCTGAAGCAGAATCTAACTAGGGCCTCTAGAACTTTTGAATTCCCAAAGTCATCTCCAGTCCTAAATGCAATACTCTCAGGATAGGTACTTTTTTTTTTACCTATACTCAGTAAAGAACAAGCACAAGAGAGAGGCTTGACTAAGCAGGGAATGTATTTTAGCTTTGATATGCTCATGGCTACATGGCAGACATGGCATATTTGAATTACCATTTTTTGATTCAGCAACCATTTGAAGGCTCTTCATTATCTCATAGAGCAAGCATCTCAATAATGAGTCAAATATGGCTGGAAACCAGCCCCAAAGCTCCCATGAAGTAGACCAGAACCAGTAAGCATAACTATGACCTTACTCTAAGGAATATCCTGTTAAACTCAATTTTAGAAAAGAGAACTGTGAAGAATGGCAGTAAGGGGGAAAAATGAAAGATAAAATTAAAAAGAATAAAATTTGAGGATGAAGATCTTGTGATATTTATCTTTGTATCCAGCTCAGTTCTAGCACAAGGTCTTCTTGCATACAATAAACACTCAACATGCACTGATGTTTAATGAATGAAGAATGCCGATTATTTCAAATCACCTTATTGGAATCACCAGACATGTGGCTCATTACTTATTGGAAGTCCAGAATAAATGTATACAAATAACTCAGAATCTCAGAACCTACCCAACCTAACTAGGTTGGCTCCAGAGAAAAGAATTAAAAGGACAGAATTTACAGAAACACAGATTTAGGCTCAATATGAGGAAACAGCATCATAACAATTAAAATTTTCCAAAAAGGAAATATGTTTTCTCAGGTATTAATGGGGTCCCCTTCACTAGAGGTCGTAAGAAGAAATTGATTGACAATATGTGCATGCGGTAGCAATTATTGTTTAGATCTAGCTAAGAACAGAATAATTCTGAGATCCAGGCTTACTGAGAGATTCTATGATTCTTTGTCTAAAATATAATATAATTTACTCAAGGACTTGTGGAATCAGTCTCGCATTACAGTATTATATAGTCTACAATCCAGTGTTAAATTCTTTTTTTTTTAAATTAAAACTTTTTATTTGCAAAACATATGTATGGGTAATTCTTCAACATTAATTCTTACAAAGCTTTCTGTTACAAAATTTTCCCCCCTACTCCCCACCCCTCCCCTAGATGGCAGGATATACACTACATGTTAATTATGTTAAAATACTTGACAAGTCACATATATGTATACATATTTCCACACTTATCATTTTTGTGCAAGAAAAATCATATCTACAAGAAAGAAAAATCAGAGAAAGGAAACACAATGCAAGCAAACATCGATAGAGAGCATGAAAATGTTATGTTGTGGTCCATATTTCATATCCCTCTCTCTGGGTATATATGGTATTCTTCAGTGAACAATTGGAACTGGTTTGAGACAATTTGTTGTAGACAGCCATGTCCATCAGAATTGATCATCATATAGTATTGTTGTTGCCGTGTACATTGATATCCTGGTTGTGCTCATTTCACTCCGCATCAGTTCATGCAAGTCTCTCCAGGCTTCTCTGAAATCATCCTGCTGGTCGTTTCTTATAGAACAATAATATTCCATAACATTCATATACCAAAATTTATTCAGCCATTCTCCAATTGATGGGCATCCATTCAGTTTCCAGTTTCTTGCCACTACAAATAGGGCTGCCACAAACATTCTTGCACATGTGGGGCCCTTTCCTTCCTTTATGATTTCTTTGGGATATAAGCCCAATAGAAACACTGCTGGATCAAAGGGTATGCACAGTTTGATAACTTTTTGATCATAGTTCCAAATTGCTCTCCAGAATGGTTGGATCCGTTCACAGTTCCACCAACAATGCATCAGTGTCCCAGCCTTCCCACATCCCCTCCAACATTCGTCATTATCTTTTCCTGTCATTTTAGCCAATCTCACAGGTGTGTAGTGGTACCTCAGAGTTGTCTTAATTTGCATTTCTCTGATCAATAGTGATTTGGAACACCTTTTCATATGACTAGAGATGGTTTTAATTTCATCATCTGAAAATTGTCTGTTCATATCCCTTGACCACTTATCTATTGAAGAGTGGCTTGAATTCTTATATATATGAGACAATTCTCTATATATTTTAGAAATGAGGCCCTTATCAGAACCCTTAAATGTAAAGATGATTTCCCAATTTGATGCTTCCCTCCTAATCTTGACTGCATTGGTTTTGTTTGTACAAAAACTTTTTAATTTAATATAGTCAAAATTATCTATCTGGTGTTCAATTAAGCGTTCCAGTTCTTCTTTGGACATAAATTTATCCCATCTCCACAGGTCTGAGAGGTAAACTATACTACGTTCCTCTAATTTACTTATAGTACCACTCTTTATATCCAGATCATGAACCCATTTAGAGCTTATCTTGGTATGGGCTGTTAGGTGTGGGTCAAGCCCTAATTTTTTCCACACTAGTTTCCAATTTTCCCAGCAGTTTTTGTCAAATAATGAGTACTTATCCCAGAAGCTGGGATCTTTGGGTTTATCAAACACTAAATTGTTAAGGTTATTGCCTAGATTGTCCTGATAACCTATCCTGTGCCACTGATCGACTACTCTATTTCTTAGCCAGTACCAAATGGTTTTGATGACCGCTGCTTTATAATATAGTTTTAGATCTGGTAGAGCAAGGCCACCTTCATCTGCCTTTTTTTTTTCATTAATCCCCTTGAAATCCTTGACCTTTTGTTCTTCCAAATGAACTTTGCTACTATTTTTTCTAGATCTGTAAAATAATTTCTTAGGAGTTTGATTGGTATGGCACTAAATAAGTAGATTAATTTGGGTAGTATTGTCATTTTTATTATGTTTGCTCTGCCTACCCATGAGCACTTAATGTTTTTCAAATTATGATTAGGTCTGATTTTATTTGTGTGGAAAGTGTTTTGTAGTTTAGTTTGTATAGTTTCTGACTTTTCCTTGGCAGATAGATTCCCAAATATTTTATCCTATCATCTGTTATTTGGAATGGAATTTCTTTTTGTATCTCTTGCTGCTGAACTTTGTTGGTAATATATAAAAATGCTCATGATTTATGTGGATTAGTTTTGAATCCTGCAACTTTGCTAAAGTTGTGAATTGTTTCTAGTAGTTTTTTAGTTGAGTCTCTAGGGTTCTCTAAGTATACCATCATGTCATCTGCAAAGAGTGATCATTTGGTTTCTTCATTACCTACTCTAATTCCTTTTATCTCTTTTCCTTCTCTTATTGCTAAAGTTAACATTTCTAATACAATATTAAATAGTAATGGTGACAGTGGGCAGCCTTGTTTCACTCCTGATCTTACTGGGAATGGTTTTAGTTTGTCTCCATTACATATGATGCTTGCTGATGGTTTTAAATAGATGCCACTGATCATTTTAAGGAAAAGCCCATTTATTCCTATACTCTCTAGTGTTAATAGGAAGTGGTGTTGGATTTTATCAAATGCTTTTTATGCATCTATTGAGATAATCATATGGTTTTTGATAGTTTGGTTATTAATATAATTAATTATGCTGATAGTTTTCCTAATATTGAACCAGCCCTGCATCCCTGGTATAAATCCTACTTGGATTACTTTCTGTAATCTCATTGCTAATATCTTATTTAAAATTTTTGCATCAATATTCATTAGGGAAATTGGTCTATAGTTTTCTTTCTCTGTTTTCACCCTATCTGGTTTAGCTATTAGTACCATATTGGTCTCATAGAAGGAATTTGGCAGTATTCCTTCTGTCTCTATTTTCTCAAATAGTTTGTATAGTATTGGAATTAATTGTTCTTTGAATGTTTGGTAGAATTCACATGTAAATCCATCTGGCCCTGGAGATTTTTTCTTAGGGAGTTGGTTAATAGCTTGTTCTATTTCTTTTTCTAATATGGGGCTATTTAAATAATTTATATCCTCTTCTGTTAACCTGGGCAATCTATATTTTTGTAGATATTCCTCCATTTCATTTAGATTATCAAACTTACTGGCATGAAGTTGGGCAAAGTAACTCCTAATTATTGCTCTAATTTCTTCTTCATTGGAGGAAAGTTCTCCTTATCATTTTTGAGACTAACAATTTGATTATCCTCTTTCCTTTTTCTAATCAAATTAACCAAAGGCTTATCTATTTTGTTGTTTTTTTTAATAAAACTGACTCAGTTTTATTTATTAATTCAATAGTTTTCTTATTTTCAATTTTATTAATCTCCCCTTTTATTTTCAGAATTTCCAATTTGGTATTTAATTAAGGGTTTTTAATTTGCTCTTTTTCTAGCTTTTTTAATTGCATGCCCAATCCATTGATCTTCTCTTTCTCTATTTTATGCAAGTAAGCTTCTAGAGATATAAAATTACCCCTTATAACCGCTTTGGCCGTATCCCACAAATTTTGGTATGTTGTCTCATTATTGTCATTCTCCTGAATGAAATTATCAATTGTGTCTATAATTTGCTCTTTCTTTCTTCATTCTTCAGGATTAGATTATTTAATTTCCAATTAACTTTTGGTCTATTTTCTCCTGGCCTTATATTACATGTGAGTTTTATTGCATCATGATCTGAAAAGGATGCATTTACTATTTCTGCTTTTCTGCATTTGATTTTGAGTTTTTTATGCCCTAACACATGATCAATTTTCGTTTAAGTTCCATGAACCCCTGAGAAAAAAGTATACTCGCTTCTATCGCCATTCAATTTCCTCCAGAGATCTATCATACCTAACTTTTCTAACATTTTGTTTACTTCCCTAACTTCTTTCTTATTTATTTTGTGGTTTGATTTATCTAATTCTGAGAGAGCAAAGTTGAGATCCCCCATTACTATAGTTTTGCTGTCTATTTCTCCTTGTATCTCTGTTAGCTTCTCCTCTAGAAATTTGGATGCTATACCACTTGGTGCATATATGTTTAGTATTGATACCACTTCATTGTCTATGGTACCCTTTAGTAAAATATAGTTTCCTTCCTTATCTCTTTTAATTAGATCTATTTTTGCTTTTACTTGGTCTGAGATAAGGATTGTTACCCCTGCTTTTTTTTTTGTTCACCTGAAGCACAAAAAATTCTGCTCCAGCCCTTTACCTTCACTCTGTATGTATCTCTATGTTTTACATGTGTTTCTTGTAAACAACATATTGTAGGATTCTGGCTTTTAATCCAGTCTACTATCCGCTTCCGTTTTATGGGAGAGTTCATCCCATTCACATTCACAGTTAAAATAACTATATCTGTATTTCCTACTATCTTATTTACCCAAAGTTATGTTTTTCTCTTCCCTTTCCCCTTTCTCCCTTCCCCCATCCCCAGTATTTTGTTTTTGATGACCACCTCCCTCTAACAGTCCTCCCCCCTTTAAAACCCTTCCCTCTTTTTTACACCTTTCCCCTAATTTTTCTATTTTCCCTTCTATTAGTCTATCCCTTTTTTTTCCTCCTTCCCTCCTACTTCCCTATAAGGAGGGACAAGTCTTTCTTTGAAGCCAAATGTGTCTGATATACTCTTTTAGAGCCCAATAATGAAAGTAAGATTTACACAATGCTCATTGCCCTCCCTTCTTTCCCTCAATTATATTAGATTTTCTATGTCTCTTCATGAGACTTTGCCTTATTTTACCTCCTTTTTTTTTTTACTTTTACCTCCTTTCTCCTTTTTTTTTCAGTATGATATCCCTTCCACCTCTAATTTCTTTTCCATTATTACCAAAGTAAAATCAAATTATACCCCCATTCTTTAAGGATACCCATAGTAGAAATAGAGTTCTCAAGAATTCTTTCCTTTTTACCTTTTTATGCTTGAGTTCTGTGTTTGGAGGTCAAATTTTTTGTCCAGATCTGGTCTTTTCATTAGAAATAGGTGAAATTTTCCTGTATTATTGAATGACCATCTTCTTCCTTGGACTATAATGCTCATTCTAGCTGGATAACTTATTCTTGGCTGTAATCCAAGTTCCTTTGCCTTTCAGAATATCTGATTCCAGGCCTTTTGATCCTTCAATGTGGAGACTGACAGATCTTGTGTGATTCTAATTACAGATCCTCTGTATTTGAATTGTTTCTTTGTAGCTGCTAGCAAAATCTTTTCCTTGTTGCCATAGTCCTGAAATTTAGCCACGATATTCCTTGGGGTTTTAATTTTGTGGTCTCTTTCAGCAGGTGATCGGTGAATTCTTTCAATGGCAATTTTGCCTTCTGATTCTAACACAACAGGGCAATTTTCTTTCATGATTTCCTGGAAGATAGCATCTAGGTTCTTTTTTTCATCGTGGCTTTCAGGGAGTCCAATAATCCTTAGATTGTCTCTCCTAGATCTGTTTTCCAAGTCAGTTATTTTTCCTAGGAGATATTTCATATTTTCTTCTATTTTTTCATTTTTGTTTGACTGATTCTTGAAGTCTTATTGAGTCATTCACTTCCATTTGTTCAATTTTAATTTTTAAAGTATTATTTCCTTAAGTTACCTTTTTTAGATCCTTTTGTAACTGGCCAATTGTATTTTTTGGTTAATTGCATTCTTTTTCCATTTTTCTAATTTTATTTTTCAGTGAATTGTTGTCTTTTTCCAATTCACTAATTTTGTTTTTCAGTGAATTGTTATCTTTTTCCAATTCACCATTTTTATTTTCCAGTGAGTTGGTGACTTTTTCCAATTCAACAATTTTTTTTTCCATTTTTTCACATCTCTGTTGCAGGACATTATTTTTTTCTTGCACTGATCAATTCATTTCCCCATTTTTCTTCTAGCTCTCTTTTGAGATTCTTTATGCAATCTTCCAGGAAAGCCTTGTGAAATGGGGACCAGCTCATATCTGCCTTTGTGGCTCCCTCTGGGGTTGTTTTCCCTTTAGGAACCTCAGGATCTAGGGTCTGCCCTTCTTTCTCTCCATAAAAGCTGTCT
Organism: Myrmecobius fasciatus; assembly: GCA_023553655.1. NCBI lineage: Eukaryota > Metazoa > Chordata > Mammalia > Dasyuromorphia > Myrmecobiidae > Myrmecobius > Myrmecobius fasciatus. The sequence goes on from JAJPUD010003446.1 coordinate 128,668, forward strand.
ATGGTGAGAGCTCTCTTCTGTTTCTTACTCATGTTTTGGAGCTTGAGGTCTGATTCAAGCAGGGGACCTGTAGCCGGTTCAATTTGCCCTGGGGCAGTTTGCGGAGTTGACTTCCTGTGTGGGGCTGGTTGGGCTAGATTTGCACTAGGACCACGCTTTCAGCTGTTCTCAATCCACCCTTTACCAAAGGCAGATCTGCCAAAGCACCTGCTCGCAAGCAGAGCAAAGTGGCCCAAGCATCTCCCGGGGACTTCCTGGCTGCTTAAAATCTGCTGCTCCATCCGAGCCCCGGTCTTCCACCCCGGCTGCGCGCTGGCATCTGAGAGCGGCAAGCTGCCTGATCCCCTGCCCGTCTGAAACTGACCTTCTCCGGAGTTCTTCCAAAGTAAATTCTTGATAGAATTGCATTGCACTCCAAGTGCTTGATGGAGCCCTCACTCCGGAACCAGTTCAGAGGCTTAATTTGTTCTGGGTCTGAGGGAAGATCTGAGGAGCTCACAGAGAATGATGTATGCAATGTGCCATCTTGGCTCCGCCCAGTGTTAAATTCTGTGTTGAACATTATCATCTTGGACTGGTGGAGCAGAGCCAAGATAGTAGAAAAAAAAAGCAAGGACTCACCAGAGCTCTCCCAAATTACCCTCCAATTTAAAAATAATGCCTTAAAATGATTTCTGGGATAGCAGTACCAACAAAAAGATGGGGTGAAACAATTTTAAAGATCAAGACAACTTAGAAATTTGGCAGGAAAAAGTCTGTCTCTCTGGGGTGAAAGTGTAGCACAGTCTAGACAGACCGAGTCTCAGCAGGCCAGTAGTCTCCTAGGCAACTAAGTTAGCAGTAGCAACTTTTGGAGCTCCCAGCCCATAGATTATAAGAGGATAAGACAACTGGTCAGAAGAAGATTATAGGGGATCCTTTGCTGGCATTAGGAAAAAGGATACTATTGCATTGTCCATGTGGGGGATACAAGATGCAGGCCCAGGTTGAAATCCTAAGGTGAGGAAGACACTAGTATACTAGAGCTTGGGGCCTCAGAGAGGAATGGGAAGTTCCAAGGCAGAAAAGTCTTTTTGATTACTCACATATCACAGCAGTGGCCAGACTTCTCTTTTGATCATACCACCTTGGAAGAACTGAAAATTTAGCAATCCCCCAGAATTAGCTTTGAAAACAGCTGCTCAAAAAATGTAAAGCTTGAGACAGTGCTCCCTTTATCCCAGGACCTCATTTATAAAATATGTAGAAAAATAAGTCAAATTAATAAGAATACAAGCCATTCTCCCATTGATAAATGGTCATAGGACATGTATCGACAATTTTCAAATGAAGAAAATAAAACCATTTCTACTCATATGCAAAAGTCCTCTAAATCTACTATTTATTAGAGAAATGCAAATTAAAACAATTCTGAGGTACCCATATGCGCCTCTTAGATTGGCAAAGATGACAGGAAAAGATAATGATAAATGTTGGAGGGAATGTGGGAAAACTGGGACATTAATACATTGTTGGGGAAATTGTGAATTGATCCAATCATTATGGAGAGCTATTTGGAACTATGTACAAAGGCCTATCATATTATGTATACCCCTTGATCCAGCAGTGTCTCTACTGGGTCTGTGCCCAAAGAGATCATAAAAAGGGGGAAAGGACCCACATGTGAAAAAAACATTTGTAGCAGCTCTTTTTGTAATGGTAAGGAACTGGAAACTGAGTGAATACCCATCAGTTGAAGAATGGCTGAATAAATTATGTGAATGTTATGGAATATTATTGTTCTAAAAAGAAACGATCAGCAGGATGATTTCAGAGAGGCCTGAAAAGACTTAACATGAACTGATGCTAAATGAAGTGAGTAGAACCAAGAGAACACTGTACACAGCAACAGCAAGATTATATGACTATCAATTTTGAAGGACATGGCTCTTTTCAAAAATGAGATGATTCAGGCCAATTCCAATAGATTTGTGATGGAGATTTGCATCCAGAAAGAGGACTTTGGGGACTGAGTGTGGATCCCAACATAGTATTTTTTACCTTTTTCATTGTTTTGTTTCATTTTTTTTCTTTCTCATTTTCTTTCTTTTTTTGATTTGATTTTTCTTGTACAGCATGAAAATGTGGAAATATGTATAGAAGAAGTGCACATGCTTAATATGTATTGGATTGCTTGCTGTCTAAGGAAGGGATTGAGAGGAAGGGAGGGAGAAAAATTTGGAATACAAGGTTTTCCAAAGGTGAATGTTGGAAACTATCTTTGCACATATTTTGAAAATGAAACACTATTAAAAAAACAACAATAACAGAGTGGGCTAAATGGTAAAAGAGGAACAAAAATCTACTGGGGAAAAAAAGCAGAATTAGCCAACTGGAAAAGAAGGTACAAAAGCTCACCAAAGAAAATAATTCCTTACAAATTAAAATTGGCCAAGTGGAAACTAATGAGTCCATGAGCCATGAAGAAACAACAAAATAAAAATTAAAAAATAAAAAAGAGAATAAAATGTGAAATATTCCTTTGGAAAAAAACTGACCTGAGACCAGCAGAATGATTTCAGAGAGGCGTGGAGAGACTTGCATGAACTGATGCTGAGTGAAATGAGCAAAACCAGAAGATCATTACACATGGCAACAAGACTATATGATGATCAATTCTGATGGACTTGGCTCTCTTCAACAATGAAATGTTTCAAACCAGTTCCAATTGTTCAATGAAAAAAGCCATATACACCCAGAGAGAGGGATATGAAATGTGGACCACAACATAACATTTTCATGCTCTCTATTGATGTTTGCTTGCATTGTGTTGCCTTTCTCTGATTTCTTTTTCTTGTAGATACAATTTTTCTTGTACAACAATGATAAGTGTGGAAATATATATACATATATTCTATTTGTCGAGTATTTTTTTAAATCTTTTTTTTATTAAAGCTTTTTATTTGTATAACATATGTATGGGTAGTTCCCCAGCATTGATCTTTACAAAGTTTTCCATTACAAATTTTACCTCCAGTCCCCTCCCCTCCCCTAGATGGCAGGAAGTCCACTACATGTTAATTATGTTAAAATACTTATTTCAACATTATTAACATGTAGTGGACTTCCTGCCATCTAGGGGAGGGGTAGGACTAGGGGGGGAAATTTGTTTTTTATTTTTTTATTTTTTTGCTGAGGCAATTGGGGTTAAGTGACTTGCCCAGGGTCACACAGCTAGGGAATGTTAAGTGTCTGAGATCAGATTTGAACTCAGGTCCTCCTGACTTCAGGGCTGGTGCTCCATCCACTGTGCCACCTAGCTGCCCCGGGGGGAAAAATTTGTAACAGAAAGCTTTGTAAGGGTTAATGTTGAAGAATTACCCATATATATGTTTTGCAAATAAAAAGTTTTAATAATAAAAAAAACTGACCTGAAAAATAGATTATAGAGAGATAATTTAAGAATTATTAGACTATCTAAAAGCCATGGTTTTTTAAAAAAAAAAAGATCTAGACATCATCTTTTGAGAAATTTTTTATGTATACTGTCCTGATATCCTGGAACTAGAGGAAAAAAAAAAAACAAAATAGAAATTTTAAAAATCCACTGTTCACTTCCTGAAAGATACCAAAATGAAAACTCCCAAGATGATTATAACCAAATTCCAGAACTCCAAGGTCATAGAGAAAATATTTGCAAGTAGTCAGAAGGGACCAATTCAAATGTCATGGAATCACAGTTAAGATTACACAAGATTTAGCAGCTTATACATTAAAGGATCAAAGAGCTTGAAATATGACATTCTGAATAGCAAAAAAGCTAGAATTGCAATCAAGAATCATCTACCAAGCAAAACTGAGGAAGCAAAAAAGGGAAAAAATGAATATTTAATGAAATAGAGGAAATTCAAGCATTCTTGTTGAAAAGTCCAGAGCTGAGCAAAAAATCTAATTTTTAAATATGAGTCAAGAGAAGCATAAAAAGGTAAACAGGAAAAGGGAAACATAAGGATTCAGTAAGGTTAAACTATTTACATTCCTATATGGGGTGATAATACATACAATTTCTAAGAACTTTATCATTATTAGGGCAGTTAAAAGGAGTATAGATAGAGGGTTTGAGTATGAGTGATATGATGATATGATATTTTTTAAAAAAATGAAGGAGTGAGAAAAAGGGAGGTATAATGCTGCAAATTATCTCACTTAAAAGAGCTCAGAAAGAGCTTTTGCCATGGAGGAGAAATTAGGATGGGGGTGGGGAGGGGCAAATAACAGTTGAACCTTATTCTCATGGGAATTGTTCCAAAGAGGGAGTAGTATACATACTCAGTTGAGCCTAAGGGTCACAGCTAGTTGCTCTTGAGCAGGGATGCCTTGACAAGCCTTTCGTCTGTGAGCAGGTTGCTAAATTGCTGGGTTGGTTCTCCACTCATTGGCAGATAACCATGCATACACAAAGTCCACAAGCTGCTTCTCTGAATGGTGATTGGAGATTGTCTACTGTTCACACACAGATCCTGATCGCAAAAATGCATATCAACAAGGCTGGGTGGCATAATAAAGTAGAGCTCTTTTCACATCCTATGAGTCTCCCTCCTCATTCTTCTTACCTCTGAGATCAAAGGGCTCATATACTTTGAGCTCTTAAGACAGCCTCTACAGGGAGATAATAGGGGGGAGCGTGCATTGGGGAGAAAGTAAGTAGTTAGAAGCAAAACATCTTTGAGGAGAAACATTGTGAAAGAAGATAGGACAAACAGGGGAAAACTAGGCTGGATGGAAATACATAGGGTGAAAAAAAAATCACAGCAAATTTCTCTTCATAAATGCCTCATTTCTCAAAAATATAGAGAACTGAGTCAAATTTAAAAAAAAAATACAAGTAATTTGCCAAATGACAAATTGTCAAAGGATATGAACAAGCAATTATCAGATGAAGAAATCAAAACTATCTATGACCATATTTTAAAAATGCTTTAAATCATTATTAACTAGAAAAATGCAAATTAGGACAACTCTGAGGTACTATGTCACACCTATCAGATTGATAGAAGAGGAAAATTAAAAAGATGGTGGGAAATGGAACACCAATGTGTTGTTGGTAGAGTTGTAGACTAATCCAGATATTGGAGAACAATTTGAAACTTGCCCAAAGAGCCATAAAACTGCATAATCTTTGACCCCTCAATATTACTAGTAGGTCAATCTTTCAAATAGATTAAAAAAAAGAAAGAAAAAGAAAGAAAGAAAGAAGGAAAAAAAGAAAGAAAGAAAAGGAAAGGAAAGAAAGACAAAAAAGAAAGGAAAGAAAGAAAGAAGGAAGGAAGGAAGGAAGGAAAGAAAGAAGGAAAGAAAGAAGGAAAGAAGGAAGGAAAGAAAGAAGGAAGGGAGGGAGAAAAGAAAAAGAAAGAAAAGGAAGAAAAAGAAAGAAAGGAAAAAGAAAGAAAAAAGAAGGAAGGAAAGAAGGAAGGAGGGAAGGAAAGAAAAGAAAATCATCTATATTTACAAAAATATTTAGAACAGCTCTTTTTGTTGTGGCAAAGTATTGAAAATTGATGTTACAGAATAGATTGTGGGAAGATGATAGACTGGGTCAGAAAATTCCAAGTTCTCTAGATCTCCCTCATAAACAAGACAAAATAGCACCTCTGGGTGACAAAGAATGATTGGAAACAAACAAGAATTGGAGTAGAACGATAACCAACTCCCTTGAAACAGCAAGCAGTGAGACCTGGCATTAACTGGGTTAGGAGATATTCCCAGTCCCAATCCCAGGAATTTTCACCTCCTAGAGTGTGGGGAGTCTGACATCTGAGTCAAGGAAGATTGAGGGAAACTCTGCTGATAAGAGAAGCTAGAGCCAACTGTGCTACTTTGAGATGCAGTCCTGGTTAAGAAGGAACTAGCAACCCCACAGTGAGTGCAAAAGCAGTGGAGCAGGGATTTTGCTGGTTGAGGCATTTACAAGAGGGCATAGCCAAAGGAGAAAACTGAAGGAGGACCAGAGACCAGAGGCACCATCTTCCAAACCCCAAGACTAGAGGTGATTACACAAATAAGCTGTTATAATTTTTAAAAAAAGAAAAAGAAAAAAGGCATACAAAGGAGCAGAGAAAAGAAAAAGGAGAAAAAACCCAACCATAGAAAGTTATTATGGGAATAGAGAAGCCTGGAGTTCATCTTCAAAGGAGGATACTGAAATTAAAAAAAAATTTTAAATTCCCTTCTTCCCTAAAGAGTAACATCAAATGCTCACCTGCCATTTGGTCACCAATAAATAGAACTCAAAAAACGACTTTAAAAATCAAAGGAGAGAGATTGAAAATTTGTTTTTAATTGAAGAAAAACACGAATATAAAAAGAAAGTCAGTAAACTAGAAAAGGAGATCCAGAATCTTAAGGAAGAAAATGACTCTTTGAAAACTAGAATTGGGCAAAGGAAAGCCAGCAAAAGTGTAAGAGATCAAGAAGTAATAAAATAAATAGAAAGAATGAAAAAATAGAAGAGAATGTGAGATATTTCATAAGAAAAACAATTGATCTAGAAAACAGATCAAGAAGAGAAAAACATAAGAATAATTAAGACTACTTGAAAATTAAAATAAAAAAAATCTTGATACAATATAAGAAATAATTAAAGAAAATTGCCCTGAAGTGTTAAAATAAGAAGGGAAAGTAGAAGTAGAAAAAAAAAAATCCACCAATCAGCATCTGAAAGAGATACTATGTGTAAGAAATAATTCATTTGGATCTCTACTCTGTTCCAAACAGTATTAATCAATTTGACAGAATCACATCAAAGTTCTCTATATAAGACCCCAGAACTGTGAGCTGCAGATTCTAAGTATACTTGCTTAATTACAGGAAGTTAACTAACGACCTTCCACCCTTGTTTTGTCTTGTCATAGTGATCAAGCCCAAGATAGCAGAGGAGACAACTATATTAAAAGTCCACCAAAATATTTTTGTACCTCCAGACCAATCACTTGTCCAGTAGGAGCCAATAACCATCTTATGACCACTTTGGTCACCCAAATTGTGATAGTTTATACCATTTCCTCCTGTCCAACCTAAGAAGAAGCCTGTCCATATGTGGACATATTTCTTGCTTCATCTAACTAGTAACTCTACTCACATATTATTTTGTTTATTTAAGCTTTTGCATCACATGTCAATCAGTGGAATTATTCTGTATTTGGTATAGTGGTTTTGGAATGACTTGACTTCTACTCCATTAAAAAGAGAGCCCTGGAAGAAGGAGGCACCTCAGATCTGAAGTCTACTTTATTAGAGGGGACCATGGAGTCTTTAATAAAGTGCCATTGGCTCAAAACTCTGCCTGAGTCTCTTTTAATGTAGGTGGTATAATTTTGTCCCCACGTATAAGGAAAACCTACAGGAATATTATAGCCAAATTCTAACACCACCAGTCAAGGAAAAAATATGAGCAACAAGAAAAAAATAATTCAAATACAGTGGAATTACAACTAATCAAATAAGACCTAGCAGCAACAACATTAAAAGATCACAGAACTTGGAACACTATCAAAGACTAAAAGAACTGGGGTTGCAACCACAAATATCATACCTAGTAAAGTTAACCAAAATCTTGAATAAAAAAAAAAAGATATTCTATTAATTGCCAGACTTTCAGGATTTTCTTGCAAAAAGACCTGAACTTAAAAGACAATTTGACATACAAGATCCAAGAGAAATATAAGGTAAGCATCAAAAACTAATTATAAGGAACTCTATAAGGACAGTTTGTTTAATATGTGGAAATGTAAATTATGCCTCTGAGATTATCATTTGTAATTGGATAGTTTGAAAGAAAGATTGGGGTAAAGTTGAGTAATATGTGATTCTAAAAAGCAGAGCCATATAGCAAACACAAAGGAATTAGATGGAAGAAGAGGGCTGTACTAATTTACTTATAGTATCACCCTTTTTGTCTACATCATGAATCCACTTCAACTTTATCATAGTATAGGGTGTTAGATGTTGGTCAGTGCCTAATTTCTGCCTTACTACTTTCTAGTTTGAAGGAAGACATTTTTTTTTAAATTTTATTTTATTTGCATAACATATGTGTGGGTAATTCTTCAACAATAACCCTTACATAGCTTTCCGTCACAAATTTTTCCCCCCTACTTCCCCACCCCTTCCCTAGATGGCAGGATATCCACTACATGTTAATTATGTTAAAATATTGGCAAATCGAATATATGTATACATATTTCCAAACTTATCATTGTTGTGCAAGAAAAATCTTATCTACACAAACGATATATCAGATAAAGGAAACACAATGTAACCAAACATCAATCAAGGAGTATGAGAATGTTATGTTGTGGTCCACATTTCGCATCCCTCTCTCTGGGTGTATATGGCTTTCTTCAGTGAACAATTGGAGGTGGTTTGAAACATATCATTGTTGAAGAGAGCCATGTCCATCAGAATTAATTGTCATATAGTACTGTTGTTGCGGTGTATAATGATCTCCTGGTTCTGCTCATTTCACTCAGCATCAGTTCATGTAAGTCTCCCCAGGCCTCTCTGAAATCATCTTGCTGGTCATTTCTTACAGAACAATAATATTCCATAATGTTCATATACCATAATTTATTCAGCCATTCTCCAATTGAAGGGCATCTATTCAATTTCCAGTTTCTAGCCACTACAAAAAGGGCTGCCACAAACATTCTTGCACATGTGGGGCCTTTTCCTTCCTTTATGATTTCTTTGGGATATAAGCCCAATAGAAATGCTGCTGGGTCAAAGGGTATGCACAGTTTGATAACTTTTTGAGCATAGCTCCAAATTGTTCTCCAGAATGGCTGTAGAAGGAAGACATTTTTTAAAGGGAATCCTACTCACATTTGATCAGGGTTAAAGACAGAACAACAAGCATTTAGAATGGAATAAAAGTCTTTTAAAATTATAAAGAAATAAGGTGGTGAGGGAATAGGATAAGAAGGGTATAAAAATGTGTGTAAATTAACAGTAATGGGATAAGGATGGAAGGAGAAGATAAGAAAAGGAGTAGGTTAAGTAATAGAACACAAGGTAGGGGGTAAAAGTGAAGCAGAAGAATTAGGAGAGATAGGAAACAAGAGATACAAACAAACATAACAATAAAGATCAGAAGCAGAATTTAATACGTAAAAAATCAGGAGTAAATCATGATTTCAGACAAAGTCAAAGCTGAAAAAGAATTAATCAAGAGAAAATTAGGGAAACTATACTCCATGTCAGCCATATTAATATTATTTTAGACTATTTAAAATAAGAAGATAGTATAAAATTGGAATATTGCTGTGGAAACTAGGAAATGACAAGTTGGTGGATTTAGAAAAATATGGAAAGACTTGGTCTTATGAAGGAAAATATTATTCATCTTTAGAGAAACAGAGGACTAACAATCATAGTATGATCTTATATAGATGTATATAAATGTATATATGTATATATGTGTATGATTATGGTTATCTATGTACACATATGTATCTTTGTATATATGTATATAAGTCTGTTTAATTATAACCTTGTTGGAGTGGGAAAGGGGAAAAAGAATAAAGCAAAAAGTATATGAGAGAGAAGAAAACCTACAAGGAAGCAAAGAAAAGATGGACATCTTTGGACATAATGTGTAGTTTTTATTATATCAACTTTCTTGAAATGGGAATTTATTGCTTTATAGTTTGAATCCTATTTTATGTTCTGCTATGCATATGGCAATGCTTTTTTTCCTTCTTTTTCTGTTTTGCATGTAAGTTTAAATAAATATATATATATATATTTTTTTTTTTAAAAGGGAGATTGAGAGTATGCTCATCAATTGGGAAATGGTTGAACAAGTTGTAGTATATGAGTGTGATGGAGTAATATTGTGCTATAAGAAATGTAGGATGTTTTTAGAAAAACCTGGGAAAACTTATATGAATGAACTGATGCAAAATGAAATGAGCAGAACCTGGATCCAATCATTCTGGAGAGCAATTTGGAACTATGTTCAAAAAGTTATCAAACTGTGCATACCCTTTGACCCAGCAGTATTTCTATTGGGCTTATATTCCAAAGAGATCTTAAAGGAAGGAAAGGGACCCACATGTGCAAGAATGTTTGTGGCAGCCCTTTTTGTAGTGGCTAGAAACTGGAAAGTGAATGGATGCCCATCAATTGGAGAATGGCTGAACAAATTATGGTATATGAATGTTATGGAATATTATTGTTCTATAAGAAACGACCAGCAGGATGATTTCAGAGAGGCCTGGAGAGACTTGCATGAACTGATGCTGAGTGAAATGAGCAGAACCAGGAGATCATTACACATGGCAACAACAAGACTATATGATGATCAATTCTGATGGACATGGCTCTCTTCAACAATGAAATGTTTCAAACCAGTTCCAATTGTTCAATGAAAAAAGCCATATACATCCAGAGAGAGGGATATGAAATGTGGACCACAACATAACATTTTCATACTCTCTAATGATGTTTGCTTGCACTGTATTTCCTTTCTCTGATTTTTTTTACTTGTAGATATGATTTTTCTTGCACAGCAAGATAAGTGTGGAAATATGTATACATATATTCTATTTGTCAAGTATTTTAACATAATTAACATGTAGTGGACTTCCTGCCATCTAGGGGAGGGGTGGGGACTAGGGGGGAAAATTTGTAACAGAAAGCTTTGTAAGGATCAATATTGAAGAATTACCCATACATATGTTTTGAAAATAAAAAGCTTAAAAAAAAAAAAAGAGATGAGCAGAACCAGGAAAAGTATACACAGTAACAGCAAATTGTGCAATGATCAACTGCTAATGATTTAACTATTCTCAACAATACAAAGATCCAAGACAATTCTTAAGGACTTATGATAAAAAATGCTATCCACTTCCAGAGAAAGAACAGATGAAGTCTGAATGAAGATTGAAAAAAACTTTTTTAAAACTCTTTTTATGGTAGAGGTTTTTTTTCCTGTGTTTGCTTTTACAATATGACTCATATGGAAATATATTTGTATGACTGCACATGTATAATCTATATAAAATTGCTTGTAATTTTAATAAGAGGGGATTAGAGGAAGAGAAAGAATATTAAACTCAAAATTTATTTATTTATTTATTTTTTTGCTGAGGCAATTGGGGTTAAGTGACTTGCCTAGGGTCACACAGCTGTTACGTGTCTGAGACCAGATTTGAACTCAGGTCCTCCTGACTTCAGGGCTGGTGCTCTATTCACTGCGCCACCTAGCTGCCTCTAAACTCAAAATTTAAAAAAGAAAATGTTAAAAATTGTTTTACATGTAATTGAAAAAAATAATTTTTTGAAAAAGATTACAGTAATTCTGAGAATGGAAAAATCATTCCTGGTTTGAGAGTCTGGAGATTAAAATTGGACTTAAGTATGGGTGAGATCTTGATCACAAAACTGCAGAATTCAAGAGTCAGAAGGGATCTTAATATCCAATCAGTCTGATCCCAAAAGGAATTGCCATTAATCTTCTCAACAAGTGGCAATTTACCCTCTTTTTAAAACTCTTCAGGAGGTGGTACCCTCTATTTCCTGAAGTTCATTCTACTTTTGCATAGTTCAAATTAATAAGTTTTTCTTGTTATCAGGCTCAAACTAGCTTTTTGAAATTCCTACCTATTGATACTGGTTCTGTTCTGGAGGTGGTGGTGGAATGGAATAATTCAGATCTTTAAATACTTGAAAACAGCTACCATGTCACCCCTGAGTTCTTTCTTCAGGTTTAATATCCCCAGTTCCTTCAATGGATACTCATAAAACATGGAATCAAGGCCCTGAACTATCCTGGCTTTCTAGATCATCAATAATCTTCTTAATTTGTACTGAATACAATACTCCTGATGTGATCTGATTAGGAAATAGGGGACAGTGGGCCCATTATCTCCCTATTCTTGGAAACTAAATCTTTCATTGCATGTTGAGATCACAACTTATGGCTGCAACATCCCATTGAAGACTCATATTGTTGGGCTTGCAGACCATTAATAACGTTTTGTCCTTTTAAAAACTGGTGTTTAATAATGCTGCCCCATTCTGTATCATTGAAGTTGATTCTTTTAAATCTATATATTTACATCTTACTTTACATTTATCTTTAATGAACTTCATGTTGTTAGAGTTAGTTCAATGCTGTATACTGTCAATATCTCTTTTATTTCTAAATCCAGACTGCTAGTTATGTCTCCCAACTTGGTATTATTTGCTTTTTTGAAGATCATGTCATCTATACCTTAATATAATTACATTTTATAAAAATATTTTATTTTTCTCCAAATGTATATAATAACAATTTTAACATTTATTTAAAATTTTTTTTTGTTCCAAATTCTTTTCCTTTCTCCCTTGGCTCCTCCATCCTTGAAAAGGCAAGCATTTTGATATAAGTTATAGCTACGCAATCATAGAAACCATATTTTCATGCTAGTCATGTCCTAAAAGAAAACATATATTAAAAAATAACCAAGGAATATAAAGAAAAAAAAAGTATGCTTCAATCTGCATTCAAGCTCCATCAGTTCTTCTCTGGAGGTAGATAACATTTTTTCATTCTTTTGGAATTGTCTTGTATCATTGTATTGCTGAGAATAGGTAAGTCATTCACAGATGATCATTGAACAGTATTGCTGTTATTGTATACAATGTTCTGGTTCTGCTCACTTTACTTTGTATCAGTTCATGTAAGTGTTTCCAGGTTTTTCTGAAATCAGTTTCTTGTCTTTCTTACTAATATTCCATCACAATTATATACCATAATTTGTTCAGCCATTTTCCAACTGATGGGCACCCCTTCAATTTTCAATTTTTTGCCACCACAGAAATTGCTATAAATACTTTTCATCACTGCACTGATCAGAATTCTTAAGTATTCAATTACTTTTTGTGGCATTTGTATTAATTGCTCTAGTTATGCTCCCTTTACTGTGTGTGCATCAATTCATACAAGTCTTTCTATGTTTCCTTTAGTCCATTATATTCACCATTTCTTATAGCTCAATAATATTCTATTACATTTGAAATGGGATCTGACAGTGTCTTATGGAAGAGAATGAATCCCCAGGTCCTGGAGCCTGAGTATGAGTTTTGCAGCCAACCCCATATAAATGCTCTAAGGAGCCACTGATGTTCAGACCCTATCCCAGATATAGTTGAGCAAGGACTTATTTGGCAGCCATGCCTTATCTCCCTATGAATTCTCCACAGGCACTGCTGTAGGATGGGGGAAGAGTGTACTCTGGAGGTTTTCTGCAGAAATGTTTTTTTTGTTCTTTCATATCTTTGAAGAAAATAACCCTTTGTAAAAGCTAATTGATATTAAGTAATTAAATGGAACTAGTATATGACAGTAGGGTAGAGGAATATAACCTGTGGGGATTCAAGTTAATTGCATTAGAGAAGAAATACTTCCAACACTGAAGAACTCCAAGGAGTTCTTCAACTCAACATGGAGATCTGGCTCTGAGTAAGTGAGCCAGAATGTATTTACCACACATTCATACCCCACAATTTGTTTAGTTATTTCCCAACTGATGGGCAAATGATTTGTTTCC